>KK121789.1:3056-33463 GCA_000611955.2 Stegodyphus mimosarum
CGTCGAGAATGTGCGTTCCCGCGCAATTAATTGATCAGAAAGAAATTCCACTAGATGATTCAAATCGTAATTTGACTTTCGAACTTTTTTATTATATTCCAAAACCAAATCTGTGGGCAATGTTTTAAGTAATATAGGTGTTAATAAAGCTCCATATGTTTCTGATGTCATGTTTAATGATTCAAGACATCGAATATGTTTCTGTATGTAGTTGAATAATTTACGGAAGTTTTGAATGTCACTAGAATCCTTTAAAGGTTTTATTTTCAGTAATTTATCTATATGGGCGTTTATCAATACATCTTTATTTCCAAATCTTTCTGTCAGAAGTTTAATTGAAGTTTCATAATTTTCTTCGGTCAGATCGAAACCGTCAATGGTGTTATAAGCAGTACCACCCAAAAAGGATTTGAGATAATTAAATTTACTTGTAGCGTCGAGCGTTTTATTTTGGTGTATGGCTGATGAAAAAGTGTTCCAAAATGTCAACCATTCACAACTCTCGCCATAAAACTTCGGAATGGTAAGTTTAGGAAGCTTTACAGTAGGACTTTCGATTTTGACATTTTCTATCATATTTTCACTAAGTTGCTCAGTGGCCTTTAACACACTTAATTTTTGTTGTTCTGTATTAATTTCTTTTAATTTTTTGTTGGCTTTGTATTTAAATGTAGTTATTCTTTCACGATACTCGTCAACACCGTTTAATTCTTGGTCTAGATCATTTATGCTTATTAATTTTTCTATATCGGAATCTGTTTGTTTTAACTCATTTGATTTTTCATTTAAGAGTTCTAAGGAAATTTCTAGTTCCTCTGCATTCACTTCTGTTTTTGATAATTCAGTTTCGATTCGGCCAATTACTTTTGTAACAGCAGCCCTCATATAGCCGTGTTTCTTTTTCAATGTATCGATTAATTCCGTCATTGTTTAAATATTCAATAATTCAACAAGTATCAACAATTCACTAATTATTTATGCACATCTATTATCTATATCACTGATATCAATTTCGACAGTCAACAGTTAATTTTAGGAAAAGCAGTTGCTGGCAGTCCCTGTTCGGGCGCCATGTTAAAATTTTATCAACTTTTCAGTATTAAAATTTTAGATTAATAAATAGATAAGTGAACCCATTAGAGTATACGTGTTTCTTTGAAAAATAGGTCTGAAAAAACTTGCTGTATTTTCAGTTCAGCCCACACTGATCTGAATTGAAACTTAGAATGTTTAAATAGATAAGTCCATTGTAGAAAAAAAATTCTCGGAAAGGAAAGGGAAAAAAAGTAATGATCCCTCCAGAATTTATGCGTGGATTAATTATAGGGTCTTTGTGCATTTGTTTAAGTGTCTTAGCAGTCAGAATCCGTGTTAATTATTGTAGTGTCTTTGAAACTTTTTCTTCTAAGGTTTTCCCTCGGTGTTTTTATTTTTTTAGGAATGAATTTTTCTATATACGGTTCGCTAAGGAAAAAAAGGACAAAGGTTTGGACTGAAACTTTTTTTATTATTATTTGGATTTAATAAAAATAAATTACCATTCAATCAGTCCAAGACCAGATGCGGGCAGATGGTCAAAAGCAGTAATCTTGAGGAGCCTCCTTTGTTCCTTCCAAACTTAAACAGTTTATAGAAAATTCATCTTCTTTGGCTTCTTCAACCTCATATACTTCTTTTCTTTGACCTTGGGATCGTAGGAATGCAATTTCTTGAGAATGTAATCGCCCGCCTTCAAATGGTATCGAAAATTCTTCACCTTATTCTCAGCACAATGAAGATACTGCTTGCGGACATATTGGTGTCGCGTGCATATCGTCTTGTAACGCCACACTGTTTTCCCGGGAACCTAAAATTCCCAAACGGGACGTTGACAGAGCTTGTTGAAAAATTTAGCTTTCTTGTAGTCGTTCACGTATAGAGTCTCCACATATTCCGTCAGTATTTGCAAGATGGAAAGAACATGCTGATAAGAAAGATTTCCTTCCGTCCAATGAAGACCGCGTCAGTTACGGATGGTATGCAAAGATCTATTTAAAAATGGTTGCAAAAATCTATTTTGCAATCAAAATTTTTCGCATCTCGGAATCCACTCAAGAAATTTTAAAATACAATGGGATTGAACGCGTCATTTGTCCCAAACATACAAATGGTTTTTTTCATTGTGCTTTGCAAAACGTGGTTCGGTAAAGGCAGAAAAGTAGGATGATTTTATAGCTAATGCAAAGTTCAATCTGAAAGGAAATAGAATTCTCTTGGAGAAAGAAAATATCTGAAACACTTATTAAAAAAAGAACTTTTTGTTGATTTTATATTGTCTTTAGACATTATAAAATTAACGTTTTCTTTTTTGGTTTCCAAGAATTCTCTTGGATTTTCCAAGAACTTTATTTTCTAAGAAAATAGATTTCCAAGAAAACAAAAAAAGGAATTGTTAATTTTTTAATGTCTTCAGACATTATAAAATTATCAAAAGTTTTTTTTATATGTGTTTCAGATCTGAGAAATATTTTACTAGCCGATTAACTAATTTTCTAAAAAACGAAATATCATTCTATAATCTTTTTTTCAAACTCACGTCTCTTCTCCAATGAAAATGGTAAATACGACGGGATCAGTTTGAATACATTTCTCTGCAAAAGTGGTAGGATGACAGGGTTTACTTAGGAATTCCTCTTGTAATGGAAGCTCATTTGGAACAGGATCCTTTACTATGAGTATGAGATAGTCCTTCAACTATTCAATATTTTCTTGTTCGACAATTTTTTTAAATTCATGGAAGAATTAAGGTGGTCGTTGTTGATAATATATAATATTCATTGGCCTTGATGAGAGATTCGTGCAGGATTTGTGCAACCAATCGCTAAATTCAATTTCAATCTTCTTTTTCTTCTTAAGATGATCCATCATTCAATTTATTTCCGTAAGGGTTAGAAAAACGGCCGTGAATTGATATTTAGCTCGTTTCATGAACAGAATTCGTTCATCCAAGATAGAAATTTCACGAGCCTATTAAAACATTTTCGTCTTTCAGAAATCGTTGCAGCATCATGCGACCCACTAAATTATAACCCACACATTTCGAAACATCTGAGGCTTTCAAGTAAACAACTCCTTGCATGATAAGGAATGAAATCCTATAATTTTTATATTTGAAAAGAATGCACGGGGTGATCTCCATGATATTCAAAAGTGGTTCCTCTCTCTTGTTTGCTGTTTATATATAGAGAGAGACATTTTCCCCTCGAACCTAGGTCATGGAAAGGTTATTTCGTTTCCTACTTAAAAACGTGATTTTAAAAAGGATAACGTCATATCAATTTCTGGGTAAGGCCTGAACCTGACTATAAAAGCTGAGAAGCAGCTCCATTAGAAGCGCAGCCATGTCCCTGCTAGATGTTTTCCCGACCCAGACTATTTCGAGTGCTGTTGATTTGAAGACGTTCTCCGAAATTGAAAATCTAAAAGTCTTTTTGGCCACTCATTGTGCCAAATTTATTCCTCATTTACCGGCTAACAAAGTCGGTGTTTACTTTAAACATGATGTGGAATCGTCGGAACTACTTACCCAGAATATGAAGAGGAACTTAGTGGACTGTCAAGAGACTAAAGACTGCAATCCCTTCTCTTGGAACCGGGTGGATCAAGCTTTAAGACGACTCCATTGAAACGGGACGGAGATATACAGATTTCAGAATGAGTTTCCGATGGAAAAATAATTTTCTCACCAAGAGTTATGTGACGTTTGGACTGAGAACCACTACCGAGGACGAAGTTCATACTTATCAAACCACAGCCTCCCCGAATGTCTATTACAAATTATCCTCCAACTTTACCCATTAACTTTTAAATCTAATCGCCAAGGCGAGATATTTCAAACCGATCAACAAGAAAAAATTTAAGCGATATGTTTTAAGATCTTTCGGGTACTATGCAGTTCCCCTGAGGACGCATTATCTCGTTCTAACAACACAAAACAGCCTGTTACACGTACACCAGCGCTCATTAAATCTTTGGGAGCAGTTGAAAATTGTTTTTTCCTTCCAAGCCCCGACGTCATATACGTCATTTCAAGTGGACGATCTCTATAATGAACAGACCCTCCCCCATTTAGATGATGTATGGAAGGTCAACAAGTTTCTTCTCCGCGAAAGAAAGAGGCATTGAAGTAATCACTATCGAGGATGATGAAGATTATAAATTACCCATCAAGAAGCGGATGCGTTACCGAGAAATACCTTCTTTGATGAATTCGGACGACCAAGAAAGTCAAGAGAAGACTTCTGTGGACACATGGGACGATTTGATGGACTTCGAGAATTTAACGGACTATTAATTAGTGAAAGTTTGTTTAGGTCACTTAACTTCAAATGAGACAGAAATGTTATATAGTACTATATCTGAAATTATATCGAAAAAACTAAATAATTTTTTTCTTTGTACATAAATTATATGAATATAATAATATTAATAATAATAATAATAATAATAATAACACTAATAATAATATATTACCAATCTTGGATTCTAGAACACAATATCTTTTCCAGATTCATTGATTCACGTTAGGTTTCAAGATGGACCAAAAGGGTTCAAAGAGAACCATTTGAGTTTCGCCCCCCTCCCCTAGTTCCAAAATGGCTTCCCAATTCAGACAGATTGTCCAAGATTGGATGGGGAAGTTGAAAGAGAGAATGTGTTCCAAGATTGGGGGAATGGTTTAAAGAGTCCGTTTTCCAAGATTGGGGGAATGGTTCAAAGAGTACATTTTCCAAGACTGGGGGAATGGTTCAAAGAGTTTGCCAAGATTCATTAGAAAAAAATAAACAAAACTCCATCTTGTAATTTTCTGATAAGGTACTGGTGTTCAAACACTTTGTTGACCGACACACCGGAACCCCATTCAGAAAAATTCAGATCCATTTTGGGGGTTTGACGAGAACAGGTTGCTTCGACAAGGTATGGTCCATGTTTGAATCCGTTATTATACAAAATATTTTTTAAGATCGAAAATATTTAAGATCAGTAGTCAAGAGAGCCGTTACGATACAAAATATTTTTCAACATCCAAAATATTTGTACGATTTCCAAGAGAGCCCTTACGATACAAAATATTTTTTAAGAGCCAAAATATTTTTAAGATCAGTAGCATTGTTTCCAAGAGACCATCACCATATTCAGGTGAATGAAATACTACATCTTCAAGAGCACACGCTTATATGAAGGGAAACGCCAACTGTTTATATACATAGGCAATTCCTTTCTAAAGTGAAACTTCTAAACCGACTGGAAACATTTTATCAAAGAAAAATCTTAAACATATATTAAAAACAAAACTTTTTGTTAATTTTTATAAAAATTAACTGTTTTTCAATGTTAACCTATGGAACAAGCTTGGAAACATGTTTGTAAACAAGGGTATGACATTGAACATGTTCGTAAACAAACTTGAACATGTTTGGAAACAACCTTGAATATGTTCAAGGTCATTCAGATACTTTTTATAATGTCTAAAGACATTAAAAATGTCTCAAGACATCATAAAAATTAACAAAAGTTTTTTTTAATATATATGTTTTTTATATATGTTTTCCGATCTCTCTCTGATAAAAATTTTTCCAGTCGGTTTCAGTTTACCATTTTCACTTTCGAATAGAATTACCTATCTATATAAACATTTTGCGTTTCTGTTCAGATCACCGTGTACTCTTCTCAAGATGCAACATTCTAGATTTCTTCGTAGCAGGTAAGATACTTTTTGGAATTCTCTGTAACATGAATAGATATAGCTGTTATTTTTTTTGGAAGCTGAAGCGAATAAGATTCATTTTTTGGATATCAAGAACTTACGTTTTTAGCATTTCTGTTCGAACATGATTGTGTATATTTATGATACTTTTGGAAAACCCAACTCAAAGATGATTGTGCATACTTATGATACTTTTGGAACCTTTCTTTTCACTCAATAT
The DNA here is from genome assembly GCA_000611955.2 of Stegodyphus mimosarum. Taxonomy (NCBI): domain Eukaryota; kingdom Metazoa; phylum Arthropoda; class Arachnida; order Araneae; family Eresidae; genus Stegodyphus; species Stegodyphus mimosarum. The sequence continues at coordinate 9,023 of KK121789.1, forward strand.
CTGTATAAATAGTTCAGATCAGCTTTTGAAAATTCGATAAAACTCTTTTGGAGTTAACATAAATGTATCTATGTAAATAGTTTCCGTTCAAATCAGCTTTTGAAGATTCTGGATAGGTGATCTTTGGGGTTTTCGATAAAACTCTTTTGGTGGTGGTGGTGGTGGTGAGTGAAATATTTTGGGGCAAAACCAGGAACGGTTATACCGCGCCAAACACAAGGTAATGGGACATAAGGTGATACAAAAGAACTTTTCCAACCTGAAATTAAAACAGCTATGAATTAAACAAGTAGGTAAAGGAATATACAAAATCGAGGGGATGAGGTCATATAAAATCAGCTAAAATCACAAGTGTTGAAATTAATATACAAAATTAAAATCAGTTCAAATGAGGTGATAAACGCCAATATCTCTTAAAGAGTAAAATAAATTACGATTGACCTCTCTTCCAACTAAATGGTCGAGAGGTAAGTCACAGTTGTTAAAATATTTCTGACGAGTACTATTAAAAGATGGACATTCAATTAAAAGGTGACGGACCGTTAAACATACACCACATTTTGAGCACAGGGGTTCATTCTCAGCAATTAAAAGATAGTTATGGGTCATTCTGGTGTGACCGATTCTGAGTCTAGTCAAAACAACTTCCTCCTTACGTCTTCCAGTAAAATGCCATGTCTGTGATGGGATGAGGCGACTGGATGTTTCAACAGCTGATTTTGCGACGACATCTGCCCGCTCATTACCTTTTATACCGGTATGCCCGGGAACCCAGCAATAGAGAATTTCAAAACCGCTCCTTGTTAGGTTTAAGTTCAGTTTCAGGATATCAAAAACTACCGGATTAAGGGTGTTCGAAAAAGCTTCTAAAACTTTTAGTGCACTGTAAGAATCTGAATAAACTATAAACTTTTTTTGATGTCGCTTTGGTACGTACAAAAGTGAATGATATATTGCGGAAAGTTCAGCTGTTAAGACTGAGGAAGCGTGGTGCAAACTTCTGCCTTCTACATGGTCACCAATTACAAATGCCGTCCCGACATGACAAGTTGACTTCGAACCATTTGTGTATATTGGAACATATTCTTGATATTTATACCTGTGATCAGCAAAAAGTTGGGTATAGATGACATCGTTAGTGTTTTTTTTCATATGATGGGAAAAAGTTTCAAGAATCGGGATTCCTGCCTGTTCCCAAGGAGGAATTTCAAAATATTGTATGGCTTGGGGGGATATATCAGACAGGGAGAGTTCCTCGATCAGAGGGCGAACTCTCAAAGAAAAGGGAGGCACACAGGATGGCCGTGCATAAAATAAAGTGTCACAGCTGTTATCAGTAAAAGCTAGCCTATTAGGATTGTCAGGTTGTGATAATATGCTAAAATAATGCAAGAGAGACAACTGCTCACGCCTCAAACGAAGGGATGGTTCATGACAATCAACATAAAGACTCTGGGCAGGAGATGTCCTGAAAGCTCCAGAGCAAATCCTCAGAGCTTGATGATGCACAGGATCTAGTTTTAGCAACACAGAAGACCGAGCTGATCCGTAGATAACTGAGCCATAGTCCAGTCTAGAGCGGACAAGCGCTCTATAGATGCGAAGCATGGAGCATCGATCAGCACCCCAGGAGGTATTCGCCAGGACTTTTAGTATATTAAGTGCTTTCATGCACTTCTTTCTCAGCTGTAAAACATGGGAAAGGAAAGTTAGTTTCTGGTCGAATACCATTCCTAAAAATTTTGCTTCAGGTGCAACTGGAATGATAGATCCATTAAGGTATAATTCAGGCTCAGGATGGAGACCTCTCTTTCTACAAAAATGCACGCAGACGGTCTTCTGTTCAGAAAACGTAAATCCCTGCTTGACTGACCATTCGTGGATCTTATTCAATGCGATCTGCAGCTGCCTCTCTATATGTCTCATATCTGCCCCTCGACAACTAATCTGGAGGTCGTCAACATACAAAGATCCTAAAATAGTTCGAGGAAGTTCTTTTAATACAGAGTTGATTTTCAGACTAAATAAAGTGACACTAAGAACAGAGCCTTGAGGCACACCCTCTTCTTGTTCAAAGCTTTTTGACAAAACAGAGCCAATCTTAACTTGGAAGGTCCTAGCATTCAAAAAATTCTGAATGAAAAATGGTAGGTTGCCACGCAAGCCACTATCATGGAGATCACGAAGGATCCCATACCTCCATGCCTTATCATAAGCTTTTTCAATGTCAAAAAAAATAGAGACAAGATGGTTTCTTCTAAGGAAAGCTTTACGAATAGATGTCTCCAAAAGGAGCATATTATCTATAGTGGTCCTTCCCTTTCGGAAACCACTTTGATAAGGTGATAGTACACTATTCTTTTCTAAGAAATACACTAGGCGGCTGTTTACCATCTTTTCAAACAGTTTGCATATGCAGCTAGTAAGGGCTATTGGCCGATAATTCGAGGGATTCCGCGAGTCTTTTCCTGGCTTAGCGATAGGAATGACAACAGCTCTCCTCCATGCACTGGGAAAAGTATGCTCCTTCCACACCCTGTTGTAAAGAGTGAGAAGGGCGTTCAGTGACTTATAGGATAGATGCTTCAGCATATCGTAGCTCACGCCGTCAAGACCCGGACAAGATTTGCGTGTCTGGAACAAAGCTCTCTTTAACTCAAGCATAGTAAAATCCCTATTGTAGGGTTCAGAGTTGGAGGAATTGAAAGCTATGGGATTTTTTTCGGAGCGCTGCTTAATAACAAGAAATGCGGGAGAATAATTTCTGCTGGAAGAAACGGCAGAAAATGTCTCACCAATAGTATTTGCAATTTCTTCTATGGAGCTAATCACTCGGCCATCTTTTTCCAAAAAGGAAAGTGAGTGGTCTTTATATATTCCACATGCTTTTTTAACTCTCTCCCAAACTCGTTTACTTGGTGTAGAGGATGTTATTCTTGACACATATGAAATCCAGGAATCCCTCTGGCTCTGCCGTCTTACTTTTCTCGCATTTGCTTTGGCTCTTTTGAATGCTAAATAGTTTCGCAAAGTAGGGTATCTGCGAAAGATTCCCCAAGCTTTTCTCTGTTTTTGAAGTGCTTCCTGACAGTCACGGTTCCACCAAGGTTTAGAATATTTTAGCAATTTACCCGATGTTCTGGGGATACAAAGCACAGCTGCCTGGTTTATAACATTAGTAATGTATTCCACTGCATCATCGATTTGCACATTTTCTACCATTTCCTCTGTGAGGTCAGCAACAGAAGAGAAGAGGTCCCAGTTTGCCCTTTCAAATATAAATCGAACGGGCCTTGACATGGAGTTTGCTCCTCTTCGTGCGAGAGATACAAAGATGGGGTAATGATCGCTGCTGTAGAGATCATTGCCGACACTAAAAGTGCAATACGGCAGCAGAGACGGTGAACAAATGGCAAGATCAATAGCGTGGAATGTTCTTGTAGGCTCGTGGAAGTATGTGTCCTGCCCGGAATTGAGGAGACAAAGGCTGTGATCTTCGATCAGCTGCTCAATTTGTCTTCCTCGTGAATTGGTGTCTTTACTTCCCCAGAGCGGACTGTGCCCATTAAAATCTCCTATAAGAAGGAAAGTTTCAGGCAGCTGCTTTACAAGCTCATTTAAATGCTCTTGATCAATGTGCTCATTTGGAGGCAAATAAACTGAAACTACAGAAAATACGACATTGAAATTTATTTGCACAGCGACAACTTGGAGGGATGTCGTCAGAGAAAGTGCATTTGATGGATAGTCCAGTGAGGTGAGGAGGCCTACAACTCCACTGCCACGCTCACCTGCAATATTATCTTTCCTGACGAAAGAAAACCTCCGAAGTTTTGCTGGCTTTTCTGGTTTCAGGTTAGTCTCCTGTAGAGCGAAGCATACAGGATGATGAGCATTGATGATATCTTTTATATCTGTCAAATTCCGGTGGAAGCCGCGACTGTTCCAAGAGACGAGGGTGGCCATTATGTTTGATATTTGCTCTTTCTGTGTTCTTTCTTTGTTTTTCGCGGAAGCAGATGCTTGGGAGTTTCCAGCCCCTCCTCTACTTCCATACTATCCGAATCAAGAGAATCAGATATCATGCCATCGTGTGAGCTATTACTAGGGCTTCTATTTTTATTTTTAGTTTTCTGAGCGGTATTTTTTGGTTTACTTTGGACTTGTATTTCTTTTTTTTGAACAGAGTGTGTCGGTTTTTCGTTTTTCTGCCTGCTTGTAGTCTCCTGAGATTTATTTGGGTAAGTTTGGGTACTGACTGAAGTTTGTGTTCCGAAAGATCTTGTTGACTTAACAGCATTAGCAAAAGAAATGTTTGGTCGGATCTGTGTGCTTTGAACTAGCCTTCTGGCTTCCGCATATGAGATGTTATTATTGACTTTTGTTGTTTGTATTTCCTTTTCTAAATTCCATTTCGGGCAGGATCGAGAAAAAGCTGGATGTTCACCTTTGCAGTTTATACACAATGGCACAGCGGAGCAGTTTTTCGCTCTCGTGGCCAACCATTGAACATCGGGCACATGTCTGTTTACCACGGCACGAGTTCTTGGAATGGCCAAAACGCTGGCACTGGTAACATCGCATTGGGTTCGGAATATAAGGTCTTACTCTGCAGTTCAGGTATCCAGCTTTTATACTCTTCGGCAGATCAGGCGAGTTGAAGGTCAGGATCACGTGTTTTGTGCCTATCAACTGACCCTCCTTACGCATCTTGATCCGCCTGGCCTCACACACATTTTGATTAGCCAACTCGGATACGAACTCTTCTTCAGAAACTAACAGAAGGTCAGTTTCCGAGATGACGCCACGACGATAGTTCAGTGTTTTATGCGCTGAGACCGTTATATCAACTTGCCCAAGTTTAGATATTTTAAGTAAGGAAGCAGATTGGGAGGCTGAAGCCGTATCAACGAGCAAGTCTCCGGAACGAAGACGCTTGACGTTTCTAGGCTCTCCAATGCAAGCTTGAATATATTTGTTTATGAGAAAAGGAGACATTTTTTGCAGTTCGCCAGAAGAACTAGATATTACTAGAAAACGGGGACTATTACTGGGTTCACTTTCATTTCCGCTGGTACGTATTCTCTTTGTATTAGACGTATTGCCATTTTTGGTGTCGGGTTTTTTAGATTCTGAATCGCTTTTCATGAGTTTTGACAAGGTAAGAATGTTTATATTTTTTTGAGCCATATTTTAAAGGAAAAGAAATTCGGACCCGGCGTCCCCACCCACCACGGAGTCCAACAAGGGGACGCAGATTCCTGCGCCAGGGATACCCGGGTCTATACGCAATCTGAAGCCCCACAGTCAGTTTTCCCGAAAGCAGGAACTCCCGAAAGCTTATCCCCAAGCCACTGACACAAAGTTCAGTGACCAGCCGATTGACACCCGTGAGGACGACAAGGTGCCTCCCGTTTAGCTGAAGCAGAGGCCAAAGCAGTGTATTGGGGACAGTACCTCGCCCCTCAACTACCAGGACCCTCCTTTCCAGCGACACGGGTCTCCACGCACGGCAAACACGTGGGCAGTTTTCTCGTCATTCGAAAACTAGAGACAAGGGATGCTCCAGTCTCTCATAACGAGCCCCAACCTCCGAAGAGGAAAACCACGAGGGAGAAAGGAAAGATAGAAGTCACAGTTCAGAGTAGTGGAGACGGAAAAGAGGACAGATCACCGGGGCTCCAGGATCGTGACACCCGTCTCACCAAGAAGGTGATCCCCTGAAGGGCTAGGGTACCTCGGGATTGCCACACCCGTACTCACAAAAGTGAGCCCCGATAAAACTCTTTTGGAGTCAACATAATTCTTTTATGGACCAACCTTTAAGTCATTCAGTGACCCCTCCTTCAAAACGTTTCTTTAGAAAATGGAATAGTCTTGGAACCCATCGGGAAGAAATATAAATTTCTAAAAGAACTTTTCTACTTTTAAAACCCAACTGTAAGATACGTATTAATTCTAAATATTTTCATCTTGAATGGATTCACTATTTTTTAGACATGTAAGTCTTATGTAAAGTAACTTGAAAGAAGTCTCTTACAAAAATATATTTTAGCGTTTCTAAGGAATTTCTAATGCATTCTATAAATTTTTTAATTGAAGCTAGCTATTGAAGAACTGGATTTACAAAAAACAATTCCGTGGAAATACTTAAAACGTTACTAAACTGTATTTCCATGCTGTTTCAACCTCTTTGTTCGGAATCTATCTGTTTCAAACACTAAGGCTTGTAAAATAATCTCATGTCGTTAAAATCATTTCAGAACTGATTCATCCATTGCAGATATTTAGAATTAATACGTATGTTTGTAATCTATTTAAGAAATGGTAAGTTCTTTTAGAAATTTATATTTCTTCCTGACGGGTTCCAAAGGTATTCCATTTTTCTGAAGAAACGTTTTGAAGGAGGGGTTCACTGGATGACCTAAAAGTTGGTCCCCAAAAGAATTATGTAGACTCCAAAAGCATTTTATAGAAAACCCCAAAGATCACCTATCCAGAATCTTGAAAAGCTGATCTGAACTATTTATATAGATAGTGTGTGAAATGAAAGGTTCTAAAAGTATTATAAATATACACAATCATGTTTCAAGAGTTGGGTTTTCCAAAAGTATCATAAATGTACACAATCATGTTCGAACAGAAATGCTAAAAACATAAATTCTTGATATCCAAAAAAAGAATCTTATTCGCTTGAGGTTCTAAAAGAAACATAAAAGCTATATCTATCCATGTTAAAGAGAATTCCAAAAAATATCTTACCTGCTATGATGAAATCAAGAGTGTTGCATCTTCAAGAGCACACGCTGATCTGAACAGAAACGCCAACTGTTTATAGAGATAGGTAATTCCATTCGAAAGTGAAAATGGTAAAGCGGCTGGAAAACATTTTATCAGAGAAAGATCTGAAAACATATATAGGAAAAAACATATATATTTAAAAAAACTTTTTGTTTATTTTTATAATGCCCTTAGACATTATAAAAATAAATGTCTTTAGACATTAATAAATTTTATAATGTCTTTAGACATTATAAAAATGAACAAAAAGTTTTTTTTTAAGTCCAAATGGATTTAGTCCCGAAGGACTATTGTTTTTGTTTTGGCATTTTGCGTTGTTTCACAAAAATACTGCAAATAATGGCTGTATCACTTTTCAATTTACTGCTTTTCTTTCTTTGTTGGCTATTGAATTTGTATTAGGTTGGCTATTGGAATTGTATTGTGTTGATTATTGGAATTGTATTGGGTTGGTTTTTGGAATTGTATTATGTTGGTTATTGGAATATCCTTGTAGGATATTGTTCGGAGAACAGCCTTCACGCCAAAAAGGGGAGAAACAGCTTATTGTGGTATGGCAGCCATGGTTGTTATTCGATGACGTACTTCCTCTAGGGAGACAGCCGTGATACTTTTCCTTTGCTAAGGGATTATCTGTAATAGGAAATCGGGATATGTAAACGGAAAGTATCGTTATGTTTACTGTTTAATTATCAAAGCAACAGCGAAGAGTATTAAATTAAAAATAGCACATAATTGAATAAAATATAATTATAGGTATTCCTCACATGATATTCCTCACATCATATTTACTTCCGATGGCATGATGAAATGTCGCCCATACCCTTAAAGAAGCCAAGTTGGCGCAATCAAGCCTGTTCTCCGAACATTATCCCTCTTGTTTAGATTGTGTGTTTTAATTCAAATTTTAGTTGATATTTAAGCAGATGAGTAAATTTGACAGCGTAAAGAGTTATTTTGTATTTTTCTTGGTTTAAATTAAGATTTATAGTGCATATTATGTTTGTGAATTGAAATTTTGGATAATTTAGGTGATTATTGATTTTTTCTTCAGTGTGCCGTAGTGAGATTTTATAGATTTGAAATATTTATATACTGCACTTAGGTATTGTTTATATAAAAATGTGTAGATTAATATGAGTTTTTTACGTCCTTGTACGAAATAAAAAGGAAGTCAGTATTGGAATCGTGAAATTATTTGGTATCATATTTAAAAGAAAATATCATTTTTCATTATTATCAAATGTGTATTATTTTTTGGGTGACATCTGTATGCACGGATTTTGTCTTCCAAACACGGATTGTTAAACGGACTTAAAAGGGATTTTTTCGTTACATGTACGTAAGGACGGCCCCAAAAGTATATACACATCGGAACCCCATTCAGAAAAATTCAGATCCATTTTTTGGGTTTGACGAGAACAGGTTGGTTCTACAAGGAATGTCCATATTTGAATCTGTTACTATACAAAATATTCTTTAAGATCGAAAATATTTTTAAGATCCAAAAGAGCCGTTACGATACAAAATATTTTTTAAGATCCAAAATATTTTTAAGATCAGCAGCATTGTTTCCAAGAGACCATCCATTATACTCAGGTGAAGGAGATGTTACATCTTCAAGATCACATACTGATCTGAATTGAAACGCCAACTGTTTATATAGCTAGGCAATTTCTTTCGAAAGCGAAACTGGTAAACCGACTGGAAAAATTTTATCAAAGAAAAATTTAAAACATATATTTAGAAAAATCTGAAAGAATTCAGATTTTAGACTACATCCAAAGGGATTTGAATACAGGAGGACTATTATAAAAAAAATTAGTGACATGATAAATTGCCAGACGAAACAAAATACAATTCGGATATTGTTCGGAGAACAGGCTTGATTGCGCCAACTTGGCTTTTTTAAGTGTATGGGCGACATTTCATAATGCCAACGGAAGTAAATATGATGTGAGGAATATCATGTGAGGAATACCTATAATTATATTTTATTCAATTATGTGCTGTTTTTAATTTAATACTCTTCGCTGTTGCTTTGATAATTAAACAGTAAACACAACGATACTTTCCGTTTACATATCCCGATTTCCTATTACAGATAATCCCTTAGCAAAGGAAAAGTATCACGGCTGTCTCCCTAGAGGAAGTACGTCATCGAATGACAACCATGCCTGCCATACCACAATAAGCTGTTTCTCCCTTTTTGGCGTCAAGGCTGTTCTCCGAACAATATCCAACAAGGAATATGAATTATCAATAAAAAATATGCTTCATTGTGACGTACAGGTATTGTTAGCTATCGCATCATTCGCGTTCGAATAGCAACCGCACCATTCGTATTCTAATAAACGACAATGCGAGTAACGAATACTTCGAGTCAACCGATGTACCCGTTACGCGGTATGGAATACATGCGGCTTAGAATAGTCCGTCACAATTATGTACAGACAAACGCCAAATGTGTACGGAAAAGTGTACCGTGACGTCACTGGCCTAGAGGTAGGTTACTATATTTGGCTTCTTATCGTGTTTTGCGTTGAATTATGGCAAAGATAAACATTTTACCATGTAATGTAAACAAACATCGAAGATTCCGTGTTAGGGTTAGTCTTCGCGTATTAATAAATTTCATTTGATGATAATTCAGTTAAATTCACTGATAAAAGTTTGATAGAACAGGTGAGAACTTCCATTTCAGCGTACTTTGAATTAACATTTATTTCCTGCTAAAAATATAATAAATAAAAGAACAACACAATCTCAAATTTTAATATCTCTATTAGCACTTCATATAATTTTTTGTAACGGTATGAAAAAATTTTTGTGCATTTGATTTAAAACTTTTAAAATAAGATGTAAAATTGAGTGTTTTTTTTCCACGAAAGCACTGAAACTGTTTCATTATGAAAATACTTCCATATTTAAAAATACTTTAATTTTTAAATTTTAAACGCAGTTTTTTTGTTCATAATTTAGTTTATCGTAAAATGACTGCGCTTTCGCATAAGTTAAGATAATTTATGAAGTGAATAACACTAAACTTCAGATATGATAATTTTAAAAATTTGTTCTGCCTGTGAAATTTAAATTTATTTTAATATTTTGCAAGTTTTTAAGCGTGTAGAAATGTCAAAATTTCATCGATACGTGTACAAAAACATCGGAAATTTCCTAATCGTTTACTAATTATTATGTCATTTAATGTGAGCAAAATGTTGTATTTGATGTTTTCCTTGATGAATATGAAGTTGTGAAAAAATAAGTTGTAGATGATGACAACAATTTTTAATAAATGAATTTAGAAACTGAATACTTTAGAAAATTTAATAAATGAATTTAGAAGCTGTAGATGATGACAGCAATTTTTAACAAATGAATTTAGAAAAGAACTTTGCTTTTCATCTGATTCACAACTGCATGTCACTAAACATACTCCATAAAGTATGCTGAAGTTTTATTCCTTGCAGAAAACATGATATCTATTATTCCAGTTTGTCATTAAGGAATTATTAGAGAGCGATGAAAGAATATGATCTTCGTCAGGTGAGCTGTATTCTTCATAATGAGATTAATTTGGATGAAAGTGCAAATGAATTACTAATGACTAACCTTCTTGGTGCATTTCCTGCATCTACTAAATACATATCTTGAAACCAAGCTTCAGAAAACACAATAAGGAACTGTTTTAAGTAGGATAACTTTTAATGATGGCAAAATCAATCATATTCTCAAACAGATCCAAGTACAAAATACGAAAAAAATGGCTTCAAATAAAAAAAAAATTTCATACTTCTGCTTGTTATTCTCCAGAACTGTCTCACCAATGCTTTTAATCAGGACTGTTTATGAATGAAATTTTTCATGACAATTGCATGCAGTATTATTGAATTTTTAGCTCTTATTTCTTAATAAAAGTCCAGTGGAAACATGCAATTTTATATTTCTATTTTACATCCATTTAAATTAGTTAAACTGTATTTTAATTTCCTTGGACATATTTATCATAATTTAATATTTTGATTCCATTTTTGCTATCAACACAGACATGGACAAATGTGATGAGATGCTAAAAAGTGTGTGCTTTTTTCTAGAAAATGCAATCAAACTTCCCAAGATGATAACCTGTTGCTCTAAAAAGATTTGTTTTATGTTGTAAACATGCTATGAGAGATATTTTATGCCATTATTTTATTTTATATCAAGTGTGCTGATGATTTGCAAAGGACGTCCCCACATAAATTTTCTCTCCATTATACATGTATAAATCAACTAGCTGAATGCTTTGGCATAATCAGTAAAGCATTACTACTTGCACAATGATGTTTTATATAATTGGCCTGTGCTTGTAATTAAATGATACTGTAGTTTCCGCTCACAATATTTTATCAATAATTATTTTCTTCTTTATTAAGAGCATGTACAGTCCTCACTGTACCTTCATTTACCACATCTTCAGTGTTGCCATGCTTAATTTGACATTTTTATATCTGCTCTCTATTTAAACTGTTTTTCCTCTTCTTTTTCTTTTCAACTCCTTAGAGGATGGGTCTTTGGCAGGAAAAAAAATTGTCTTCTAAAGTGTCGTGTACTGTTCTCAAAGTGGGACCACTCCTTAAAGGATACGTCTTTGGCAGGAAAAAAATTGTCTGCTAAAGTGTCATGTACTGTTCTCGAAGTGGGCCAAAATACATAATATTTTCCTCCTGCTTTGTTATTTTCAGCTTTCTTGCAGGTAATCTTTTTAGCCTAAAGGGGCAATATGTCCAGAAGGGTTATTAATTTCGCTTTGGCATTTTGTGTTGATTCACTATAAGCGAGGAATAACTTTTTAAATTGTTGCCACCAAATATTAGAGCTCCGTATTACATTTAAAGAAGTTAAATAATAAAGAATCTGCATAAATGTATATATGTTTCTCGCATTGTGTTAAAACAACAGTTGCTAGAGCCATCAAATTTGGGCATGTGGAAACCCAAATTTGGGATTTATTTTGTTATCTATTTCATATTTTGTAAAACATTTATGAGTTTTTGATTAAGAAACTCAATGATTTCAAAATGAGCAGTGGCTGCACTGTACAGAAAAAAAAGAACATTTTTATCTCCAGCGCGCAAGACTGTGTATCGGGAATTCGAAAGATGTGCTCTTTTAAATATTTTGTGATATTGCTGTAGAATTGAATTTTATTATTTAAATACAAAGAACATGATATTTAATAAATAAAGGTACCACACAAAGCGTTAAAAGAATGCCCCTTTGGACATAATATAAAATCTGAAAGCTTTTAGACTTTTTTATTTATTTCAAAAAAGTAGTCAGTCATTAAGAATGTTCAGATAAATGACTTAGTGGTTTCACAAAATGGGATATACTGTCTGGTTCAGAAACGGAACATGTAAAACAGAGTTGGTGAATTGGAAGCGGATAAGTAATTACACAACGAGACGTTGCTCAAAAAGTTACACTAAATTTATTTATTATGATACATAATTTGGTGTTTTTATTTGCTATTATATGAACTGTTGATAAATTTTTATTAGTCACGTATACTTCATTTTGAAACTTTGTGAAATAAGATACGGTATGAGGATTAAATGTTAACATTATTTTATATAAACTTAAGAGCATAATTCATTTCTTAAATGAGTTGAATGAAAATTTTAAATGGGTGAATCTGTTTGCTTGGTACATTCACTCTGCTAAAATAGATTACAACAGTTTGGATTTTATTTGTGCCTTGTTATTTGGTGCAGTTTTCTTATTCAAATCAATTAAATTACTACAGCAATTCAAGAGGGATGCATACAGTGAGATATATTACAATGAAATTAATAAATACACAGATATTACATGATTCATAAGTTTTAAAATGTTTTATACTGTAACATATTACAGATAAAAAATTATTACTACATGAAATGAAATAAAAGTTCATCAAATTTGACATAATACCATAAAGCTTCATTGTGTGTTCCTATTGGTACATGACACATATCCACGGAGTATCCCAATTCTATCTATATACATAGTAAAATTTTTCTGCTGATGGCCACCAAAGGAGCTATAATGCAGTCTTGGAGTTTTAATATTATTAGCAGTAGGAGCACATAAATATAGTCTAAAGCACATCAAAAGGAAAGGATTGCGGGGTGTATGGTCAACTGATCTCCATGGTCATCTGATCAATGTTGAGTCATCATCTGAACAACATTGAGTCATCTTTTGATACTGATCAATCCAAAAAGGTAGAAATTTATTATCAGGTAATGATGTATAACAATCTTTCAAAGAGGTGGATCTCAAGGTAACATGTAATTTTCTGAATCTTATTTTGATTTGGAGAAATAATCACAATTATAACATATTAAAATCAGACATACCTTTCACAGTGTTTCTGTAAAAAAAAAAAGGACCCATATATCTTTATCTGTGAAATGACACATAAAATATTTAAGTAAATATCATTTTTATTCAGCGACAGCATGACAATTTTCCATGCTCAGTATACAGACATACCTATCCAACAAATCGTTCACCACTAGATATTAGCTAAGTGGAAGAATTGTCTTCCTTGCATGTGATTACAAAATTTATATTGCAGCAGCTGTAAATAATATGATTTCAGTTGTATTTGACAGTGCAAAATCTTCCAGATGTTAGGTTATGGAATACATATTTGCTCCTAATGTAATCTGTAGACCTTTTGTAGATTACATGCAGAGGGGAGCTATGAAAAATTTGACAAAGGTTTGCATTTTATCCTATAAAAACAACTTATGCAATTTTAATGAAATGTTACATTTTTTACAAAAACAGAAAATACTCATAATTCTACATGAATGAGAAAAACTTAATGCCTTTTACCAATAAATCACAAAATATAAATTTTTATTATTTCAGTACTTTTATCTTTACCAGTCGCATGTTATTCTCACTGATTTTAGAGGGATTGGTGATAAAAAGCATATAATATATCAAGAAATATTTCAAAATGATTCCTTTAATGATTTTACTCACTGAATCTTGTAATACTACTGTCAAATAAGAAGTTAAAGAGTATGCAGTGATAAATTACAATATTAAGAAAATTATCTAAAAGTTTGATTACAGGTACTTCTTTCTTGAAATCACACCAGCTGCATGTGAACAAACTGCAATTAAATTTTTCTTCAAACAGTTAAAAAAAAAATCAATCTGAATGTAAACCATTCATTATACATGCATGTGTACATTCAGCAGCAGCACTTTCTGAGTCTAAACAAAAAAGAATAAGTTGTATCTATCATAGCTTAGATACAAATTTAATAAAGGGCTAATGCAAGTTTCCTATAGCTCTTATTAATTTATATGTGAAACTGAATTATTGCACTGTTTCATTTGAAATGATTGGCCATCTGGGTTCATTCATGCCTTTACGTAAGCAACTAGTGTTCTTGAACAGTCAACACCATCACAGGATGCTCTGCTGGCTTAGAATCATAGAATGCTTAGTGCATATCAATCATGATTATCTTTGACATAATGTGTTGCATGGTAACAATTGATAAACACTTTGTATGTACAAAAACAAAAGCTTTTCTCTGCTATAACTTCACATTTTCAAAATAGAACATATATTTTTGCTACATATCACAAGAAAGTTTGCAGGTGCAAATTTTAAAGATTTTTTTTCATTACTTGAATATCAAGAATGTGTGATCGATCTCATATTCTTTCATTACTTACAGAATCTTTTAAAACCTAATGAATCATTTGTATATCCCTCCTTCCAGCATACCTGCGTGGTATAACGATTAACACACTCGGCGGGTATCGAGAAGTCCAGGTTCGAGTCCCGGCGAGCACATTGTTCATTTTTCACGTCTCCTGCTTCAAAATATCCTAATGGCTGTACAATAAAACTGTACGATGAGAGATATAACTGAAAATTTCTAGATCAGTTATTTTGCACCCCCCCAAAAAAAATAAACAGCATATGATTGATAACCTTTTTCATAGGTGAAACGTAATTTTCAGCCACTACATATATGACGGGTAGAACTCTCTAAAGGCATTTCTTTAATAAAAGCAGAGATATGCCTATTTTTAGGCAAGAAATCATCAATGAGTAAACGTTTTTACCTTTTATATCTTAAAGACAGAGGCTTGAACAATATAAGTCATTCCTGCGATGTGCTGAGAATCATTTGAGACAATAAAAAATTCGCAATGAACAAGCCTTGAACAATAGTTGACGGGCACCAATGGCTGGATGGAGAGGACCACCGAATACCCGTAGTTTGACCTGATTTGGATGTTTATGATCTTCGTCTTTTCCCATGTGTCACCAGAATCTCTTTTAAAGTCCTCCACAAAGTTAAATATTTTGGAGAAAAGCCTCTTGTGCTTTGCCTTAATCAATTTAACAATGATAAAAGCTCAACAGCACCATCAGGAGCTTGTTGTGAGTATGGGTGTCGCAATTCCAAAGTACCCTAGTCCTTCAGAGGATCACCCTCTTGGTAAGATGGAGTTCGCGAACCTGCAGTCCTAGTTATTTCCTCCTTTCTTTTTCGTCTCTGCTTTTCTGTTCTATTTTCGTTCCTTCCGCCTTTGTGGTTTGTCCTTTTCGGAAGTTGGGGCTGAAAGGTGACTCTGTTACATCACTTTCTTTCCAGTTTCTTATGAACAGAAAACCGCTTACGCGTTTGCCGTGACTTGTCGCCCATAAGACTGGAAAGGAGGATCCTGGCAGTTGAGGGGTGAGGTACTGTGCCCAGCACACTACTTTGTCCTCTGCTTCAGATTGAAACAAGAGGCTTTAAGCTGTTCCTTGTAGTGTCATCCGGCTGGTCACTAGTCCTTTGTATCAGTGGCTTGAGGATAAACTTTCGGGTGTTTTAACTTTCAGAAAAGCTTACTGTGGGGCTTCAGATTGCGACCGGTTCAGATATAGACCCGGTTCACCCTGTCGCAGGAATCTGCATTCCCTTGTTGAATTCCACGGTGGGCTGGGCTGCATTGTCTGATTCTTTTATTTCACTAAATATGGCTTCTAATACACAATCAAACGAACAAAATGAAAACGCTCCTATTTCTATAAAAGTTAAGACAAGTGTAAATTCTGACAAGAATAAAAATCCACTACAGTTTCTGATAATTAGTAATCCATCAGAACATCTTCAGAGTGTCCCCATTTTTATATGTAGGAACGCTAAGTTCTATAGCCAACAAAGGAACTTATCTGAAAGCCAGACCACTGCCTGTGCACCTGAAACAGACAAGGATAAACACCACGGGAAGGTGGAGGAGATTGACTTTCGATTTGCTCTAATCCCGTGAGCGCGAGAAGTGACTGTATAAAAAGCTGAAGGATTTTCTTGTGTTCCTTGAATTTCGCGCGAGGAGCCGCTAAACACCTGTTGTATCTCTATTTCGTCTGTTAACTTTTATCCGTAATTAAATAAATGTTCTGTGGCGTGGAAAAAATTCCAGTTTTCATTCAAAATTTTGTGAAGTCTAGAAGTTTTCAAGTTAGAATTGGCTCTTTTTTTCCTGAACAAGAAGTGGGTGTGTTTTGAGTGTTACTTTATTCACCCTAGAAATAAACCATATCTTAAAGGAACTTCCTCTTACTGTTTCAGGATAATTGTACGTTCACGACCTTCAGATAAGTTATCAGACTTCAGATAAGACACATGTAGAGAGGCAATTATAGATCGGTATTAATAGGATTCAGATGTAATAAAAAATGGAATTGCGTTTTCAAAACAGAAGGCTGTTCACAAGCACTTTTGCGGAAAGGGAAATCTGAATCCTGAGCCTGAGCTTTACCTTGAAGGGTCATGAATTCAAGCTGCGGCCGAAGGGAATTCCTAGGATTGATGTTGAACCGAAAACTTACTTTCTTTCCATGTACCTGAGGAAGAAGTGTTTCAGAATTTTGAATCTTCTCAAAGCTCTGGCAAACACCTTTTTGTGATGCCAAGGATGAGATCATTGCTCCGCATTGAAAGGCACTCATCCGCTCTAGACTGGACTATGGCTCAGCAACCTATGGTTTGGTGCAGTCTTCTTTATTATTGAAACTTGATCCGGTTTCATCATTGAACTCTGCGGATTTGCGCTGGAACCTTCAGAATATCTCGTGTATAAAATCTGTATGTTTATTGCTTAGAATCATCGTTTAAATTAAGACGTGAGTAATTGACCTTTCATCGCTAGTTTCGTATAACCTAAACATCTTTATCTCAGCACTCTTGATGACTGTTATAGCCTTTTATTTGCAGAACGGCCTCTCTGCATTCCTCCGTTCCCCGCAAGAGCTGAGCCTTTGACAGAAAAATACTCAGACTTTTACTATCTTGATTAGAGGAGCACGAACGAGTTAGTGTACAAGTAGGTTTTCTATGAGCACAGGAACGAACACAACAATTACAATCAGATATACATAAATGGCTTAAAAAACAGGTTATGTGGGAGCATCATTTGCGATTCGAGGTCATGTAGAGGAAAGACAGCTGCAATGTGCTTGCTGACTATTTAAATCTGAAGTGATTACGGTGTGTTACGCTCTTAAATATTTATCTAAGCCAGAAAAAGTTTATACCAATTCGTTTAGTGCACAAAAAAGTTTTCACAGTTTCTCTGAGACCCAGAAACCAATGATGACAGAATTGTTATGATTACATTTCAACTTAATGAGCCGTGAGCACCAGATCCTTTACTGCTGGGTTCTCGGACACATGAAGATTACAGGTAACGAGCTGGGAGACATCGCAACAAAGTCTGCCATAGGACTGCCTAATCACCTCTTTACTTTGAGAGATATTAAAGGGATTATCAAGGGCAAAATCCTGAGTCTATGGCAAGGACGTACAAGTGAATAATAAAATGAAAAGCATAATGCCCAGAATTGAATATTAAGAATCAAAGAGTAATCAGTAGCAGCAAATCATTTTAACCCGTCTGACAAATGGTCACTCCTGAGTTACGCACAATTATCTCTTAAAAGCGAATAGTGAACCAGTATATTCCAGCTGTAATATTACTCTATCCTGCACGACAGATTTTTGTTAGAATTGCTGGCGTTTTGATAGTCTTCAGGAAATATTTTAGTTTTTCAAGTAGTTCTCTCGACTTTTAATTGGGAAAAACTGTCGGGTTTTAACGAAAGTTTCCCGTCACCGCCTATATCATTTGCGCAAACAGCTCGCGTTGACGTGTTTAATAATATTTTGTCAAACGATTTTTGGCATTTGAAAGAAAGAGAAACATTGTGCTGTGAAATTTGTAGGAAAAAAATCTTTATTATTAAGTACAAGGTGTCTGAAATGGAATTATCACACTATCAGATTAAAACCATCGTTTACTTCCAGTTTCGTTGCAAAAAGTCAGCTACAGAATGTCACCAGATCGTGTGTATAGTGTGCAAAGTGTATCTGGAGAAAGATAAAACCCTCGACAGTAAGGTGTAGAGCGAGGTGATAGTCCGTCGTATTGACGCTGCTATCAACGATAAACTGAGTTTCGGAGTAAAAAGGTAATGTTCCATGAAGATAATGCAAGACCAGATGTGTCTGCTTTCACTCGCTAGATTCTGTACAGACTTGAATAGAATCTTTTGTAACATCCACCATACAACCCTGACATCGCTCCATAAGATTTCTACCTTTTTTCACATCTGAAGCTACATCTTGCTGTTGCTGTCTTCCATTCTGCACAGGATGTCTGAAATGAACGCGATCTGTTTCTGGACTCGCGGCCAACAAGTTTATGTGCCGAAGGCTTTGAAAAACTAACCAAATGTTGGCAGAAAATCAGATTTGAGTGGTGATTACTGCCCGCGCTAAAGGTACTACTTTCATGTCCCCCCCCCCAACTTTATTAAAAACGTTTTTTGGCGGAAAACTTTCATTAGAACCAGATATTAATCCATTTCAGTTTTTAAGGGAGTCTAGGTTTTATTCTTTAATCTGAAGTGGTTGTAAAGCGTTTTAACGCATTTCAATGATTAGAGATTTTATCTGGTTTTATATTTCATTTGATTTTGTGAATTTTATGCATCCCTTCATCGCGGTATTAATACCCGGCGTTTCATTATTTTGTTGCTTTTGTTTCACATTTTTCCCATTACATAACATATTTTCAACATATTTTTTATAATTTCATACTAATTCTAAAGAACATAATAGATTACCATGCTTTTCGCGCATTTATTATGGCCTTACAGGTCATGTACCAAAATATTCACCAACAATTCAATATTCACCAACAATATTCAATCAACAGGATATGGTCATAAACATAGCTTAAATTGCGCTGGAGCCCACCGTAGCGTGGCTCCGGTAATTTTTAGTTTTTTAGATAAATCACAGTTCGAGACGTAGCGCACCGGAGCCCTATATAAGAAGGCTCCAGCACTTCTATGCAACTGAACAACAATTTCAGTAGAAATATGACCTCGAAAATTTTAGTTTTAGCAATAAAATTATACACTCACTTCCAAAAGTTAAGCACGGAGAGAAAAATGCTAATTTCCGGAAGGCAATCAGAATTGAAGAGGATGCAATGCACTGCAGAGCTAGATGGAAGTACGCAAATATGTTAGGTAACAGCCAATCGCGCTTTCATGTCAAGAAATATGCAAAAAAGGCAGTCTTATAAGAAACCAGCTTTATGAAGGATTACAGAAGTTGATTGTAAGTGCTGATAGAAAGTATTTAAAACATTCTTACAATTTGTTTTCAAGACATATATGTTTCTCTGACTTCCAGAAGACGAATGGAACATTCTGAGTGCTGGCGTGCTATGTGGCGCATTGAAGCAGGGCAGTCAATCACAGATGTTGCTCCTTTCTTCGGCGTTCATCAATCTGTAATTTCACGTTTATGGAAACAATTCCAAACCATACAGACAGTTGTCCGAAGGCTCGTAGCCGGTCGCCCAAGGGTTACAACCCCAACAGAAGATCGATATATTGTTATTGTAGCCAAGCGGAATCGCAGAGCGACCTCCACACGTGTGACATCAATGGTTACAGCGTCCATTGGTAAGACGATATCTGCAGCTACTGTATGCCGAAGATTGCATATGAGTGGACTGTAAGCCCGGGTACCTCGAGTTTGTGTTCCTCTATCCATCCAACCGAGAGGGGCACGAACGGTGGTGCCGGGAACATGTCAATTGGAATCTGTCTGACTGGGGCAATGTCATGTTTACTGATGAGTCAAGATTTGTTCTGGAGCCAGATGACAAGCGTATAAGGATATGCCGTGAACAATTAACACGCAATCAGTCCCAAAACATCACCGAACATCACGCATTCCGAGGCGGAAGCATTATGGTGTGGGCAGGGATTTCATTAGGATACCGCACAGACCTGCACACCTTTAAACAGGGTTCTTTGACGGCTGTCCGGTATCGAGATGAAATCCTAGAACCCATTGTGAGATTGTACGCCGCAGCAGTTGGCCCTACTTTTGTTTTAATGCACGATAACGCACATCCTCATAGAGCTGACATCGTCGATGACTACCTGGAGAGTGAAAGGATTGTGCGTATGGCTTTGCCAGCATATTCGCCCGACCTTAATCCCATTGAAAATCTTTGGGATGCTCTCGGCCGTGCTGTATCTTCACGTTTCCCATCTTCAGCCATTCATACTGAGCTGGAAATTGCTCTACAAGAAGAATGGCGATTGCTTAATTCTGCGGAGGTTGACCACCTAATTGAAAGCATGGTTACAAAGTGTAAACTTTGTATACAGATGAAGGAGTATCACATACCCTATTAATGTCCTTTTTTTCATTTTATGCTGTTTATTTTCACTTTATACATAATTATGTTCAAGTCTCCAGTATGTCATTATCTGATAACTTCGAAAAATTTAATATTGTTTTCATTTCTGTACATACTTCTTGATTTTGTTTTATGCATAAATGTATGCGCTACTTTCCTGCCGAATTTTGTGTCAATCAAAAGCAGTATTTGTTGATTTTTTTGCATTTTACTTCTTCGTGCTTAGCTTTTGGAAGTGAGTGTATTAAAAATCACTTATTAAATTTCAATTTATCTCTGTATACTTAATTTTAATCATTTAATTATTTTAATGAAAAATAATTAATTATTAATGATTCTATTGGCCATTTTATTTATTTATTTACTCTTGTTTCTCTTTCCTGACGATCTTGCATAGAGTTCTGGCACTTCTAATTTTGGAAACTAAGCCCTGGTCGTATAGACACGAAACAAAACCCAACAGTCTAAAATGTATCAGATTTTGCAGATGAATTAAAGATGTTTTCCTCAATATTTTAATAAATTATCAGCAGCTGTCTAACAGTACTACATTACAAAGGCGAAAATAATTTGGGAAACATTTCCTCTAGTGTGAATCTGCGCATCCAATATATATAGCCTCAGAAGAATACAGTTTTCTGAAGCTAATTAAAAAGTATTCACGATTTCAAACAAATGATGGAAAATTAACAGTTCTTCCCAAAATAATATCATAGGAAAATGAGTAGTTAATTAAGATATTTTCTGCTCTAAAAACAAGAAAATTAATTAATTTAGAGGGAAAATTTATTCAAAGAGAAAGGAAAGGAATAAAAAGGAAACATTATGTAGCATTTGTGAATGAACAAGTCAAATTTTAATGAAAATCGTTAAAAAGCGATTGTGATTTGTTAGAAAAGCGATTGTTCAATAACGATTGTGATTTGCTAGAAACATGTCAGGCATTGCTATTTGTTAATTGTTACAAATATTTTCCATTAGATGCTATTTCATAACCTTGTTGCAGAACAGCATTTTGCAACTGGAAAGGAGGGAAATGTGATAAGTTGCAGCTTTTGAGCCATATACCAGCACGCTATCATTGTACCTTTTACAGGAATTAGATGACTGGCTATTGATATCATATTGATCACTAATACGACATTCGATAGTTGCAGCAGGAAAACGTTTTCTTCATAACTAGACTCTCCAGATTCTGACTTTGTGACTGCTGCTTAGTATTGCAAAAATGATTCCTTACTTAATAATGTCCCGAGCCATTCATTTCACCGAGAGGTTCAGTCTCAGCACCATCACATTTTTCAGTCCAGTCCCTCATGTTGGAGCAGCTGTATCAAAGGGTTTTCAAAGATGCACAGCAAATCACATCCAAGCAATCTTCAAAAAACCGTCTTTACTTAAAACGGAATATCTGCAATTTCTTACAGAATGTTAAAAATAATGCATTACATATCCTTCAAAACATATTACAATCATAAAATTAAGCTTACTTACCATTTCTTTTATATCTTGAAATGTAGTGTTTCCCTTGTTCTAGTTTAATTGAAAATAGTTGCTACACATTTCCATTTCTTATTTTCACTTCATGCAAAAAATCATCTATTTATTTCCTTCTATCATCCTACCTGTTAAACTCAATTCCTTCAAAAATTTCGGTACTGTTCTGTTATCAAGACCGGTTTCAGAAATGGATGTATGTACCAAAATTTCTTTCTAAAACACAGCTGTTATTAATACATGCATACGTGTAACTGATGTTTCACAATGATCATTATATTATAAAAAAATATTTCACATAATAATCAACAGATGATAAAATAACACTCAAGAAAAACTATAACAAAGCAAAACTGTGAATAGGGTGAACTTGCTATTCTAAGGAGGTAGACATAGAAATAAGATGCCCTAATTTTCACAAAAGAAAATCTGAAAATATCCGAAAAGCACTTATTTTCTGAAAGCTATCCAAATGTACTACATAGACAATCATAAAAACAAGTGCCATTGGGACTTTGTGAAATATGGTTGAAACTATATTTCACAAAACCTATTAAAACCAACGTAAATTGATTTACATCTTTAAACAGACACAAAAACATGTCATTTTTCAAAATTAAAAAAATTCAACAGAAGTCCACCCTGAAACAAAAATTTGAACTTAGTTTTACAAGACTATTTAAAACTTAAATCATTAAATGTTAGAAACATTCACAACATTGACAGACAATCTTTAAGCAGACACAAAAAGATCACAAGCTCTTGTTTCAAGATTAATAAAAAAATTCAGCAGAGATTTTAATGGCCAACAGAGATAAAGAACTTGATTATATAAAATCAAGTTCATCCTGAAACAAAAACTGAAACTAGTTTTACAAGACTGTTTAAAACTTAAATCATTAAACATTAGAAACATTGACAAACATCGAACTAAATATGAAACCGAAACAAGATAACATCACAGCAATTTAATTATTAAATTTCAATACATAAAATTTTGAATGTAACAAATTTTATTTTTAGAAATAGCATAGCGTAAAAATACACAGGTTTCCATGCCACCCAGGAGGTACTGTGTCCACTCGTTACCACAATAGTTCCCCAAAACTTGCATTCAGTTCTACATAATTACTATAATTTAGATTTTAAAAGTAAAGTTTGTAGCTAGCTACCCGAAGTAAAATGTTTGTTAAAGGCCTATAATAAACTAACTTTATGAGATGGATTACGATGCATGTTTCAGGAAAAAAAATTAAGCTGATTAAAAATATTCTAAAGTGTTTATTTAAATAATACAAAATACTGATAGAAAAAAGGAAGTTCAGGATATATTAATTATTTTGAAGATGAAATACAGGATAAAATACATCACGTATCTAAATTTAGCAGTACAAGAGAATTACAATTTCTGAAAAACAAATATACTATTTAAACCCAGACTAGTTTAAACTTTGTCATTATCTCAGACATCTATTTACTTTCATTCTTAAAGTGGGCAATTGGGATCGCTTGTAATGCCTACGTGGTGCAAATGGGCAACAAAGCAATGATTATTGTGTGAAGTTTGTAATCATAGACAGATGGAAAGCCACAACTGCATTGCATCTTGGACTATTGGGAATAAGAGCAGGATTTAGTCTTTAACTGCAAGAGTCTGAAGATCTCGTAAGATATTAGGCGTAAATAAATTTTTAAAAACACTTTAATCCTTCAATAAGAAATGCTGTATAAAAATGTTGTATTAAACTGGCACCTCTTTTTGCAATGAATTTGGCTTGTTCATTGCCCCAAACGCCAAAATGGTCAAACACCCAGTGGAAAAAGAGTTTATTTCCCCTTTAAAGTGAGAATTCTCAGGAGTTCTCGACAATGCAAAATTTCAGTTGTTAACACAGGTATTTGATTGAACTGCTGTGTGAGAATCAGAAAAAATGACTGTCTTTGCAAACTTGGTATACATATGGCCACTACTTCACCATTAATGTATTATGCGGCGAAATAAAAAGAAAAAAGTTCCGAAAACACGCCAGCCCCAAATTTAAAAATGAGTCAAACTTAGAACCATCAGTAAAAATGTGCAGACACTGAATAAGTGGATATCTAGCTGCAATGATCTTCAAAGTGAGACATTTCAAAACACTTAGTGCAACACCTCTTTTTCTATGGATGGTTTCCACTAGCCCTAGCCTTACTTCGACATTAATCATTCTTTAAAATGGAAACTGAAATATGTCATTTTATTTGCAACATTATTGTAGGAGACGGCTCCATTAGGACAGATTACGCAACAGCCTTGCGGCGCCAACAGGAGTGCCTCTCGGGATTGGACTATTTTTATTATTACTTTTTCTTTAACTG
>KK121790.1:4630-16668 GCA_000611955.2 Stegodyphus mimosarum
ATAATCTGTATAAAATTCCAGTTATGCAAGTGTTGCTAAAAATTCAACACAGGATAATTTGTATACATATTTCCGTATAACAAATTTTTGATGAAAACATAACATGCTTTCCAAAAATATTTTATTTTGACTAAAACAATCAAACTAACAAAATAAATAAATAAAATAAACGGGATTTTAATTCTTTTGTTGTCACTTTTGATTTACTGCATGCATCAAATTTATTTCAATTTTACAGCCAAATTATTTTTTATACTAAATACTACTATAATAATAAATTCCACTTTGTTGGCATGGTAATAGGAAATCCAGCTGTCACAGCCTTGTACCTGAGTTCAAATTCCTGAGAAGGCAGGACTGTTTTTAAGTGTATAGTGTCTTTTTTTCTATAAGAGTACCTAGGATTTCATTCAGATGAAAGATTTGTTGGCATAAGGTCTTGTGGTTTAAGACATAAAAATCATAAAATCCATTCAAATCGAACAAGGTTTAAGTTGTAGCCAATCATGGAAGGAAATGTTGCACATGTGCATATGTGTAACTGACTCAATGAAACTGTCAGCCACGTCTGCTTCACTGAAATTGTTCACTCTTAATGGAATAAAGTTGAAAATTTACAGCATTTAGGTAAAATCCTTAAACCAGTTTTGGTGACATAGCAATGTCTGGTTGCCTAGTAATGAAGCTCAACTTAAACCACTTATGTGATTTTAAAACCATCATGTGAAATAAAGCTTTAGATACTGTTGAGCCAAAAATTCTCTTAGGATGTTGCTAAAACAGAAAGACTATTGGGAAACCATCAAATCTGTCCCATGAAGGATTCCTTAAAATTTAGAGAGAATTGGGCAGACTCTACTCTCACCTATAATGTGCCCAAGGTTAAACCAATGACACGAGGAATTTTATCATTATCTTACCTTTTGGCAACAATAAAATTTGTAGCCTCGATCTAATAATATTACTGTCAGAAAAGTGAGATAAGGCACAACAAAAATCCAAATTAATAGCAAATCCTGAATCACTATATAAATGCTCAAAGGCAAAATGAAAAATATAAGTGCTTATTCATGCTCAGCTATCTTTTAACAACCCCCAATAAATATGACGATATGAATTCTCATTAATTTACCTTTAAGTGGGAAAACAAAATCATTTCAATAACCAAGGTTTCATCTAATTATTTTTTCTCATATCTATCATTCTAAAATATTTTCAAAGCATTCTACTTTACATAGACTTTCCTAAAAGCCTATTTTTATGATTCTCGTATATTTAATATAGAAAGCAAAATATATAAAAAGACATTATAAAAATGTTATTTTTAATAAGCTGAAAAAGGTTTCCATTTCTTTCATAATACACCCACATATACAGTCACTTGTTCTTTAAAGTAACTTTGATTTTGCTGACATTAATATTAATTATCATTCATAATTAATTAATCATTCTTAATTATCTCCTTAAAGTTTGTAAGATAGAAATGTAGAATTTTTCTTTTTAAACAATTACAGCCTAAACAATATTTCACTGATTTTTAATTTGATTACTCAAGGATTATATAAAAAGTTAGATTTTATTTTTATGGGGCCTTTGACCCCAAACCACTGAGAATCTTCTCGTAGTCTTCTTCATCTTATTATAAGAAACTGTGTAATTGGAAATAAATTCCAAGAATCAATATTCAAAGAAATAAATGTTATAAATCACCTTTTTTAAATACACAAAGATATGCTTGACAGAGAAACTGCCACACCACTATGAAACAAAAACATTGTCATGTAAATTTCTGTAGAAGTGCTCTTGTTTAAGTTATATGAATGACTGCATTTGAAAGCCTAACATATGTTAGGACATGGAATATAAGTGCCTAATGAACAGGCTCTGCTATTTTGAAGTCTGGTGAACAATGAAGACGAAGTAATGCCTTTAAAAATGGTATCATGCTCAGTCTCAGCAAACAGACAAGTTCACAATTGGCTTCATGTTAGGCCTCTGTATTGCTGCTTGGCTCTTATGTCATCTAAATTTTACATGACATGTCATTTTCTCTCTCAGGAGATATATTATATTTAATAAGAAAAGGAAAGAAAATGGTTTAATGCATGTGAATTCACCAAAAATGTATTACAGAAATGTTATATATTATACATGAAATAAAGCAAAACTTATGAAATCTAAAATTTATTTACTTTCAGTAGCCATCCATCTTCACAAAACTTGTTCACAATTTCTTCTCCATCCTTTTTTGAAACATTAATTTCATCAGCCAAATTGAGAGCATCAATAGACTTAACTTTTCCTTCATCAGAAAGCACAATACTATTTATCTAAATAATTAGATAGGAAAAATAGTCATAATGCAAGACTTCAACTTATCTTATTATATCATGTATCTAAACTCAAATGAATAAACTATCATGATTCTATGAATTCATTTAATTATGCTTAAAGAAAAGTCAATTTTAAGAGATCAGTTTATAAAGAGTTTATCAGTTTCCCCATTCATTATAATTTCTAATGCATACTTTGGTATATAATTAATTGCAAAGTATTACACTATAGTAATCACAAAAGATGTTTATTGTTCAAATGTTTCCAAACAATAATCTTTTGATAAAAATGCCTGTTCAAATAGCCACAATGATGTTCTTATACCAAGTGATAACATTACCAAAATGGCCTTTGGGAATGTGGGAATTTCTTGATGAAGATTAATTAAAGAAATACAAAACAGCATAATGAATACTTATATATGTTTATTTAAGAAAGTTCTATCATTTTACAAGCTCATTTTATATGATGACTTAATTATTTATTATGCTTATTATTTATTAAACATTTATAGATTTACAAGAGATGCCTAGATAAATTCGTAATTTTAATAAGTAGCTAACAAATGTTTCATCTCAAAAATTTTCAAGTCACATAAATTTGGACAGTTAAAAAAAAAAAAGAAGAAGAAGCAACAGAGCACACCAGAATGCAGTTAGCACTTAAATCAGAATGCAGTTAGCACACAGACAGACTTTTTGAAGGGATATATAGAATATTTTGCTGCAAATTTTCATCAACTGATGACGCATACTATTAATCTCACAAAGTATGCAAATTTTAATCTTGTATAGGAAAATATACAATTAAAGTTCATGACAGACTTTTAGATTACTAGTAAAATTACGATATGCTTGAAAATGAACAAATAATGGATAATCATAATTTTCCTCATTTTATTATTATAATGTAATATGAACAGTGTCACCTCTTGGTGGAAAATGAAGCAAAATTTACTCTTGTGCAGCCCCCAAAAAATAATATTATTATTAATATTTGCAATAAGTCTTTTTGTGCAAAGTTTTACTGATTATTGACTTTACATCCACTTTGTTGAATTGACATGATTTTTTTAAATGTCCTTTACATATCAAATGATTATTAAATTAGCACTTTGCAGTCAGTATTAAATGTGAAGTGATATGCATAAGGTGTTTATGAAAATATATTACAAAATTTTAGAATGATTTTGGGGCTTTTTAATTAATGTTTAAAATGTAGAGAGTTATTTCTTAAACGTTTGAACTGATAACCTTTTCTCTGGAAGTCTGCATCATGATTTTCATGACAACAAAGCTTTTTATAAAATTTTCAGGAATAATTATTTCCACTCATCTTTCACTACTCCATCCATCTATCCATCTTCAACCGCTATCAATCTTGGTGGTGGGTTTATGCTTAAAAAACGTTCTTTTCAAGAGACAAAAGGCATAATAGTAAGAAGATGAAATGACAGGGGACTTCACAGCCATAAGCTGAAAAGATACACATGCAATACCTATACCAGTCTTTATTATAGAATACAATAGTATTTCTCAAAGTATGACTTGCTGCTTTGTTTTGATGA
Source organism: Stegodyphus mimosarum (assembly GCA_000611955.2). Lineage (NCBI taxonomy): Eukaryota > Metazoa > Arthropoda > Arachnida > Araneae > Eresidae > Stegodyphus > Stegodyphus mimosarum. Next base: position 8,532 of record KK121790.1, read on the forward strand.
AGTTTCACACTTTGAAAGTCACTGGGATAAAGAAATTTCTTCTGTAAATATCAGAAGTAAAACTTTCTTTTGATAGTATGTTGAGTTGATTTCAACACTTTTTCCCACTCTTATTTTTAATTTCTTATTGTACGACAACAGTGGGGCAATTCTAAACCCCTTACTGGAACTGCATTGAGGAAAACAGGTTTGTACAATTTTTTCTTTTCGTTTTCGAAAAGAAAATATTACAGTAATTTTTGTTACGATTGTAGCATCTTTCCTTGTAATATCATTCCTTTCCTTGTTACAGTCATTTGGGAAAACCCATGTTTCATCAAGGGTTATAATATATTTTGATCTATGTCTTGCTAAATAGTTTTCATACAGGGTTCTATAAATTGTTTTGTGCTGACCCACATGCTTTGTCAAAAGCAGGTGATTATTATGTTTTTAGTTTTTTAATTTGTAAATCTTTTTTAATTTTTTATTTATTATTGCTACAGATGTATTAAGGTTTTGTAATTGATTTCTACATTGGCAAATTTTCTCTTGATACTGATATTTTAACTTTAGAAACATTACAAACAGTATGTGCCTTTTTTGGGTATTCATTTGAACTCTTCTTTCCATGCAGAAATAATGACTGATAGTTTTTCCTTTTCTGATTAATAGTGTTGCTTATTTTTCACTTTGAAATTTTATTGCTATGTATTTCACAATATTTTTTAATTATGGAATAGGAATATTTGTCTTCAGAAAGCAAAAAAACATATCCTTCAATCCACAGCTTGTTTACATGTGACATTTTGAATGAAGAATAAAAGCAACAGATATTTTCAAATAATAAGCTATTGCCAGAAATTTTTATCCCAAAACATTTGCTTTTTAAAATTCTTTATCAAAATCATTCTAAAAATGTTAATTACATGTAATTCTAAAGCACCTTCTGTATATTTAAAGTTTTCTCTGCTTGCATGTATAATGATAATAAAAGCAAGTTTTAGAAATTTAGACTAAACATTTGTTAAATTAAATAGTTCCTTTAATTGTTTTTTGAAAAAATAAATTATTAATCATAACCTCAATTTTGTTTTTACACAAATTTTACAATACAATTTTGATTTAACACAGTTTAGAAAATCTTGTTTCCTTTACAAGTTATTATGATGCAACACATTTCAAAACGTGCTTTTATTTCATAAAAAACTTCTGCTCTCATAGACACTCTTAATTTGTATGTATATAAGAAAAAATGCCACATACAGTCAAAATTTCTTAATGAAGCTTATTGACACAAAAGACCAATAACTTTTCATTTTAAATTATTTTTTTCAAGATAGGTAGTTAAACAGTTGCTGACAATATTGGATGTTTCATCAGGTAAGCATTTAAATTGTGAAATTTTTACTATAACTTGATAACTCCAAACTATAAATCTAACAAGAATTGGAAAAAGTTTTATATCCTTGTGACTGGACGCATCAGTTAAGATTGAAACAAATGACATTTTCCAAATCATTGTGCAAAGTTCTTTGAAACAAATGACTTTTTCCAAATCATTGTGCAAAGCTCTTAAAGCATAAAGCATGGAAACATTTGGCCTTGGGTCACACATATGTAAATTTAGGCTCAAATGCCACTTGAAGCATACTTAATATACAGTCTATAGACCTAAAGCTATGGTTGTGGCAAACAGTATGGTATGGAAAAGTACCTTCTACTGCAACTACTCCTACACCCATTTTCTTCTGTTTGAAGAAATTCTTTAATGATGAACTAGATGCAGCAGCAGAGTCTGACGTTTTATGTTTATTACTATTTATATGAGGTTTAATATTTGTACATTCACCAAGGCTTATTGAAGATTTTGAAGAACATGTATTATTACACCATACATCAGTATCGCTTATAGTTTTTTCAATAAATCCGTGCAGGTCTTCGTTAAATAAACACTTTCTTTCTCTTTTTTTTTCAACCCATTACTAAAAAAAATCAATGTTAAAAATGAATAATAAATTAAACTGCAGTAAAACATAGTCCTAGCACATATCTAGCACCATTGATAAATAAATAAAAAATATAAGTCGTTGCCAGACAGGAAATATCATTACACTTCATTGTTTCGGCAGATTTTTAAAAATATTTTTAACCCTTATGCAAAATCAAAATAATGAAGTAAACATTTTAAGATCTAAACATGGCAAAAGAAAGATGATTTTAGATGTATATATCTACAAAGAAATTTCAGCAAATAATGAAACAATTATTTTTCGATGCCTTGTAATAATATGCAAGAGGATTATGCTTACTAACATGCATAATGCACCATTCATAATTAAAAAATATATGTATATACTATAGATTCAAATCACAACAGAATTAATACATCAATTAAAAACTGCAGTGCTGTCTGTAAGTGAAAGTCTGGACTGCAACAGTGAGCAAAAATTCCATGTATACTGGGAGAGGGAAAAGAAATACGGGAATGACAAATAGAACTCCATCACTACAATTTTTCTACGGTAAACACTAGATGGGGAAACACCTGTTTATGTGGCCAGTATGGAGCACATCTCTTAACTTATACTTGTATTCTCAGTTTGCAATCTACATTACTTAAATATATGTATTTAAACTTTCACGTTCTCACACTACTGTTTTTTGGGATAAATGCTATAAATTTGCGACCAAAAAACGAGTTGTAAAATAGCGAGACGGGGACTGAAAATTTGGAGGTGTCCCAAATATAAGCCAGTTCCTTTTAGAAAGTCCTCCATGTAGGCATCCTTCCCATAATGCAGATAGCTCTAGTAAACATTAAAGTAATCAACTAAACCTCAAACTTCAGGTTTTGCCAAATGGCAACACATTGCTTTTAAATCACCGAGTTCATTCATCAAAAATTCATAAAATTTGCACAAAATACAAAACAAATAAAAATCAACTTGAAATTCAAATTCAGGCTTCAAGTTGCCAAGTTCAGGTGAAGGAACTATGCATGTTCAAAATATGGTAGCTCTAAGAGCCACCATTTTTTTTTCCAGTATGATGAACAAACATGTATATACGTAGTGTGTTAAGTAAGGGCTGTTTTGTTGTATACACTATAACAGGTGCCACAACAAGTACTTGCGTCATGTCCCCGCATTCCTTGAAAACACCTGTGCTCAGTTGCAGCTGCGTAGGTAACCTGTACGGTCTGTTCTGTGTCTTTAAAAAGTTCAAGATTATTGAATCGCCCGCCATATGCAAGGTATGGTCAGTGATATGTTTTTTGTCGGCAAGAAACCTGTCTGCTGCAGAAATTCACTGGAAGGTTTGTGAAGTTTACAGGGCTAATACCATGAGCAAAGGCAAAGTGGGTCAGAGGCTTCAAAGTTGGAAGCAACAACGTCCATGATGAGTCCTGCTTCAGTTGCCCATCTGTGATCACAAACGATATGGTGGTCTCAGTTGAAATGAAAATTCTTGAGAACAGATGCTTCACCATAAGCACTCTTTCAAATGAATTTCCTGAACTGTCTAAGTCAATGCTGTACAATATTGTTTCTGAAAAGTTAAGATTTAAGAAACTACACTTCCTTTGGGTCCCTAAACTCCTAACGCAGGATCACAAAAACAAAGATTTGAGTGTTTGCTGAATTTTTTTACTCGTTATAACGAAGAAGGTGATGCCATGCTGAGTCGGATTGTAACGGGAGACGAAACGAGAGTTTCATATGTCACGCTCGAATGGAAACGACAGAGCATGGACTGGAGACACACACACTCTTCTGTAAGAGTAAAGGCCATACAGACTCTGTCTCAGCGAAAGATTATGGTGTCCATGTTTTATGATAGGCATGGTGTTTTGTTGATCAACTTCATGCAACGTGGAACCACCATAAATGCGGTAGCCTACTGTTCAACCCTGTAAAAGCTACGCAAAGCAATTTAAAACAAAAGATGCAGCATGCTGACAGAGGGAATTTTGCTACTCCATGACAATACAAGGCCTCACACAGCAGCTCAGACCCGAGCTTTATTGAGCACTTTTGGCTGGGAAGTTTTGGAAACCACCCTACAGCCCGGACCAGGCACCAAGTGATTTTCATCTTTTTCGCTATCTCAAACATCATCTCGGTGGGAACCACTACAGCGATGATGAAGACGTGAAAACGGCCATGACCTCTTGGTTATCGGAGCAGGTTGCAAGTTTCTGTGACAAGGGTATTCAAAATCTAGTTCTAAGGTATAATAAGTGTTTAAAGAAACTTGGCAACTATGTTGAAAAATAGAGAAAGATGTCTAGAATCTGAAAATAAATTTGGTTTTCGAAAATTTTCTTCCATTTGGTTTTTATTTTCAACGGCCCTTACTTAAAAAACATCCCTCGTATATATACACAGGGAAGTACAGTACCACCCGTTTAACTGCTAAACGGCTGCAGCTATAGTCATAAAAGTGGTGTCTAGGTACAGTACAGTGGCTACACACTACTAGATGAGATAGCTTACAGTGCCAACTGGTGGAAAACAGTGGAATGTCCCTCTCTTGAAAACGATACGAGATAGAAAGAAAAACTGAATTACAAAGTTTTAGAGCATTGTCAATTTAGTACGAAAAGACACCTTGTAGGTATGAATGCTTGAAACAGAATATGCTGAATATGCACATTTGTTTCTTAGTGATTTCTGAAAACGTAATGTCACCAAACTTGTAGGAGAGGAGAAAAGATAATCTTTTGGATGAAAAACAAGACCACATCGTGGCACAGTGGTATTGCTATTAATTCATGATCGAGAGGATTGTGGTTCAAACCCCGCGGGTTCGATCCTTGTACTGATTGTCTTTACAAATAGAGTAGACAATATGCAGATCATGCGCAATCGTGTCGCAAATCACATCAACTCGGCAAATTTGAGCTTGGTGAGCGAATTCTGTAAATAGTGTATGACACCTGTTCTCTGAGACAGCTATAAAAGAGATATCTCCTAGGGGTTGTATGTTGAAGCTCATGGTCATAAAGCGATTTTCAAAAAAAAAATTATTGTAAGATGTTTTTGTTTTACAGTGAATGTGGATGCAGGGCACGATCAGCAGCACAGTTATATCAGCCACATTTTCACACAAAAAACATCCTACAGGTTGTGAAACATTTAAGGGAGACAGGCTGCATGACTAGCTGAGTTGATCCAGCAGATCAGCTAAGGTATGGTGGAAAGTATGACCAGAGTTTCTCTTATCATACACCTTCACATATCCAAACAAGTGAAAACTGTGATCCTAAATAAATTAGGTGCTCATCCATACCAGAGAAAACCTAATCAGGCATTACAGAATGGGGATGCCAAGAGACATTTTGCATGGTGCAACTTCATCACGAACTAGGTAGAGGTCCGGCCAATATTCTTGGCAGATACACAGTGGATGGATGAGGAATGCATTTCACAGAATGAAATACACAATAGGAAGAACACCTGTTACTGGGCACTGGAAAATCTATCATGTTCTGCTGACATTCAACATCAAATATGGTTTTTGATTAATGTTTCATATGGAATTTATATAATAACAGGTTAATCGATGCAATTTTAACAAGGTACATTAATGGGCACATGATATTTAGAAATTCTGCAAGACATAATGCCCGATTTTGTTGAGAACCTGCTGTTGCTTCAACTCTGGAATGGATGGTTCCAATGTGACATGTGAAGCAGTACCTGATAGAGGAATTTGGGGAACGAATATTCGGGTAGGGCGGTTTCGAAGATTGGCCTTCACATTCACCTGACCTGACTCCAATGGACTTTTCTCTGTGGGGATACCTCAAACAGCAATTGAATGCTACTCCTCCACAACACTGCAAGACCTTTAATGCTGTATTACAAACGCTTGTGCAAATGTGTCACCCGCTATGCTATAACGCATTGAATATGAAGTTCTAATAAGGGTCCAGATGTGCATTTCAGCTGACAAAGAGAAATTTAAACATCGGAAATAAAGTTAGCTTGTGAAAACTAGTGTTTTTCTTTCTAATATCGTTTCGTCTCATCATAGTGTAAGAAATCACGAAGAAACAAATATGCATTTTCAGCATACTATTTCCAACATTCATATTCACAAGGTGTCTTTTCATACTAAATAGACGATGCTCTACTGCTTTGTAATTCACTTTTTCTTCCTATCTTGTATCAGTTTTAAGACTAGGGTGCTAACTCTGCCATTTTAACCATTCTACCAGAAGGTGCTGTATGTTATCTCATCTAGGAGCGCACAGTGACTCTACTATATCTAGACACCACTTTTATGACTATAGCTGCAGCCGTTTAGCAATTAAAAGGGTGGTACCAGACTTTAGTGGGCACTTTGTATATATACAGATTCTTTATTATTTGATAAGAGACTGAGCAATTGACTTCAAATGGATTATTTTGTATTTCAGATCATGTACAATCAAAGTGTATATTGTGGATAAAAACAACTCTCTAAAATAACATCATCTGTTATCACTGCTGTTATCCCACAAAAGGTTGCCACTTAAACAGGAGAATGAAATTCCCTGACTTTTCCAGGTGTGTTTTAAGAAAATTCCAGTCTACCTGTGTAATGCACTTTAGCTGTGCTAAGAGGTAAACTAATTATGGTACCACCTGAAAACACAAAAATTTGCCAATTACAAATGACTTGTACATATATATATATATATAAAATCCCCAAAGCATTGTTATTATAACTACAATAGGAGTTGTTTCCTCCACTGAAGATTGAGATTAGAATCTGCCAAATGTGGATTAGAAAATGTCTTTTTTTTTTGCAGCTAAACGAAAGAAAGAAATCTATTTAACGATATTTTTAAATAAATTTGGGTATTTTATATTTATTTAGCAGCATACATAGGCAAAAAATATCTGCCTTAAATTTTGTGATGTTATGTCATCATACTGCTAGAATTAGTTTCAGGATTATGCCAGAGAAAATTTTCTGAAATTTGAAAATATTATTTACTAATAATAAATAAATTCAGAGGGAAGAAGCAACATTAAATGATATGAATAACATTAAAATAATTAAAAACTGAATTTCAATAATCAACGATATTTTGGCGAATATAGTTATATTAAATGGTTAGCCTAGATGACTGATTACTATTTTTTTATTTTACTGCAAAATGACAAATAAGGTATTTATTAAAAAGAAAAAAAAAACAATGTTTAAAAGACTTTGCAGTAAAATCCTAGTATATGCTACTGCCTTGGCACGATTTTGAAAATTGCCACCAACACCAAAATGACCCGTTTACTGCTCATCATAATGTTGCCAAATTCTGTGTGTACTGTACATAGAGGTTAGAATAGAATACATCGAGGGTATTCTAACCTCCATGGTACCATATACTAGGATTAAGCCAATTTGATTCTATACAAGAATACGTATTTTCTTTAGTTCGGCGTGCACTGCACATGCACATGCAAGTCTCTCGATTCTTGGGGTTACTGGAAACTTGCTTTGCCTTTCTAAAAGGCAATCTGGCTTTTGGAGCTGCGAAAATTGGCTCTATGCCAGCTGCCTGAATGATGCTCATGCACGCCAGGAAAGCGAAAGCCTCCAACGTCGGCGCAAAACTTGCTTTTGGTGGGGGGGGATTGCTTTATGAAATTCCCTCACTTTTCCAGATTTTGACTAAAATATTTAAATTACTTGATTTTTCCTGAATTTTTTGGTCAATTTTAAAATTTCTTGACTTTTCAGTTTTCCAGTGGTGTGGTAACTGAAATTTTTTTTTCCCCACTGTAGTTTCCCTTATTTGAATAACCAATTATTTTAATTTTGGTATGTTTTCTGAACTTATTTCCCCTCAGATTTCTTCACCAGGATGCAAATCAAATGAAGAGCAGGCAAAACAAAAAGGTCAGACAGAGCATGATTTTACTAGTTAGCCCACATTTATAGCTATTTTGTCCTCCACCTGTTAATCTTAGTTGCAGCTACACATTCTGGCAGTTTAAGTCTATCGCCAGTGTAGGTTGTTGGGTCAGCCTCTTAGCTTTAAGTAAATTTTGTAGTCAAGCACTATGCTTTAACTTTTCGAATTTATTCTTAAATTTACCTTAAGTTCTCAGCTCAAGTAGCCGGTGTTTTGTGAGCACAAATACGTGCACTTTTGGTTAAAGAG
>KK121790.1:26145-53983 GCA_000611955.2 Stegodyphus mimosarum
AAGTTCGTATTTTGTCTGTCACGTTGATATGCCATTTCATGGTCATTAAAGGTGTAATCAATGCTTTATTTTCTTTTTTCTTCAACCTACAATAACCACTCCCTCTTGTTAATCAAAGACCAATAATGTAAGATAATGCAAGGAAGCATTTCATGATGTTTTCTGAGAACACCCTGCAAAATTAATGTGTGTATGCACTTTCGTCCCCTATCAGCTGGTGTTCAAAAAAAGGGAACCAGTGCTCACTTAAGCACCACATTTTCATTAATCCTGGGAAATACTCACTCATTTACAAAGAACATGTTTCCAATACCTCCAGAGGACTGCTTTTGTTAATCATAAGATAAACGTATTATGCTCCTCTCAGCTCTAGTCTGGACAAAGAATTATAAACAGTACCTGGCAAGGACTATGGAAGGGTACCCAACACCAACATGCAGTCTGGGTTCTACCTGCAGTGCTCGAAATTTCTCCACAGCCCATTTTATTAAACACTACGTAAACGAAAGGTAAATGAATGAACTACAAACAGCTTTTATTAGTCACGAGTAATTTACTCTGGATTTGAAAATCAGTCTTTTGCCAGTCTGAGTTTAATAAACAGCAGTTTTTCAACTGATAAATATATACACTGGTTATCATAAATTAAGGAAAAATCACAAAAATCACAATTACTGAAAAGGTTACATGTAGAATTTTATGAAACTAACCCACAATATACAACATATAGTAAGATATCAAATAACATAAAAAGAAATTACCAGACAATTGTGGTAGTATAAAAATTAGCACATGTATAAAATGAACAAATCGAAGGTGTCAGTTTGCTATAGAAAAAGTACCTTCAATATGGAATATGATTGCCTCTAGAAGCAATACAACACATACAGTGATGAGCAATACTTTCAATTCCATAGGAAGCAGTTGCAAATGCGGCAAGAGTCTGAGGGGACGGATTGAGAGCAGCTAGACATCTGCCTAAAGCATCCCAAACATGCTCGATAGGATTCAAGTCCAGGGATCCAGCTGACCACTCCATGCGCATAATTGTTGTTAAGGAAAGTGAAAACTTTGGCCCATAATAAATAATTCATGCTCTTCAGAGTTAAATATTTTCATGAATTCTTTTTCATTCTTACTAAAAATCAAAGCAAGGCTTACCTTTATTTTTTGCATGACACTCTTTATGTAGCTGTCTCACTTCATCACTGCTAAAAAATTTTTTCCACATAAATGCTTGTATGAACATTCTATGTTGATCTCCTAAAGAAGTCATCTGAAAAAAGAAAAAAGGAAAAGAAATATCAACAAGAAGATAACATAGTCAAACGTTAGACAAAACTAATTTCCATATATTGAATGTATTCAAAATCTATTTACAGTTTTTCCTTGTTCAGGTATGAATTTTAACATCTGGAAATTACTTGTACTCAACTAAACTGAACATATTGACCAATATATCCATAGTTATTTATTTATTTTGTAAAGTCTTCCTGATAAACCACATCATCATTTGGGCAAGATTCAATGTTAATTTTCTCAATGTGCTAGAAATGTTTCTTCATTTTTTTGACTTTCCAGCCACTCTCAGATATTTTGAAAAAAGCCTAAAATATTCCATCGACAAGAGCCTATGGCCTTGTGATAGAGATGTTTAATATTAAATATGTTTTTGCATTAATTTAAGAAAAAACTGATGTAAATTATTCGGTATATGTGGTCACTCTTGAATTTATGGTGATTAACTGGTTGACTTGCCTGAAAAATTCTGCAACTCTTTCAAACTATATTGTTACTTCTTCACATATTACCATTCCTTTTACAGAGAGAATAATAAGACGCTTGGTTAGGAAAGAATTCAAAGAAATGTGGCACGAAAAATAATATAATAGAAAGGAAAAGTATAATGTGTCAAAACAAGTTTCTGAATCTTACTTAAGAGATAATTTTACTCAACTCAGGCCATAACAGCAGAATGGAAATTTCCTCAATATGTAAATCATTTCTTCAAAGTGAATGCATGATGTAAATGTGGTAAATTAAATGATGAGACGTATATGAATGATAATATCTGACAATGTCAAATTGCAATTACATGGAATAAAATTTCTATTAAAACTATTATTACAACTCTAAAATTTCATACTAGTATACAAAGATTAATGGAGTTCTAAAGTTAATGATATCATTATAAATCTATTTATTTATTTATTACAAATGCCCAGAAGATTCACTATGATGTCATATGATGCCATCAGATCTCTAGTCTTCCAATATTTCTGAACTTTACAGTTTCAAAACACAAGTAGTGCAGAGAACATGTCAAGGCGAGTAGCATCAAAAATTTGATGTTGTCTGCACAGAAGACATAAGGAAGAATCAGAAAGCCCAAGCGAATGCAAGTACGCAGGGAAACAGTCATGGGCTGTAGTAAGGTGGAAAAGTGCTACAGCTCTACTTCTAGGAAAATCTGGGATCAAATTTGTATCCTCAGGGAGCGAGGCCCATGGCTTACTGGTAGAGTCACACAGTGCTCTCTGCTTTATCCTGAAGGGGTATCTTCTTTTTATCAGGAGTTTGACTAAATGACATGAAAAGCTTTTCAAGGGTCTCTTGAGGCTTTTCAAGGGTCTCTTGAGGACCCTTGCACCCTTTTTGGACAAAACGTTCGGCAGCCTCATTACCAGGAATCACGCAGTAAGGTGGGATCCACTGGAAAGAAACAGATCGATGTTGAGAGCTCTCTAAACTCTAGAATACTGGTACTATCTGTGTATTGTCTATCTGAAAGAGACTGAAGAGCAGCCAGGGAGTCTGACAAAATAACCGCTCTGCAGAATGACGAAGGACAGATAGCCAGTTGCTTTAATGCAATATAAATAGCCTCGATTTTGACATCATAATAGGTGGAATGAGGGCCTATTGGTATATAGCATGAAAAAAGATTACAACACACACCAGATCCTGTCTTCATCATTAAACATTAATCTATCTGTGTAGACATGTAACCATGTGTCTCTAAGGTATTTGTTTCCAATGGTAGATACAGCAATAGCACGAACCTGTTGTCTACTCATATGACTCTATTAACTTGCATATTCAGGTTCAGACACACCGAGATCCCTCCATATGCCAAAGGAAAAACAGGCCTGCAGAGAAATTGAGGAGGACGCTCATGTCAGTGGCTGCAGAATAAGCATATTGTATAAACTCTTTTTGAGTTTTAAGATTTCTCTCTGCATTGGTGTCATAATCCCTCCAAAAAGTATTAGGCAGGTGAATCAGCTTTTCATAGAAGATTGCATTTCTTTTAATTATGTTTCTTACTGGAGGGCTTTGAGTCAAACCCTGGATTGCTAGAATAGAAGCCCCCGTAATAATACAGAGAGCTTGGTTTTGGACAGTTTCACGTTTTTCAATAGTACTAGTAGCAACAGAAACCAGGACTTTGTACAATAGCTGAAGCTCTGTTGAATTAAAACCTTTTATAGTATTCAAAGTGTCTCTGCTGCAACCCCATTTGCAGCCAGCCAACCTTTTACAAACAGGAAGTCTTTTAACAGTTTTTCCAAACACATAATCAACATGTTTGTTCCAACTCAACTTAGAATCAAGAATGCAACCTAAATATGCCGTGCTTTCTGCTCTTTGACTTGCTGTACCCAGGAATTAAAGTTTAGGTACAAAAAGACGCCTATTAACGGAGAAAAACTGGCAGGTGTTTTTGGATTTGTTAGCAGACATGGCATTGTCAGAACATCAAAAACTGGGTTAGTTACAGATTTATTACCAGCCAGTTACAGCTATTATTTTTCAACATTTTTTTAGTTCTGGAATCTTAACTCAGTTTTTGTGAATTGGTATAAAACGAGATAAAAGCATTAGTGGTATCTCTGTCACTCGTTTAAATTCCAAGATAATCTTTGAAAAGAGTTGTACTAATTTGGGAAGGTTGTTAACATACGTAAAACCTTTCTTAGAATCAGATTTATAATTCATCGTGCTGATAAAAGAATTAAAACTTTTCCGCTTTCCCTCATAAATTTCCTTTCGAAGGGAAGCAACACATTTCCTCCATTTTGTACTTCCTCAGCCCTCTTTGACTGCTCAGCAGAAATACGAAGCTTGTTGCATTGGTCTCTTAAAGCCTGGAGATGTGAAGACCAGAACAGTTTCAATTTGCGAGGTTTACCTCTGGGAATCCACTTTTTAGCAACTTTGTGGATTGTCTCACAGGACCTCTTAAACGAAGCATCAATGCTCCCTATATGTGAAACATTATCATCTTCAAAATCCTGTTCTAGATCTGCAGTAAATGCATTCCAGTTGGCTTTTTCAAAGATCCATCTGAGTTACGGACTACTATATTTGGAATTTATTTTTATAGGAGTATTTTCCTTGATTGTTGTAATGATCGCTCTGTGTCCAGAGCTGGGGTCATAAATTACATTTATAAATGCAATTTATGACCCCGACTTTTATAAATTCATTATAAATCTATGAAATGATATCAACCCCTAACCTCATTTTGGTATATAATGTTTTACAGAATGTTTCTTACAAAGTTTTGCTTGTTTATGTTATGTAATCTTTTAAAATTGTAAATGTTATTCTTTTTTATGGGTAATGATGCTATGCATATTTTTACAGTGGTAAGATTTATTATAAATGTTGTTGTTTTCTAAGTTAAAAATGTCTTGGCATTTTGGTGCTGCCAATTCCCCTCCCCCTTATCAATGGAAAATTTTTATCTTACTTCTTGACTTTTTGTCTTGGTTTGTGCCTGAAATGCTAGATTCTAATGAAACAGATATTAATTTTTTAGTTAATTAATGTTAAGTGATAAAAAATATTTTTAATTAAATTATTATGACTAATTTAATTAACTTTTTTTTTAATAATGATGCATAGTAAAAAAAAATACTGACAATTTAAATCCAGTCAGAAGATTAACTCACTGCCGTTAGGCTTTTCATTAAAAGCCAATTTCAAGAAACGTTTATCAAATTTAACATTAGCACTCTGTTTCTCTTTGCTGATAGAAGGATAAGAAATTCTAGCATCAGATAAGACATACAACATTAGCATATTTAGTTCAAATGTTCTTTCACAAGTGAATATCATATTTTGTTCAAGTTTTGTTATGTATTAGAGATATTTAAAAAAAAATGGTAAAAATATACTTTACGGTACCCCTTGGCAATTTTTGGTGTTACATGGATACAGAGTTTATGAAATTCTTTGACTTCTTATTTTGGCTTGCATAGCGGCAATCTTCACGCCCAAAATCACCGCTACACTAAGCCAAAATAACAAGACAAAGAATTGCACAAACTTGGTATCCATGTACACATCGACCTATTTTCACTAAAAAAAAATCAGAGAATTGCACAAAAATGGCATTGTGCAATTTCTTGACTTTATCCATGTATACATCAACCTATTTTCACTTAAAAAAAAATCAGAGAATTGCACAAACTACGCTAAATCGGCGCTCCACAAAGACAAAATAACAAAACAAAGAATTACACAAACTCTGTATCCATGTACACATCGACTTATTTTCACTTAAAAAAAAATCAGAGAATTGCACAAAGTATGCTTTACGCACTCTCTTGAGTTTGTCCATGTACACATCGATATATTTTCAATTAAAAAGTCAAAGGAGCACACAGTTGTACAGTACAGGCAAACAAAAAATATATAATCTCAATAAACTACATTTTAAACCAAACAATAAAATAGCATATAAAGGAAAAACATGTTATATATTTAAGCACTACAAAAAGCAAATAATCACGTACCCTATTTAGAAGTTACTTCGTCTTCAGTCTGTGGCACACAAAATTCCTTAACAGCATCCAAAAACTTCCTAAAATTATCTGAACTCGAATCCATATATCAGCATCGCTACATAAATTCACAAAAATAAGAGTAAAAAATATCCTGCGTGGTTCCCGACTCACAAAAATAAGAGTAAAAAATATCCCGCATGATTCCCGGCTGTCGATGTCATTTTTTCTGGAAATTTCTTTTCACAACACTCCACATGCCTTCAATATTATTTATATGAGCTCCTTTTTCTGGATATTTAAATGTCAATGCATGATTCAAGGAAAGGTTAACTAACCCATTATCAGAAAGACAATTGTAGGACTTCCAACAGTCAGATAAAATAGTTGTACCTGGTAAAATATTTCATTCAATTACATCGAATAAAGTTTATTTCCTTCTATCATCAACCACTTCGAAAAAACACCTTCCCGTCCCTCATTCTATTCCACCAAACACCCACTTTCCCACCACTTGTTTATCTCTATTATACTTCCGTTTCCCAACTTTCTTCTCATCTATTTCAACAACAATTCCCGCACCCCCAATCTTTTCACCCTGAAGACAAATATCCAAGCACACATCCCTACAAAATTTTTTCCAATCTGTTACCATCTTATCATTATTAACATTCAATTCCGTCTCGATAATTTTCGAATTCGCTTCATATACCCAAAGCCATATAAAAATGAAAATATCAGTCATACTCAAATGACTTTTTTCAAACCAGGTACCCTTTCTGATTGAACGCTTCACACAGTGACCATCTGAACCTTTCTTCCTACAAACCCATCTAAACGATTTTTTAATTCAACTAAACACATATCCTTCCTACATACAGGACACTTATAATGGTTACTAAGTAAACCTTCATTTACACACCAGTCAATTAACGCTCTTTTCCCTTTTTGTTCCAAATCGTACAGAAACTTCAAATTAATCTTGCTACATGCAGCCATTCTACCATCTAAACAATGAAACAAGCAATATACTTCCCAACCAACACACACTACAAAATCCATACAAAACATCCCATCATTCCAAATTTCCCGGAATAATGCAAACGATTACATCGTACTAGGGTTTCCTTAACATTCAACTAGTCCGGTTACCATAAATAAAACAACACGCTGGTGATAAACGAAACAACAACTTGGCGATAAATGAAACAACAACTATGCCATAATACAAGGGGTACCTTAAAATCTATTCTAACCAAAAAAATCAAGATATTTTAATATCTTTATAATTTAATAGTATTTTAATATCATAATTAATTTATAATTTGTGTCATGCAAATCTGACATCTCATCAATAACAGTTATCAGTACAGTGATTTTTAAATAGTTGAAATGCAGATGTAACTACATATAATAAAGAACAATAAGTACTTCCTTATCACAGCGGCCCCCAAGACTGAAGCACTAATCAACCGAGATATCTCGGCATGTGTTTCTTATACTTCAATGTATGTTACATTTCAGTTGATTAGCAATTAAATTTTCAGGGCTGCTAATAATAAGGAAGTACTGAAAAGTATAATATTGCTAAAACGGCACTTTTTTTAAATGAGCAATCATGCTTAGTTGCCAAAATCATTCTGTAACACACAAATTTAAAATGTCATAAGAAACTTGTGAAGAGGCTACTTTTAACAAAGAAGCACCCTATATTATTTTAACACCTTGTATTAGTCAATGTAAAAGACAATAAAATTATGAGATTAAAAAGAAACTTTTTTTCACTGCATGCACTGCATGGTACTAATTTGTTAAAGCGGCATCGGTTAAAAATGTGCCACTTTTTTTGGGGGGGGCCACTAACTGCTGCCAAGTATACAATTATGAAATAATAAAAGAGTTCAAAAGACTAAAAAAAAATTCTGTAAAAAGTAATTTTTTTTAATTCCATAATTATTAAGGAAAGTAAATTTTTCTTTTTAATTTTTTTTAATCTAGAAAATCTAATCTATTCAACTATAACCCATTGAATGAAAAGTATTTCAAAAATCTGTTCTAACAAATTACAATGCAGTAATTACATCCCATCACTAATGGCTTGCAAACAGGTGTACAATGGCTTTAACAAATTTAACTTTAATAAACATCTTAAACATTTTATCAAAATTTACTTCTCTTCAGCTGATATTTTATGAATTTTTTGTTGCTTACAGATGAATTGTATTATCGCAGAAATTCATAAAAATGCTATTTTGGTAATCACAGCACCCATCATTCTTATAACTGATAAAATTTCATATGAAATACATGTGAAATTTATTTGTTTATTTTTTTTTGGTACTTACATATTAACGCAACCAACTTGGCACAGTTTGGCGAATTTTTACCAGTGAAAAAGAAAACGTTACTTATTGGGTGCAAGATGGTGTTTTGCGCTCCTTTGTTTTGTGATTCCCAAGCCATCGTTATTTATAGTAAGTCGGTAAACATTACCAACATATGAAAAGAAAATATACTTCAGCAATTTAAAATATAAATTTTTACTATTAAGTAAGGATTACATTACATGATATATTAAGAAAATAAAACACATACATTCTTCAAATCTTTGTGCAATATTTTTGCGCTATTCTTCTTTCGAAGTACATAGCGATCTATTTTCGCTTAAAAAAAATAAGATAATTGCGGAGACTCGCCTTCGTGCAAACCTTGGCAACAGTGGTTATCTAGGAAAATGTGAAACCACGTTATTCCCTTCAGAAAATTTTCAGGAAAATTCTGTATTCTTTCAGAAAATTTACCGCAGTTTCTTTCATTGCTGGCAAATTCCACAAGCTCATATTTTACAATTAAGGCAAAAAATATCACGATTTGTTTATAAAAACCATTGGAACTTGGAATACAGCGAAATAGAATGCACACGGAAAGCTTTGCTTGACCGAAGCACTGTTATGAGCATGGTTGCCAGAAATTTGGCATCTTTAACTAAGGTGGTTGCGTTAATACGTAAGTACCTTTTTTTTTTTTATCCTGGTTTTTACCCATTTTTTATCACTATGTCCATCTTCGATATGCTCTTTTCTATGTGATTAAGCTGCACAAAATAATCATGCCAAAAAATTTAATTTGATAAATATGCAGTTTAAGAAACATGCTAATTTCAATAATTTTTAAAAATAAATCTCCTTCATAAGGCAAATTAAGAAAGAAAATTCTCCAAAGAGCATTTTAAAAACATGCAGAACTTAATATGTGACATTTTCATGAGGAATAATTTAACACATGTTATACTAGGATAAAGAGCTCTAACACATTCAGAGCTAGTTACTTCTAACGGAAAAGAGCACCACAGACTTTTTAGAGGAGTAAAACCGGGGCCAGAGGATAGAAATGATTACGTGTACAGAACCTGAGATTTATGATGAGTTTACAGGTCAATTCCTGGATTCAAGAAATGTTTCTTCTGTCACAATTTGCTTGATGTCTAGAATTATATCACAAGATCATTATAAAAAAATACAGACTTCTCTCTTTGCTTCCGCACCTTTTTTTTTT
This sequence comes from Stegodyphus mimosarum, assembly GCA_000611955.2. Classification (NCBI taxonomy): domain Eukaryota; kingdom Metazoa; phylum Arthropoda; class Arachnida; order Araneae; family Eresidae; genus Stegodyphus; species Stegodyphus mimosarum. The sequence goes on from KK121790.1 coordinate 35,493, forward strand.
TCCACGAAAATTTTCTCCTATACTCATGTTTTCTCTAGCATTTTCTCTGTTTTTATTAGTGGCATTTTAATTATTTTAACTTTTTCAATTGGTGTTGCTAGAAAAAGAATTAGGTACTTATGTACTATGACGACTACCTTGGCGACATTTGGAGATAAAAATCTTCATTGGCATTTTTTATTTTATGTTTATAAATTAAATAAAAGAACTTCATCAAAGCAAATTAATTTAAATTCTTTTAAAAATGCAAGCCCCAATTATAAAAGAACAAAAACTTAAAATACTAGGTGAAAATGCGCTTTAGCCCACTGCTTGGCAATGTTTTGAAAATCGCCAATTCGGCGCGTTTCTGCGAAACGTCTTTGCAATTGCAACCTTCCCGACACGCTCCGCGAAAACCTATTGTAAACAAAACATAGAATTCTAAAGCATAAATTAGTATGGAAACTGTTGCCACAAAAAGATAATAAAATAATATGCAAAACGAACATTATGATCATTAAAATATTTGTCAGTTAGGTTTAAATTAATTATTTACATTTTATGTTGTAATACTTACACATTTTATGCCGTTACATAACCTTCCCGACACGCTCCGCGAAAACGTAACCAAAATGGCATCCAAGAAAGAAGGAATTTTTTTTAAAAGGGCATTAAAATTACAAACGATACCATGTACACACCGTTCCGTTTTAACTTAAAAAAAAATCTGCGAATTGCACAATGTAGGCAACGTACACAAATGAACAAAATAAGCTAAAATAACGAAAATAAATTACAAGAAAATGCCATGTGCACAGCGTTCCTTTTAAACTTAAAAAAAACTTCAGCGAATTGCACAATGTAGGCAACGTACACAAATCAACAAAATAAGCTAAAATAACGAAAATAAATTACAAGAAAATGCCATGTGCACAGCGTTCCGTTTTAACTTAAAAAAAACATCAGCGAATTGCACAATGTAGGCAATGTGCACAAATCAACAAAATAAAATAAATTGCAAACGATACCAGCGTTCTGTTCTTCAGCTGAGCCAAATTATTTCAATAAAAGGCAACAAAATATAAAAATTAAGCAACTTGCACTTCCAATAAAGTAATAAATGTACATGTACATTCACTCACCTCTCTCAGCATCACAGCTAAATCCATACCGACTCGGTATTTAGCGAAATATAAGGTACGAAAATAGCAAACACTCAACACAAAAACACCGCATTCAAAGAATACAACGACAACTGAAATAACTACTTAAATTAACACGTAAGAATTTCGAATAAACCGCTACGTCATCTCACATTACCAATAAAACCGTTCTTTATAAAATAGGAAATACGCATGCGCGAAAACTACATGTTTCCGTAGCTTCAAAATACCCAGTCAGCCATGTTCGCGGATATACGGAGTTACCCATGTTGGCGCGTTTATTGCTCATTCAAAAACAATCGCCGCCAAGCAGTGGGCTAAAGCGCATTCCAACCAAATACTAAAATCCCGAATATATATATATATGTATACATATAAAAAAATGATATACCAAATACGAATAGAAAAAATTAATCTTTTTTATTTTTACTACTGTAAAGATAATTAACAATTATTAAACTTACTTCTGAATAAGCTTCAGTGAAAGTTACATAAATAAATTATATTTTTGATACATAATATGCGTACAAATTTTTCAAAAATTGAGAGGCATTTAGTGTTAACTTTAAATAACAGATGGCAGCACAATATAGTTAACTTACTTAAAACTGGTTAAAAGAAAAAATAATCGCAAGAAGTTTCACGTGTTTCACCTAAACGTAATAATCAGCGTAAATGTAGCAAAAGAAGCTGTGGTAATAGCAAATGCGGGACTAGTACGAGATAATACTCTTTATTTCAGCGCCCTCTATAACCTATATTAGGGTTAACCTTTTTTAATAGCCGCCCAACCGGTATAGTGGTTAGCGTCGCCAACTGCCGTGCGGAAGGGCTCAGGTTCAAATCCCACTTATAACCAATGTTAGGCTTAACCTGTATAACATACAAAGGTCGCCGGATTTGGCAAGATATCTAGGTAGTCGTCATAATACGTAAGTACCAAGAATTATCTTTCTTTCTATCACGTCTTGAAATTATGCATTATATTTGAGGCTTATATTCAGCCAGTCTCCAGCAGGATGAAATTCAGTATTTTCTTTATTGCTTTAACTATTTATCATTGCTTTAAATTAATTTATTAAATTTTTATTCATCTCTTAACATTTAATTGAACTTTAATTACTAATTGGTGAAAATGCGGTTTACGGCACTGCTTGGCGATTTTTTGAAAATCGCCAATTCGGCGCGTTTCTGCGAAACGTCTTTGCAATTCATTGCAACCTTTCCGACACGCTCCGCGAAAACCTATTGTAAACAAAACATACAATTCTAAACCATAAATTAGTATGGAAACTATTGCCACAAAAATATAATAAAATAATATGCAAAACGAACATTACGATCATTAAAATATTCGTCAGTTACCTTTAAATTAATTATTTACATTTTATGTTGTAATACTTACACATTTTATGCGTTACATAACCTTCCCGACACGCTCCGCGAAAACGTAACCAAAATGGCATCCCAGAAAGAAGGAATTTTTTTTAAAAGGGCATTAAAATTACAAACGATACCATGTACACACCGTTCCGTTTTAACTTAAAAAAAAATCTGAGAATTGCACAATGTAGGCAATGCACACAAATAAACAAAATAAGCTAGAATAACTAAATAAATTACAAGAAAATGCCATGTGCACAGCGTTCCTTTTACACTTAAAAAAAACTTCAGCGAATTGCACAATATACGCAACGTACACAAATGAACAAAATAAGCTAAATTAACGAAAATAAATTACAAGAAAATGCCATGTGCACAGCGTTCCGTTTTAACTTAAAAAAAACATCAGCGAATTGCACAATGTAGGCAATGTGCACAAATCAACAAAATAAAATAAATTGCAAACGATACCAGCGTTCTGTTCTTCAGCTGATACAAATTATTTCAATAAAAGGCAACAAAATATAAAAATTAAGCAACTTGCACTTCCAATAAAGTAATAAATGTACATGTACATTCACTCACCTCTCTCAGCATCACAGCTAAATCCATAGCGGCTTGGTATTTCGCGAAATATACGGAACGAAAATAGCCAACACTCAACACACAAAATACAACGACAACTGAAATAACTACTTAAATTAACACGTCAGAATTTCGAATAAACCGCTACGTCATCTCACATTACCAATAAAACCGTTCTCTATAAAATAGGAAACACGCATGCGCGAAAACTACATGTTTCCGTAGCTTCAAAATACCCAGTCAGCCATCTTCGCGGATATACGGAGTTTCCCATGTTGGCGCGTTTATTGCTCATTCAAAAACAATCGCCGCCAAGCAGTGCCGTAAACCGCATTTGGGCCTACTAATTATTTTACTAGTTTAATCATAAACCAACTGATATATTTCTGTGCACACTTTCTTGGTACAGAAAATACAGTACTTAAATTTTAGCACAACTATCTTGCTGCAGTTTTACGGCTGTTTATAGAAGGAAAATGTAACTCGGTGAATTTTGGTATTAACAGAAGAAATTATTGGTCAAAAACATAAAGTGTTGTGACTATCAAGCTAGTTGTGCTTTCCAAAGCAACCTCTATGTCCGTCATGGTTAAAATGCGCTTTAGCCCACTGCTTGGCGATGTTTTGAAATCGCCAATTCGGCGCGTTTCTGCGAAACGTCTTTGCAATTGCAACCTTCCCGACACGATCCGCGAAAACCTATTGTAAACAAAACATAGAATTCTAAAGTATAAATTAGTATGGAAACTGTTGCCACAAAAAGATAATAAAATAATATGCAAAACAAACATTATGATCATTAAAATATTTGTCAGTTAGGTTTAAATTAATTATTTACATTTTATGTTGTAATACTTACACATTTTACGCCGTTACATAAACTTCCCGACGCGCTCTGCGAAAACGTAACCAAAATGGCATCGAAGAAAGAAAGAATTTTTTTTAAAAGGGCATTAAAATTACAAACGATACCATGTACACACCGTTCCGTTTTAACTTTAAAAAAAAAAATCTGCGAATTGCACAATGTAGGCAACGTACACAAATGAACAAAATAAGCTAAAATAACGAAAATAAATTACAAGAAAATGCCATGTGCACAGCGTTCCTTTTAAAGTTAAAAAAAAATTCAGCGAATTGCACAATGTAGGCAACGTACACATGTTGTACGGAGTTACCCAATGTTGGCGCGTTTATTGCTCATTGAAAAACAATCGCCGCCAAGCAGTGGGCTAAAGTGCATTCCAACCGTCTGCCATATTTAGTACTATTCTGGCCATGTCTAAAAAGTTAATGGGTGTCTCCTCTCATCGATAACTAAATCATCACATATATATTTTACAATTTATATTAATGTTATAAAATATCCTTACTTGTTGTTCTGATCTTAAAACACTGCTTATATCTTTATTCACTAAACTCTTTACCTATATATTCGAACGCAGACCTCATAAAATAAAAGTTAGTCCTAGTTTGCTTAATTACAAATTAAAAAGCATGCAAATTAAGCCACACCAATTGTCATATATGACATAAAATAGAAAGACCATAATTATTTCAAACTGTCTAATTTAATTCAAATTCGGGATTCTAAATATCTAATTTACAATCATAATCTAACAAACTGAAGAAATTCTAGACCTTGAATGGCGAAACTAAGTCTGTACTTTTCTTTTTCGTTCTGAATCGAAACTTATTATTAAAACATACTACAAAATTTTCACAAATACTTTCTACGCCATAAAAGTATGCACAAACCTTCAATAGAGCAAATGACCGCTACTGGTTTCATAAACTTATCATACAAATTTTTTGTATTATTTAGGTTTGTTTCATCTATAGTTTGACTGTTTTTGCTCTAGAAGAGAAAACACAGACCGACATAGATAGATGCGCTAAATCTTTCTGCCCGTAACTCAAAATAGCAGCTACCTAGGCGTAAAGTCTCTTAGGTTGCGTTCATACGGGGACATAAAGGCCCAAGGCGTTGACTTCCGGAGTACCTTTGCAATTAAATGCAATTACCTCCACAACATAATTAAGAAAGACTAAGATGGTTAAGAGTAAACAATAGCAAAGAACAGTAGACAGAGGAAGTAAAGATTAAAAGAAGTAGGAAATAGATAAGGAGTCCGGCATGGACTAGGGGATCTTCGAACTTCTTTCACTGAGTGAAAAGAAGGGTGAAGAGGAGTTAGATAGAGATCCTTCAATCTTCCTACTTTCTATGAAAGTTAGGAGAAGAATAGGAGGATTCCTGAAAGCATTGTGCTGAAGGAATGAAAGGAAAGTGGTTACGGCCGGGAAGCTGAATAGCCCCAGGGCTCCGGAAAGGTAGTTAAGGTATCGCGGAGAGTCGCAGAGATTGCTAATGCCTTGGGGATGGGCGGTGGGGGGAAAAGCAGGTCTTGCAACCTAAAAGCTTGCTTCGTGAGGGGGAAAAGACTGGAATGTGTGGGGGGGGGGGGGTTTGAGCTTCGACTTGAGGCGGGAGAAACGTGCCTTATCAGGAAATCGGTGTGCGAATCTTTTAAAGAAAGTGTGGTATGTACTTTAAGATCCGTGTTTAACGAAACTTTGAAAATAGAACTTTTTAGCTTCTAAAGCGAGTTAATTTTGGTGGAAAAATATTTAGATTTTGAAAATTAATTTTGGCGCTTCTAATTATGATATTTAAATGCAGTAAACGGAGAATTAAAGAGGAAATTTTATATTTTACGGTGCAATGAATAAAACATAGTGGTTCAAATAAAATTTATACATTTACAGTTTTTAAATAGATATTTACATGAGTCGTGGTTTTAAGGAGACAGAGGTCTTGGTTGTTGGGGGGCAAAAATTTCTGAAGGGGTAGCACGGATAATGTTCCCGGGTAAACAGGGGCCAGATTAGGTCTGGCGGGAAACTAGAAATAATTAAGATCGCCGGGTTAGGCCCATGAAGTGCCTTAATGAATAATTTGGAATAAAGATAGATTCCCTAGTCAAGTATACACCTCCGCTTCGGCTTTCTAGGGAAGATGTTAAACGTACGATCAAGTACGCTCCTAGGCCGTTTGGCAGAACTGGGTTCTGCCGGATTATAAGCTGGAAGTGAATGCAAGACTGGGTTTTCTATCTGCAATAATCGATTAAAGAACTTGGCCGAATTTTGCCGGAAAAAGGCATCTAAGGGCAGAATTTTGAGATCATTATGAAGCACTTCATTTCGGACGAAATAATGAGCATTAGTTAGGATGCGTAGCGTGACGCTCTGGAATACTTGAATTTTCTTTAAATGGCTATTAGCCGCAGTCGACCATACAATTGCTGCATAAGTTAAGATGGGAAGAATTGTACTTTTGTACAGCAGTATTTTATTTTGTAGTGATAAATCACTGTACCGACTAATTAAGGACATGAGGTGCGTCCTAGTCCTCCTAGCTTTGGCTATTGCATAATTGATATGGGTACTCCAGAGCAGCTTCGCATCCAGATATACTCCCAGATATTTATATGAATCCACTCAGGGTATACCTTCATCAAATAACCTGAGTGGTGGGAGTTGGCTATGGACATTCCTCTTTCTGGAAAAGAAAACTGTGGCGGCACTTTTGGCGACATTAATTTTGATTTTCCAGGTAATGAGCCAGGACTCCAAGTCTGTCAAATACAGCTGTAGGTGATTGAGAGTCTGATGCAGTGTTGGGTGCTGCGAAATGATGGCTGTGTCGTCTGCATAAAGTGCTAGATCGACACTGGGTGACTGTGGTATGTCATTTACATACAAGTTGAAGAGATAGGGACTAATTAGTCCTCCCTGTGGGACACCGGCCAGGATAGGGCGAGGAGAAGATACGGAATATCTGACTTTGACAGAAAATGTACGATTAGTGAGGTAGGAGTGCATGAGATGCACGAAGTTAGCCGAAATTTCAAGTCGCATGAGCTTGAATAAAATTCCGATATGCCAACACCTGTCGAAAGCCTTAGCTACGTCTAAATAAACGATAGCTGTGGGCTTTCCACTGCGAGACCCTGTATGAATGATTTCTACTACCCTCAGTAGCTGGGTCTGAGTTGAGTGTTTAGCACGAAAACCGAATTGCTGTGGAATAATAATATTTCGGTTTCGGCAGAAATCATTCAGGAATCTAAGCAGTATAGCTTCGTAAATCTTACTAAGTGAAGACAGGAGGCTGATCGGTCTGTAATTTTGAGGGACCTTAGGGTCCATAGCAGGTTTTAGAATAGGAATGACACAAGCATTCTTCCAGCTATCAGGAAAATATTTTAACCGTAGCATTGAATTAATCAAAACTGCTAGGTAAAATATGAATTTGGTAGGTAAGTTTTTAATCATGCGATTACTAATCCTATCCAGGCCTGGTGCCTTTCCGGGCTTGAGATTTTTAATTATTGAATAAATCTCGAACATGGTAGTAGTTATGGGTTCCTCAGAACTTGTATCTGAGGAGAGAAACTCTTCAACTTGGTGTTGGACGTCATGCGTGTGCTGTGCACAGGTATCGAACATGAGTCCAGTGTTAGGTGAAAATTGTGTTTGAAGACTGTCCGCTATACGTTCAGCCTTCTCAGTGTCTGTTAATGCCATCCGGTTATCAACCGTGCCCATTAAGGGGGGAATGTCGTGTTTAGGTTTGCGTAGCCGAGCGCTAGCTTCCCAAAGGCTATTGTCTGAAGTCTTTAAGGACTTAAGATAATTAGAGTATTTTTCATCTGCATATTTTTTAATATCAGACTTGATCTCATTCTGGAGTCTTCGCAGTTGTACTCGAAACTGGTCTAAATGAGTATTTTGCCAAATTCTGCGAAGACGGTTTTTAATTTTGATTTTCTCTTTAATAAAATCTGGTAATTTATAATGGTTGGTTCTAAATTTGGGTTTGGAAGCAGCCGTAAACGCACTTCCCAAAGTTTGGTTGAGCCTGTCAAGGGCTAAGTCAACCTCCTGATTATCGTTAATTTTGATAGGGGGGAGAATACTTTTTTCCAAAACATACCGAAAATTGTCCCAATTAGTAGAGACTTGCGCCGGTAAATTTTGATTAATTTTGGAAGTTTTAAGGGTGAGGTGAACCGGGTAGTGGTCAGAGGACAATTCCGGAATCACTTCGATCGAATAATCTACAGGAATATTTTTGAATAATGCCAAATCAATAATAGAAGGGGCACCTAACCCCCCAGGAAACTGGAAATGGGTAGGTGTGTTCGGCGCTATAATTTGGATACGGGCGTCCTGAGCCCAAATTTTGAGTTTGTCACCATAATTGTTGGCAGTGACACAATCCCAACTTTTATGGCGGGCATTTAAATCTCCTGCGATAGGACATAAAGGTAATAGAAGCATAGTCATAAGGGCATAAAATACGAGAGTTCCGTTCACAACTGCGAGACGGGGTCTAAGTTGTGGCCAATGAGAGAAGCTAAGTTTGCGCATGCGTGAAAGTGTCTACAGCCTTCCCGGGCTCTTTTCCCACTCGATTAATTTCCCGCATTCGCTCTGCTTGTTCCTGCTTCATTTTAGTTTCGCTCTGATTGGTCGACACTTATCCCAAGTCGGCTTAAAGTTGAAAAGTTAGAACCTTACGCCTAAGGCTACTATAAAGGCGTAAGTAGAGCTACTATTAAGTAAGTAAGTAAGTAGAGTAAGTAGCTCTACTTACGCCAAGAGCCCTAAACCAGATTTGTGACGTATCACAGACTGGTTGTCTTGGCAACGCAGCTCGGCTTAAACCACTTATGCCCTTTATGCTCCTGTGTGAACGCAGCCTTAGATTTTCTTCATTTCCCAAAGAAAAACACAAATATCCATCTGACATTCTCCATTCTTAACATCCGTTACCCATACCTGACTCTTCAGTTCACTGATTTGGACCTTCTACCAGAAACTCACCTTATTCGTTGACTGATTGCGGCCACTTGATTTATACTTTCGTTATTTTGTCCATGCTAATTATATTGCTCTACCGATGCTCTTTACCAGATGCAGAGTAAAAGGAAGCAATGCTTTCTGAAACTCTAATTCACATATCAGAAGAAGAAAAAGAGGGAAAGTCACAGAGAGTAGTTTCTCATGTCAAAGGCCAAATAACAAACATGAAACAAAGAAAAATTTAAATAAAAGGCCCATATTAAATTCGTTATTTATAGAGAAAAATTTTTTAATAAATAAATAAAAATTTAAGGGTCCTTCTTTAGATTCACAGAAGAAGAGAAAAGTACATGGTGCATACCGGTGCATGTATCAATACAATGAATTAAGTGATTTCTGTATATCCTCACAATGTATAATCTGTCCCAAGAGTGTGTAGTAAGTGCTCGTTGTATTTTATAATGAGTTAAAGATGCTATATAATAGACATGAAAAAAATAAGATTAAATTCGAAAAACTGAACTTACTTTAAAGAATCAAAAAGTTCGAAGTGCATAAAATTAAAGATAAAACATTTATTTACAACTAACAAAGAAGTTTAAATACGAAAAGCAAGTTACATAAAGGCTAGCGGCAATCTTCCGTTACTAAATCTAAAACGGAACTGCAACTTTTTTCAAACAAAGATTCTATTGCCAGATTCCTACAGTTGAATAAGTAAAGGCTCGGAAATAGCATTTCTAACATCCTCCCACCTTTGTAAAGTGAGAGCTTTACAAACATTAACAAAATTAAATATCCAAAAAGTTTAAATGTTCTTAAAAATCAAGTCTTTCTTTCGGTTGAATCACTCTCCAAGAGCGTGTTTGTATAGGATGTTTCTCCAATTCAACCTCGGAAAACTTTTTTTTTTCGAAATCTTGAGACCGCTCAATTAAAGGTTCCCTTTCTTCAATAGATTCTTCAGTCTTACAATGAATTTCTAAGGGATAGAGTCTCTGTATAGGTCTTAATAGATACCCATTAGCTGTTTTTACTCTTATAAGTCGATTAGCACCATCTCGTCCTGGAAATACTTCAACAACTTTTGCTAATGGCCAATCAGTGACCACCCAAATTTAGTTTTTATGGCCACTAAATTTTCGTTTATGTTATAAATATCAGATGTAATAATTTGAGACCAAACATTAGCTCCAAATAATATCTGAATGTCAGCAGAATCATCATCCTTGCTTGAAAAATCTGTTAAAATGATTCCCTTTTCTTTCAGACTTGTACAAAGAGCCATATCACTAATTTTTGGAACATAACTACAGATAAGATCTTGATCAAGTACATCCACTTCGCATTGAAAATCAGAGTCCAAACTTGTCAGTAACAGCTTATAAAGACAATGAGATGTAAGTGCACTCTTGTTACCCCCAAATAATTCTTGTTGAGTATATACTGCACCTATAGGTTTCAACTCTAATTCTCTTGCACACTTCTTGGTAATGTAACTTCTTTGTGAGCCGGAATCACACAATACTCTAACTTTCTTTGTAACATTTTCACCAACTACATTAACAAGTAAAGTCTGTAAATAAGTAGTCTCTTTCTGAGACTTCGTTAACATATTACAGGTATTTTCTTTCGAAATATTTTCATCTTTATTCAATATCTGGCATAATATTGGATAATGTTTTCCTTTCCATGCAGCACACTTCACAAAAACTCTACATTTAGAACTAACATGTCCTTGTTTCAGACAGCGAAAACATGCACCTTTTTTCTTGACAACCAGTTCCCTTTCTTTCAGAGAGGAATCGATAATAGCTGCACAGTCCTGAGAAGAATGTGTAGATTTATTAGAAAAAATGCACAGTACATTTTTATTTATATTATTATTGTGTGAAGAAACTAATGCTACAGCACTTGGTATAGTATTCGACATTTTAGTTTTACACATAACCTGTGAGCTAGATTTATGCTCATTATATTCAAAGGTAATATTTCTTAGTTTTACTCTTTCCTCTCCTTCTACTTCTATTTTTAAAAAATCCAATAACTCACATAAACAATCATCAGGATTTTTGGTAGAAGCCTTTTTAGTTACACGGTATCTTTCCCAGATCTTAAAAATGTTTTCTGGAATCGCTGACTCAACCAGTGGAAAAAGCATTGCTGCATACTTTTCTTTAGTCACTCGTAATGATTCTAGAGCACGCAGCTGTGATTCTAGTTTATCATAAAGTTGAGAAATTTGAATATTTTTCCCTTTCAATAGAACTAAAGACAATAACTCACGAACATAAAATTCTATTAAAAATTCTTCCTTCCCATATCTGGATTTTAAGAGTTCTATAGCTTTCTCATAATTTTCGTTTGAAGGTGGAAAACCTTCAATTAATTTATAAGCTGATGACCCAGGTTTCATGCTAAGTCTCAAATATTCAAATTTATCTTCATTGGATAAAGAATTATCATTATGAATTTTTGAAAACTGGCCCCAGTAACCAATCCAGTTTCTTAAATCTCCGTCAAATTTTGTCAGTTCTATCTTAGGTAATTTTATCTGAGTTTTGAATCCAGTCTGAGATTCATTTTAAAAATTTGAACATACGGGTTCAGGAAAAATAGTTTCTTTAATCTTAAGAAATGTTAATTCGTACTCACCGCATTTGCCATTTCTTCTTCCACCTTAGCTTCTGTTACATTTTTATCTATCAGAAGTTCTTCTAAGTGAGTGGAATTTAGAACATTAATCCTTTCCTATTTTAATTTTAATGCTTCAAATCTTGCTTTAAGTTCAGTTTTATCACCTCTTTTGGAAATAAGTTCTTCTAAATTATTTGCGTCAACTGTAAATAATCGCCGAAGAACTTTTCGTTCAGTTGTATCCATTTTTTATCTTCGTTCCAAACAATCCTGTCGCGGACGCCACAAAAATTTAAAGAATCAAAAAGTTCAAAGTGCATAAAATTAAAGATAAAACATTTATTTACAACTAACAAAGAAGTTTAAATACGAAAAGCAAGTTACATAAAGGCTAGCGGCAATCTTCCGTTACTAAATCTAAAACGGAACTGCAACTTTTTTAAAACAAAGATTCTATTGCCAGATTCCTACAGTTGAATAAGTAAAGGTTCGGAAATAGCATTTCTAACACTTACTATTCAAAAGTATGAGCACTCCTGAACAACTGTTACTATCACAAGAAGAAAAGAAGCTGAAAAACCTCTGACCATGAATATGGAGTCGCGTAACTGAGCTAGTTATAAGCGCCGGGAAGGCCACAAAAATGATAAGATAATATAAGAAATAATATATATATATATATTGTTGCGTTGTACGGGTTCGTGGATTTGAGAGTATCCGATGAAAACACGATGCAGAACAATAAAAAGCACAATTTATTTACAAGAATCACTATTTACTGCACAGTTCCAAAATTACCTTTAAAAGCGTTGAAAATCTACAATAAATACGCTGAAACAATCAGCAACACAGCTTCAGGCTGTAACTGTACAGGTAGCTTCACGGCAACACTAAACTTATAATAAACACCGTGGAACAATCACCAATACACTGTCAAGCTATACTGTAAAGGAAGCTTCACGGCAAAGCACTATCTCGATCGCTTTCCATTCACAAAACTCTCGCGTAGCTTAGCATTCACAGTAAGCAGATTTTCTTCACTCCAAGTTCCAAAAGAACGTAAAACAATATATCTATCAAAATCCCAAAACTATGTCAAAGGCAAAACAATTGAAAAATATCTTATCTTGCTATCCAGGATGTTGCATCGTCAGCAGAGTACGCTGATCTGAATGGAAACACCATGGAGGTTAGGACAGAATGATTCAGAAAACATGGAAGTCTGGATGCAGAGGAATTTTCAGAAGCTGAGAAAAGAGTAGTAAAGATCATTCAAAGGAAAGTATTCTTAGACGATAAAGATAAAAAATTGAGAACACTAAAAGTTTATAAAGATGAAGATTATCTCCTCAGGTTAAGATCAAAAATTGTGTATCGAGAAGACAGGATTTTACAAGACCTGTGATTCTCTCTTCTCAACACCAGATTGTAAAACTTTTAATTTTTTTTTTTCATGAAAGGCATGGACATGTGGGGACTGAAATGTTACTTAATCTTCTGAGGGAAAGTTTCTGGATTTTGTATGGTAAACAAAGAATCACCAGACTCGTGAAACTTCGAGTAGCTCATGGAGAAATAATGAGACCGATACAACGGTTTTTTCCTTTCGCGATTACTTGTGAAAGGGCTAAGGATATACACACTAAAATGCAAAGAAAGCAAGTGTCTCATTCTGAAGTATCCCAAGCACGAGTAGCAGATCCTGCAGAACCCATTACACGAACTGTAACATCTCGATCTGCAAGAGGTATTAAAGTACCAGAAAGACTTGATTTGTAACGCCATTGTTAATTATTGAGTTGTGAAGTCTCCCAACTCAAGGTGGGAGGATGTAGAAAACTGAGTGTTAAATTTATGCACGCGCAAAATTGTTGTCAGTATAACTTTACTGTTTATCGTTTGTAACTTTGTAATTCTGAGTCTGGCAACTGAAATGAATATTCTAAGGTTTTGAATTTATGTTTTTCTTCATATTCGCAGTTAGTAAAATTCTTCAAATTGTTCAAAATAGATTCTTAAGATTAATTACCGGAGTTCACTTTTATGTTTCTAACGATATGCTACATAAGGATCTACAAATTGAAATTATGGAAAAATATCTGCACAAATTGAACAAAAATTTCTTCGATAAAGCCATAAATTGTGACCGACTGAAGCACTTCAACACGTTTGATTACATCATCCTTGAAGAAGACGTTGACCTTCGTGCACTTGCAGCATTCCTCACGCGGAGTGCTAACTTCCCCACGTAATAAAAATTCATGACTGGTTTCCGTTCACACAATGTTTAATATCCTGTACATGTTTGGTGCCTACCTTACTTATACTTTTCAATTTACATTAACTGTTTTGTAACTCATGATACTGTATCGTATTTAAACTTGTATATTTTATATTTATTATGCATTGTATATCTTTTCAGTCGTCTTGTATTTGCCACTTGTGGTTTCCCTTTTGACCTTTGCTCTTTTATTTTTTATTTGTCTGGACTTTCAACGTCTTGTGGCCTTTTTAGGCAAATTTTGTCATTGAGCCGGTAAAGTTGCATTATTTGCAATAATTCGGCTATAAAATCACTGACTGACTGATTCGCAGTTAGATGCTTAAAATATCAACAGGTAATTATCAATATTACAAAGAATAAAATGAGTGTTGTGTTAATACTTTATACATTATTTGAGTTTTGAGTTCTAGGATTATCGATTTATTGCTGAGTTTTGAAATCGGTAAACGACAGTTTCACAGACTGAATCATTCAGCCATTGGTGATATTTGGCATATTGATGAGACAGCTTTAATTTTAGCTTCCGAAGATGATAGGTAATGAAATGCTATGAATAAAATTACTAAAACTAATGTTTAGATTAAAGATGAAAGTAAATAAAAATGTGAAATAAATTGCTTATCATTTTAAGAAACGATGCAGAATTTACTGTCCTCAATAGGCTTAAAATACCGAAAGATATTATTAAACGTTTAAACGTTATTAACGTTTTAGTAAACGATATTATTAACGTTTAAACGTTATTAATTCGTCTTTATTCATTAAATGCTGAATTAAATGATTTGCTCTACTTATATGCATTTTTATTTATAAACTATGACATTAAAAAATCTTATAGTGTGAAGAAGAAACCTTTAAAAGGGATGCAAAAAAGAAAGAAGAAAAAACAATTATGTGATGCTTTAGAATGGGCAATGAAGAAAATCAAAACTGCTGATCAGTATTTCCAAGTTGAAAATTCGGTCTAGAAGGATATCAGGTATCAACATAAGGGAACAACAGAAACAGTCACCATCATGAGGTCACAGTCCCGATCCTCCTTGCGGCCGCGTAATCAAAACGTGGGACTGGCCAGGAAAAACAAGAAAAAACATATAAAGCTCAAAATCTAAGTCCTGCTATCTTTGTTCGTGTTTATAATCTTCATTATTGTCTCTGCAAAATCTTTCAAATTTGAATAGTTCCTTTTAAAATCTTCCTTAACATTTTTTCTATATTTCTCTCTTGCACTCCGGGTAAGCGTTCATTCATCGACGAAGTGCCTGGCGTCCCCAAACGTTTCACTTATTAACCATTTATCATTACTCTATAGTTAGAACCGATTAAAATAAGCCGGGAAACGCCCATGATTAGTCAGTATCTGATTTACATCAACATTATTTATAATATTCATCTTCTTGTTTAGCTTTATATTTTTGATTAACTCTTTTTTCTCAGAAATTACCGAACATTTAAATGCAGCATCAGATAATTCAAATTCAATTTTAAAAATTAACAATGTGCCGGATAACTGAAGTAGCTGAAGAAGACGAACTATGAAAAAATATTTTAACTATCGTCATAAATGGTGATAAAAGATCATAAAATGTTCCAACCGCTTTTAAAGATGTAAAAAATGAAAGATATCCATCTGATTTTGATCATTACCCACATATTCTTACAAAAGATAAGAAGAAATTTATTTTAAATTTTGGCCTTTCTGGACGAAAAGACACAGACCTTTCCGAAAAATCAAGACTGCAGATCGTTTTCTTCAGTTTATTATACAATAATTAACAACTTGGTTTTAGAGATAGACAGATTTTGGTTTCCATATTTACTTGACTACTGCAAACCATGTCGGTTAATTTCAAATAAGGACATAATGTGGTCGGCAGGAATAGAGCACTAGTAAACATTACCCATAAGAATAAAAAAGCCAATGTGTACACCACATAACTTCCTTGTACAGAATATTAAATTACGCGCATTTTTTTCTGCATTCCATTTAAACTTATTGAATTGAGTTAAATCTACTTCGTCGATAGCGCATACACCACAATACAAAAAATGCATTCTTTAAAATCCATTATATTTATTTACCATAGCGACATTCTGGCGCTAGGTTCACTTAACAGCGTTACATCTCATTCATTTTATAACTCAGGATACACAAAAATTATATCATCTGAAGAATTATCTAACCGTTCCCACATGCTCAATTCAAATACTTTAACAAATCTAAAACGATGTATAAAAGAAATTAAATAAATAAAAAATAAACAGTTTTTCACAGACGATTCAGCGCCGCTTACCTAACGCTCATGGGCTAATCGTAAACATTCCCCTCTGTCTGAGACGGACTGGCTACAATACTTAATGCTAATACGAAACACTTATTTCTTGAATTTCATTAGAGATATGTTTCTCATTTAATTAATTCAGTTTTCACTTCGCGTCAAAGCAAAAATACATAAAAAGTCAAAATGTTTTCATTAAAACTTGGAAGCTATAGAAAAGCATAAACCACCAAGTGCAGTTAAAACAATTAAAAAACTTTTACAATTAAAATTACAGTTTCTACGCAGAAACAAGCAATTCGGCCAGTAGGTAAGATGGCAGGTTTTTCGGTGCACAAAACTAAAAGTTTCGTTTGGGTTCCACTCGTCAAAAAGACACTGAAGGTGCAGAAAGAATTAGTTCAGTATTCTGCTAAGTTTCAAATGTAAACGAATATGGCTGCTATGATAAAAAAATTAGGCTTAGGCGCACTTAAACAACTTTTAAATTGTTGATAATTCTACAAATATTGCATGCATATTAACTAAAGGCATATAAACCTTAACCGGAAGATAAGAACAACATAATTCAATTCTTTTTAAAACAAAAAATGCGCAATTTACCAACATATAAGAATAAAAAACTAAACTTACTGAGACGAGTAGCAGAGTGGGTATATATATTATTTATATATTTTTGGTGCGGCTGATTGCAACCAAAAAGGGTGTTGCACAACTGCATGTTATAGTAGTCCTATACAACGTTCTGAGACTACTCGTTTTTGAGTTATGCGAGATACATACTTACGTATATACAGACGCCACGAAAAATATCTCTTTTGAACCCATTTTAAATCAGTTTTATCATTCGTTTGGGAAAAAAGAGTCCTTTATTCTGTCCTTACGTACAGATGTCACGCAAAACATCGCTAAACTGCATTCGATAGGGGTCAAAAGGATGTTTTCGTTGAAAAATGGGTACCCGGAATTTTTCGTGATTACAATATTTCCTTTATTTCGTGCAAGGAAGTAAAAACTGTTTCTTTTTTACTCTCACAGTTCGTTTAGTTCATCCACATCGTACTTTTCTTGTTTGATCGTGCCTCAAAATGTCCAAACGCAAAGACTTAAAACATGAAGAAGTATTATTGAAACAATATGAGTTTTTGCCAAAATGCAGCCAACGTGAAGCTTCTGTACAACTTGGAATTTTACAATCTGCATTATGTACATTGTTGAAAAGAAAGAAGGCAATTTCGAATGAACTGATGGCAAGTGCAAATGTCTCTTGTTAGCGAAAGCGAAGTGGAAAGTCTGCCGATGTAGAAGTCCTCTTGTTCGAAATGCTAGGAACGCTACGCTATTGCGAGAAATCCTGTATCAAAAGGCAACGGAATTCGCCAAAATGCTGGGAGAGGAGTTTGTCCCTACCGTTGGATGGCTCACAAGATGGAAAGAAAGTAACAATATCGTTTTCATAAAATTACATGGAGAGAAACAAGATAAAGCCGATAATTGGATAGAAAAGAATTTATCCTGACTTCTGCAAGAATATAAACCGCATCAAAATTTTAACACTGATGAGACTGAGCTTCATTATCGAGCCCTACCTCAGCACGCATTAATGTTTAAAAGTGAGTCGTCAGCCGGCATTAAAAAAATGAAACATCCTGTTACTGTTTTATTAACGTGTAATATAGACATAACAGCTAAAAAGACTCCATTAGTCATCGCTGTAAGTAAAAGCCCTTGTTGTCTGAAGGGTGTCAAGCATTGACTTCTTACAACAATAAAAATGAGTAGATGACGATTGGATGACCAGCAATATTTTTAGTGATTTTCTTACCAAGTGGGATAAAGAACTTCAGCAAGAAAAAGTGGCGGTCTTGTTAGATAACTCCGCTGCCCATTCAACTGGTATTTCGTTGAAGAACATAAAATTAATTTCTCTTCCTCCTAATGCAACTTCTAATCTTCAACTATGAGATCAGGGTATTATAAAAGCATTCAAGAGTCATTGCAGGACGGAAGTGGATCAAATGTTATTAATAAAACTAATAGAGTTTGGTTTTCTAAGAAAATTGTTAAGTTGATTTCCCTTACATGCCATGCATGTGATTTTAAATGCGTGGGATGACGCAACTTCGCAAACGATTTCAAATTGTTTTAAAAGAGCCGACTTCCATCCAAAGCGAATTCCTGAAAACTCTTAAGATGTGCCAGAAGATAAGGCTGACGATGAAGAAATGCATGATTAGACTTTCCTCGAATATTTGGGAATTCATGAAAATATCCAGATTTGCTACAAAAAGAGTGATGAGGAAA
>KK121790.1:54009-75110 GCA_000611955.2 Stegodyphus mimosarum
GATCATCGAAGTTATCATAAATTTCGAATATTACTTTTTTTTCATTCTTTCTTCTTACTTTTATTTTCCCTGCAACCTTAATTGTTCATTCGGAAAATAACTGTTTTTACCGTATTTAATATATTTTCTGGATAATTTTTTACAGACTTTTTTCTTTTTCTTTCTTTCTTTTTCTTTTCTTTTTTTTTTAATTTCCTTTGGAGATTTTATTTCTAGTGGGAGAATTTGAATTATTTTCTCATTTGCAGTTAATTTTTAAAAGCAATATTTTTTTAATACTGTTTGTTACTTCTGGCTCCTCCTAGTGCACATAAAAGTTAACAGATGTCCTATTTTTATCACTTTCTATTTTACAAATCTTTTTTTTCTTTTTATTGTTTAATTTCTCTTCTTGCCTTCAAAAGTAAATTCTTCGAATTTTTTTTCTTGTTATATTTTTTATTTTATACTTATCTTTTCTTTTTTCTTCTTTTACATATTTATCAATGTTACATTTCCATTTCTCCAAAACTAAAACGTAATTCCTTATATACCAAATTGAATTTCGAATTTTATATGCATATCAATTCCTCTAGACACTTTTATAGATAATATTTTCCGCAAATTAAAATCGATTTAAATCAATACATATAATATTTATTTTACGCTATATATTTTTGTTGAAATACTCAACCGAAATATTACATTTCTTTTCTTTTTACGTTATTAATCCAAAATCTGAAGCATTCAAAACTTTCTTTTCTAACGCATCAATACAAATTGTTCTACTTTTTGTAACACTACGCACATCGCGGATACTCTTTTACGATATTTTGTAACACTACGAAACATCATGGATGTTCTTTTACACATCTTACTATTACCCAA
Organism: Stegodyphus mimosarum; assembly: GCA_000611955.2. NCBI lineage: Eukaryota > Metazoa > Arthropoda > Arachnida > Araneae > Eresidae > Stegodyphus > Stegodyphus mimosarum. The sequence continues at coordinate 54,877 of KK121790.1, forward strand.
AGAATTCATAAAACTATGTCTATGCATAGCATCACGAATTCTATTTTACATATTTTAATTATGTTCAAGGGACTCAGCAGACTATGAATGTATTTTATACATATATAAATATATATTTTCTATTTAAACCTTTTCGCTTATATTTAATTTAATCTTTATTCAGAAACATATTCATGTTATGTTTTTAATTACTTTTTCAAAAGTAAATACGGACATACAAAGATTTCTTTATTGGACGATCTACTCACTTTGAACCAAATCTTATAAGCCTTGAACCAAATCTTATAATTCATAACTGATAATTCTTTTCTATAGTCTAAAGTCTATTTCAAAAATACATGTGCACTTCTACCCAAGTTAGTTGAAACGCATATAAAAAATATAGCATTTCTTATTTTGTTTTACGTTACTGACATTTATGTAAATGCATTAAGAGCATATTCTTTTATTCAACAGATGGATTGATTTATACACTAACACAGATTCTGGTAAGTCTTCGAAACACTTTCCAAAAACATCTCGGATTTTGTTTTACATATCCTATTGTAAATCACTACGCACAAACTCAAATTTAATATACGTCATGCAAAAATCATCGAACTTAAAACCTCATAGTAATAATTATATTCAGTCTTACCACAGTCTTGTTGTTTCTAACAAGGTATATCGAGATGGACACATTTGTGACTACTCAGAAGAATATCCACTCTGTATCGTATTACTGAGATTCGAATTATAGACAGATGTGCAAGGAAGACTAAAATACACATGCGATTCACATTCAGCTAAGAAAATGGAAGCTTTTTCGCCTTTCCTCCCAGCTTTGCCCATATTTTTCAATCACTATGTTTATTACTTTTTATGAGTGTTTTTTAAGTGTTTTTAACACCATTCATTCTAACGTAAGCTAAAAGATACGGATTTCAAACTGACGTTGTTTTACTTAATACAGCTCTTTTAGAATATTTGACATTTAATTTATAATGGATATCATACATAGCAAATAAATCATTCATAAGCATCATACATAATACTTAATATTAACTTGAATTCAATATAATGTTTCAGTATTATAGTTAATTGTCCATAGCCATCATACATAATAAAGCCATACAAACCTTGAAACATATTAGTATATTGTTACGAAAAATTCGGCGGTTGCGCCTGTATGGAAGCTTTCCGGCATAGCACTAGGGTTGCCATAAAATAGTGTATGGTAGAGTTGCCAGATTGGCGACTTTATCGCCCATTTGGCGACCAAATTGGCGATATCCCATGGTCCAATCGGGAAGCTTCTAGAATAACTTCCTGTCGAGATATTTCTCGAAACGTGTGGAACTTAAAGAAATGCTATATAAACCCTTGCGTTTCGGAGAGCAGTTGTTGTGAGTAATTGTGAAGAGTTGCGAGCATTGTGATTAGTTGTGAGAATAGCTGCTACGCGAGAGTTCTGTGAACGAAAAGCAATCGAGATAGTGCTTTGCCGTGAAGCTAACTTTACAGTATAGCTTGACAGTGTATTGGTGATTGTTCCACGGTGTTTATTATAAGTTTAGTGTTGCCGTGAAGCTACCTGTACAGTTACAGCCTGAAGCTGTGTTGCTGATTGTTTCAGCGTATTTATTGTAGATTTTCGACGCTTTTAAAGGTGATTTTGGAACTGTGCTGTAAATAGTGATTCCTGTAAATAAATTGTGCTTTTTATTGTTCTGCATCGTGTTTTCATCGGATACTCTCAAATCCACGAACCCGTATAACGCAACAATATGAAATTTAATTTATCAGGACAATCATATATAATGTGTAAATGAGACATTTCACAAAGTATGAAACACATTGTCATTTTTAATTGAATGTTTTCTTAATTAAATAAAAAGGAGGAAGAGGAGACGCATTATGAGGGCTTGGACGTATTTGGTGTTCGCGTTTTTCATTTCCCGCGTTGAACAAAATACACTCAAACAAGAATACTTCAGAAATTCAAGAAAAGATAGAAACTTAAACTGATAGCTACTTCAAGGGCCAGGAAAAAGGAGGTATTCTTGAAAGACTTTCTGAGGCAAACTTGCTGTTTTCTCGTTCATTACACATGGGTGCCATCATTCATTTCAGTTTAAGTATACATGCAAGTTAAATCATAACTGGGAATTTTGGCCAGACAAGTTATCAATGTAAATTATTAGAAAAGTTCCAGACGTGCAGGATAAGTATGCAATATCCACGAAAAACCTTATTTGCAAGCCGAACAATAACATTGAAATGTAAAACGGAAGAAGAAAATATCCGATTTCTTATACAAATATAAACATGCAGAACACGAACAAGAAATTAATTCTCTTTTCTGCATATGTTCCAAATCTGAGCGTTACCTTGGAAATTTAATGAACTTCACATGAAAGAATAATGAAGTATTTTTAATCCGATTTTTATCTACAACATATTATTTATACTAAAAGCTTCCGTTTTGATAATTGCATTCTACTCTTAGACACAGGTCGATAAATCACCGTGAATCCGTTTAAAAAATATTACAAATCAAAATAGAAAAGATTTGAACGACAAAGGGATACACAGTAGCAAACGAATATGATAAATTATTTTTACTTCTTTTCTTTTCTTTTTTTTTTTTTTGAATTTGCAAGCAGGTTGCAAACATTTAATGCCTTTCATGCATACTTATGTTTTCGTCAAGTTTTATTACGAATACTGTTTTATATCACACGGAATTCAGAAAGCACTTCATCTTAATTTCCTGTACTTTATAGGAAGTATTCATTTATTTTCTTAAAGTTAGCACATTTTTCATTTAGAGTACTGAAGGAAGAAAACAAAACATTTTCTTGAAAACGTTATTATTTTGATTCAAGCAATATTTCTTTGCCTTGCATTTGATCTAACCGCCTCCTGTCTTCTTCTTAATTTTTATTACATAGCTTGCGAATGTCTGAGGGAAGTAATGTTTCAGATCATAAAGGATTTAAGTAATATTTTAACATTAAAGAGAACTCTTTATGGGCATATCAATGGAATGTAACCGTGCTCATTGATTTATTACTGATTCAGTTATGATATTTATTACTAATTTAGTTTCGATTCGAAAGAGATATACTCAGATATTATATGAAATTTTTTTTTCCAAACGCATATTGTTCTACGTTTCGTTCATTTTGAAATAGTTTCATTTTCAGTGAAATTTGATTCTTGACAAAATAGTGAGTATTTGCTAATTTTCGCTTTTTCAAAAATGACTTGGCAAAATTACAAACAAATTAGAAAGTAATTGAATATTTCCAGTAAATTCTATATATTTCATTTCGGAAATATTACATAAGTACAGTTTCAACAAATTGTACATATGTAATATTTCCGAAATGAAATGAAAGACAACAAATTAAAATAACAATAATAGTTATTTTCATTTGTTTGTCTTTTTTCATTCCTCGTGCGTTTCCTCTATAGTAAGTAAAGTAGTTAGGTTGAACAAGAGTGTATTTAAACTGAAGTAGAGGAAAGCTTTGTTAGAGCATTGTTTAGCTACTGTAACTGCACGTTGTTAATTCCAACTGTTAACCTTGGCTTCGCATTCTTGCCGCCGAAATAATTATCCAGCAGGTGTAGGTTTCTGAGTCAACCTGCTAGGTTAAGTCCAGTTGCACTACTCTTAACCTCTGAATTTAGTTGTTAATTTACCTTTTCAAGTTTTCATCACAGTGACTGTGTTTTCAGTGATTGTGTAAGTACCTAAGTCCGTACCGTTTGTAAACTATAGTGTTCAATAAAAGAGTCTTTTACACCCTTCCCTCTGTCGTATTCATTTTCGAGGCTTTGCTACAAGTCGCAAGATAGACTTATGTATATTTAGTTACGCTGCATTTTACCAAAGAAGACTGGATACCACAGGTAACAGAAAATTTAAACCAGTTCATATGGACTTTGAAATCTTTCCTCTACCTAAGTCATCATGAACACCGACTTGCATTATCACAGACTTTGAGAACAATTTTTATAATAATTTCACAAGAATAATCATGCCTAAGAAAATATCAGTATTTCGTCTTTATAAGAAACATCAAATTTTAGAATGCTTTGATTCAAATTACTAAGAATATAACAATAATTGTTTTTTAAGTTATTCCTTTTTCACTCAAGTTCGAAACGAACAAACTGCGGTACAAAACCATAGTATTATAAAGATGGACTATATTTTAACTTATTTTACTACACATCAAGCCAATATTTGGAAAAAGTATTTTTTCAGCCATCTACCTAATTTCAAGTCAAATTTTATTAACACGCAGGAGACTTTACTGCATTTTCAGTAAAATCTCACAGGTTGAATTTCAATTTGGTAGGTTCTGATTACATTCGTCGACACAGAAATATAACTTATTAAAGAATAATTTATAAAATATAAATTTCTACACCTTTTTTTAAGTTCCAAACCACTTCGCTTACCTGTAAAATTTTATTTACGGTCCAAGTCTAACATTTTACTAATTTTCCCTTTTGCAATGCATTTCCTATGTGACAAATATTCAGTATAGAACCATCGTGTCTTCTATTCGTAGTCCAGGATTATATTTAATTTATTACATATCAGGAGAATATTTGAAAAAAATATTATGTTTTAGTTTTTAATATTGTTGCGAGCGTACGGGTTCGTAATGGAATGAATGCATAAGTCGATAAAAGAGTTAATAAAAATTATTCTTTTCACAAGAAATAAAACAAAATGTTGAAATATTGCCCTAGAGGTATTCGCACAATATCTCACAGTAGTTATATTTTGAACTGCTAAAAATTAAACAGAACTCAATTCAAAACAGAGAAAGATAATCCAATCTTACAGCGAATTCGTTACAATCAATAACAGGATTAGGTAAACAACAGTTCGCTTAAAACAGCTACAACTGAGCTCAGGTGCTTTAATTCGGCTTTTATAAGCTTTTTAATTATTCACTAGAACATTCTGGTAAAACCTGGTAAGGTTTATCCTAAGTTTATTAACAGTTATTTTAAGTTTTGTATCTTTCCTATCTTATTCTAATTTCAGCTTCTAATTCTAATTCTAATTCCTGCTAGAACGTAAATTCAAAAACGCAGTTAATGCAAATGAGGAAGAGTACTATCTAAGTCGATATTTCACCGACTTCGAGAGAGAGAGTCTGATTCCCTGACTAGCTCGGCCATACCTTAGGCCCTTGCTTGGCTTCGCCGATTTAATTAATACTTAGGGGCCAAATAGTCAGATTCTGATAGCTTCGGCTATACCTTTCAAATAGCTTAGTTAAGCTAATTTAGTTTAAATTATTATTATTTTAAGTTCAAGCCCAAGTGGAGGCTTTGTGTAAAGTTCCAAGTAGGAACGCATTGCAAATGTACTGAAAAAAAAAAGGGTTGTAAGCCCTCTTTAAGTCTTACGTGTTTTGTTCACACACTTAAGCGATTATTCGCTTGTCGGTGTTCTTGGGCTTCTAAGTTAGAACTTTAGAATTAAATAGTGAAACCCCACAACCTATTTTCTCAATTTTTCTGGATGGCAACAGCAATTACGAGATATTTATTTATTAAATATTAAACACACGCAATTTTTTATTTTTACTGTTCCGACGTAGCTTTCTTTCAAAATCGCCTGCGTTGCACCGGAAAATAAAGCATTACATTTCTAAATGAATACGAAATTCGCAACACTGCCCTCTTCCCAAGGACTGCACGTCCCGGGTAGTACAGTCCCTGGACAGGAAGCCAAACTTACAACTAAGGTATCAATGCAATAATAAGCATTACATTACAATAACGAAATAAACAATAATTGCAATAAGCAACTTTCAGCAAATCAAATACTAAATACAAATCAAATACTATCAAATACTAAATACAAATCGAATACTATCAAATACTAAATACGAATCAAATACTATCAAATACTAAATACAAATCAAATACTATCAAATAACTAAATACAAATCAAATACTATCAAATACTAAATACAAATCAAATACTAAATACAAAAAGGACCATGGTCTTATACTATTTACATTACTATTTACAATTATATACACTACGTAGTATGGCCATAGTAAGGGGTCAACCTGTCGTAATGAACGATTTTAGGTTTAGAAATCAATGACTTACGGATCCGAACCACGACGTCATTCAGTCTGTTTAGGACTGTGTAACGACCATCCCAAAGTGACTGTAGTTTCGGGCAGAGTCCTTTGCGTCGCGTCGAATTCCACAGCCGTACCTTGTCTCCTTCGTTGAAACGATGTTCTGTAGCTCTGGTGTCGCATCGGATGTTCATCTTCTCCGTCGCCAAGATGACTCGCTCTCGTGAAAAGTTGTGCATCACTTCAAACTGGGCCTGGAGATCTTGAATGTATTTCTGAGGTGATGAAGGCGCATCCGTAATGCGACCAAACAGAAGATCACATGGCAGACAAGGGCACGACCGAAGAGCATTTGAGGTCGGGGAATAGCCGGTAGTCTTGTGGACGATATTGCAATAAGCAGTAAAAACAGTGGTAACCTTCTTGTCCCAGTTTTGTTGGTTTCTGGAAACTACTAGCGAGAGGTTATTAAAGACGGTTCGGTTAAACCTCTCTACCCTTGCCATCTAACTGGGGATATAAAGGCGTCTTTTGGGTTTTGTCAATGCCGAGTAGCTTGCAGAGTCCTTTGATTACACCTGAGGAAAAATTCCGCTCCCGATCTGAATGTAACTTAACTACGAACCTGGAAATCCAGTGTTGCATCATCATGTCTGCCACTGTGATCGCCTCTTGATCTGAAACAGGATGCGCCTCAGGCCACTTGGTGAAGTAATCAATGACAACGAGGATGTATTTGTTGCCATCAGCAGTTTGTGGCAGAGGTCCTAAGATGTCAAGGGCGATACGTTCGAAAGGTGCTCCTATATTGTAACGTTGTAGCTTCCCTCGGCTGCGTTTCTTCGGTCCTTTCCGAGCTTCACAGGCAAGATCGGCACCACTTTTGCACGTCATCTTTTGCATTATTCCAGTAGAAGCGCTCACGAACTCTCTGCAAGGTTTTCATTATTGCAAAGTGACCTCCTGTAGGACTGCTATGTAGTTATCTAAGGATATCTGGAATCCAGGATCTTGGAAGTATCAGTTGCCAATGGAAAGTCTTCCCATCATCTGATTCGAATTTCTGATACAAGACGCCGTTTCGAATATAAAGTGAGTCCCAGAGAGCCCAATATTATTTTGTCATGGGACTATAGCTCGAAATATCCTGCCAGGTAGCTTTTCTGTTTGAGGTCTCCATTAAATCAGTTATGGGTTTAATGTCACGGTCTTCCATCTGGTGTTTCCTGACTTTTTTGTTACTCCATGGGTTTGGATCAGTCGATGTTGATGTTGTAATTTGTCGTGCGACCGGATTAAGCAGCTGGTATTTAGCTTTGATCCTGGAAAAATATCGGTAGTTTCTGGGCAAGGTCTTCTAGACAAGGCGTCAGCGTTTTACTGTGATGATCCCTTCCGATGACAGAAAGTGATGTCATGTTCCTGGCGTCTCTCTATCCACCTGGCTATTTTAACCTCAGGATTCTTGAAAATTAAAGGCCAGGCCAATGATGCATGATCCGTGTGGAGCAGGAATTTCCTGCCGTATAGATAATGATGGAAATGTTCTACAGCTTTGACTATGGCGAGCAACTCTTTCCTGGTGACACAGTGATTTCTCTCCGGTTTTGATAGGCACTTGCTCCAGTACGCTATGACACGCTCTTGGCCGTTAAGTTCTTGGTACAAAACAGCGCCGACACTCTTATTGTTCGCATCCGTGGCGAGAGTAAATTGTTTGTCGAGCTGAGGATACGTCAGGATTGGAGCCGATGTTAAAGCTTCCTTCAAGTTGTTCAACGCATCCTCAAAATCTTTTGTCCTTTGGACTTTTGTCTTTGGACTATTGTTTGCTCTCTGTCAGCTTGTAAAGGGGTCTTGCGATGGAAGAAACGTCCTTGACGTCCTAGTAGGTGCAAAGCCGTAGGAAGCTTCTCAGCTGATGGACATTTTCGGGACGTTTCCAGTCTTTAACAGCTGACACCTTTTCAGGATCCGTGCGCACAACTTCAGCAGCTATGATATGTCCGAGATAAGTCATTTCCTGTCTGAATAATTTGCATTTAGCGGTACTCAACTTTAGATTGCCTTCTTTCAGTTTCTGAAGCACCTTTCTAAGATTTTCTGGTTGTTCTTCGATATTCTTCCCGACGATGATGATGTCATCCAGGTATATCAGACAGGCTTCGTACGAAAGATCTTTCAAAACAGTCTCCATTAGGCGTTCGAATGTAGCCGACGCATTACACAGTCCAAACGGCATCACCTTGAACTGCCAAAGTCCTTGTCCGGTAGTAAATGCCGTCTTTTCTCCGACATCAGGATGTACTTCTACCTGCCCATACCCACTCTTTAAATCAAGTGTCGAAAACCAATTGCTTCCTGAAAGATTGCTCAGAATATCATCAGTTCTGGGAAAAGGGTAGCTGTCTTTCATCGTTCAACCGGCGATAGTCAACGCAAAATCTGGTTGAACCGTCTTCTTCACCGGGACAATGGGAGCTTCCCAGGGACGTTCTACAGGCTCGATGATATTGCTTTCTTGCATGTCCTTTAAAAGTGTTCGTAACCCTTCCTGTTTAGCAACGGTATACGTCTTGGATGTTGCTTGATAGGTGGATGATCACTGGTATCGATTCTACGTTGCGTCAAACTGGTTCGACCCATGTCAGAAGACGAGCGGGAGAAAACATCTTGAAGATTTTGAATGACACATTCGGCAGCATTCCTCTCTTCATCATTTAATTGCATATTCTGAAATAACTCGGATCTAATGCTCTGTGAAGACACGGATTCCGGTGTATTAATGTTTCGTTAAACGCTCGTCACTGGAGTACATGCTGCAACCACTTCACTTCACTTAATAGCTCTCGATTTGTCAGCAACATTGGCAACTCTCACCGGGATAAGGATCCTCGACAGGTCGACGAGTGTTGAAGCTACTGGTACTCCTTTCGGGCTATCACAGTTCTTGGGATATTTCATGACGCCGCAGTCGAAATATGTATTTTCGGCTATGAATCCAGGAAGTAAAAATTCTGTTCTTGCTGGTATTGAGATATTCTTTTGTGCTATGATTTGGTGGTCTGATTTAACTCCTTCATCATTAATTCCGGATAAGAGTATATCTCAGAGGCAGAATGTAGTTCGTTATTTTTAAAGTCCAAAGAAAAATTGTACTTCCTTAGAAAGTCCAATCCGAGTATGCAAGGATCTGTAATATCTGCTACATATGCCATGTGACAGTAAGCAGCACTTCCAAACGTGATATTAACGTTTAATTTTCATCCGATATCGATATTTTCGCCGGACACAGTCTGGAGGGTAACGCAGGGCGAAGTTCAGATGAGTTTTTCTTTCAGTTGTTGAACCACATCTTTTCGAATAATGGTAACATTGGCTCCTGTATCGATGGTTATATTGCAAGAAATTCCATTGGTATGTCCCATGATGAAAAGTCCATTACTGCCGCCACTCACTGCAGAAATCTGAAGCGCTTTAAACTGGAGCTTTTCATTCTCTGGTAACCACCGCCACGCGAGATGGCCACTAATTAGTTTCCTTCCTTCTTTATAGGCACGATTTTTGCCTTGGGGTTTTCTGCAGGTTTTTCGTATGTGCCATTCATCACCACATTTCTAGCACTTTACGGTCGGCTTCTTGTCACCAATATTTCGTTGCAAGGCATTAAATTGTCTTGTTAAATCATCTAGGCGGGCAGCCATTTGATTCACTGGCTCTTCGACTTGCGAAGCTCTGATTGGGTGTCAGGCTCTGCGAGTTACTGGGCTACCTCGAATTTCATGGCGTACACCAGAGAACTTTTTAAGTTCTTCACATCAGGACAGGACAGAAAGAAGTGCAGGGGACACCACAACACGTCATAGACAAAAATGGTATTGCCCCACTGCACTAACCTTTTCTGGCATTTAATTGACATAGTAAATTACATAAATTTAACAAGTTATTTACATAAGTAGAATACACATACAGATAAATTGGAGCGCAGGTAATTGAGGTGTAGATATAATGTTACAAATAATTACACAGGCAGCACGCTCCAAAAATATACGTAAAATTTTGGTGAAATAAGGGTATGATATTTTTTGCACGTTACTTTTACGAAATTTATACGAATAAGAAAGGCTGAAGATATTTTGGCGCTTTATCGTTATTTTCCACACGTTATTTTTACGAAAATTATACGAATCCGAATGTACTGGGAAAAAAACTAACGCTTTTATGGTATATTTTATTCGTTACGTTTACGAATATTATACGAAATGTAAAAAGACTGAAAATGAAGTTTACGAATTCATAATATTTAGTGTATTTCCGGCATTTTACTTTGTTTTCCTTTTTTCATGAACACGAGAAAAAGGGTATGCAAATATTTTTCTTTTTTCAACAGCATTTTAATGTCCTATCAAAATTATTTTTGCGTTTTAATCGTCTTTACGTTAAAATGAATTTTCATCTGGTTAAAAACCTCTACGAATTGGAAAACAATTTTGATATTGCATATAAATTTAAATTACTTTAATCAGCATTCTAACATTCATATATGAGGCTAAAAGTTTTCAATGAATTTTAACATGTGAGCTAAATTTTTATATACATTTGCAAAAAAATTCTTCAGAACTTCACACACATTACAATTTAGTATTCCGTTGAGACAGCTGTTGGTCCGGGGTAAAAGCGGTTTTCCCAGGAGCGACAAAAAGCACTACCGTGATCTGTGACAGTTATCTGTCTCTTTCAGTCCTTCACATCAGCCATTCGCATTGCTTTCTGTATTTCAGGAATCGGGATGCCGTCGATGAAGTTTGCAGGGACAGGATTTCCCTTGTTTCTGTCGGACACTCCGAAAGGACAAGGTAGGATAGCCTTTCAACATCCGTTGCGAGCTCCTGGAGTGTTTCGGTGGGCTTCTGTTGACGGGATTTTAATTGAAGATTACTGTTAGTCTATCAAAGATTTCTCTTCGAAGCGCAGCTCCAATGCACTGGACAGAGCTTCGAAATCCAGCATTTGGTTTTCGGGAAGAGTCTGAAGGACATCCGCTGCGTCTGCTCTCAGAGAAGCGACGAGTTCACAAGCCATAGTTTGGGAATGCCACCCATTCGCATCAGCAACTATAGAAAATTGTGTCTTTTATACTTGCCAGGAAGTCTTCTCATCATACGTGGATAACTTCAGTGAGGGACGAGCATTCATCGCTAAAAATTTAAAATCATCCGAATTGTTTCTTGCTGTCGCTTATCTTACTCTTTGCCAAAACCAACACACTGGATTGTAAAAGATAAATATTTTTTATTTCGGGAGATAGCAACGTATTTCTTTAAAACTCCTGAGTTTGAAAAATGTTTACTGATTAAATTTTATTTTATGCTTTCCCAAATGGTAACTAACACGAAACATTTATGCCTCTGAGTTTTAATCAAAAGTTTACTAAATTCCCACCAAACATAAAATAAATCCAAATTTGGGCTTCGAAGTGCAAGTGTTAGGGTGGAGATCTGTATGTTTTCAAAATATGGTGGGTCTAGATGTCTTCGTTTTTTCACAGTGCGAGAAATATAAATATATCAGAATAGACAATCTAATTCCTTATTATTTAATCATACAGGGGTTTCGTCACTTATATTCTGAAAATGGCTAATGATATTATTTAAGATTAAAGTGTTTATATATATATGCGAAATATTTTTGCACAAACATTGTGTCTGCGTGTGGTGACTCTACGTGCTGTTGTTTTTCCACTATGCGAAGAACATACATTTACACAAATTCTACACTATTTAATAACAGAGAATTGTTTTATTTAATTAGTTTTGCGCACCATATTTTCTGGAAAAACTAAAAAATTTTCTTTTGTAGGTATAATATTGTTACGGATTTTGTATTTATTTAACTATTTTAACAAAACTATAATTAAAATTGTTTTATTTTTCCAAGCAATGCAGCGCGTGACGAAATTTAAGAGAAAGCTAGGCCGGAAAAGTAAAAATACAAGAGCGCATGCATTTGACATTTAATAAATAGATATGTCCCAATTGTTTTTGCTATCCAGAAAAATTGAGAAAAAAGATTTTACCAGAATATTCACGTGAATGATTAAAAAGCTTATAAAAGCCGAATTAAAACATCTCAGTTCAGTTGTAGTTGATTTAAGCTAACTGTTGTAGCGAATTGGCTGTTAGATCGGATTAACTTTCTCTGTTTTGATTTGAGTTCTGTTTAACTTTTAGCAGTTCAAAATATGACTACTGTGAGATATTGTACTAATTATCTCTGCGGAAATATTTCAGCATTTTGTTTTATTTCTTGTGAAAAGAATGCATTTTATTAACTTTTTAACGACTTGTGAATTCAATCCATTACGAACACGTGCGCACGCAACAATATACGTATTGGGATAAATGTTTAGTTAATATATCTGTGTTATCATTTATTGTAAAAAAAAGTCGCCTGAACTCTATTTGAAGATTTTAGAAATGCTACGAGGTGAGAAAAGTCTGGAAGCACAAGATGACAAAAGTATCTAAAAAAAAGCTAAAAAAAGCAAAAAACGCGTTGTTTTTAAAAAAAAGCTCAATTCTTACATATAAAAAGATACTTTCACACCTTTCACAGGACTATAGAAAATTTGCTTTTCTGGTAACTTGATTGCCTTTCATGTAAAACGTGCATTCGAAACAGATTGGAGAGTTTTGCGAAGTCCTGGGCAGTGAACTTCATGTTTTTCTTCCTCCAAGTCAACATTTTTTTTCTTTCCTGTTGATCTCGTTAAGAACCTGTAATATGAATATATCTTCGCGCCATGTCTTTGTTTTTTGGTAACATATCTCTCTTAAGCCCGTGTTGTATTTGCGAAGTACATGGAGAAATATTTCTTTCATTAACAATTATAAAATTTACAACTTAAAACTATATTTAGCGAATAAAAAAGATCAGGTAAACATATGCTTAAAAAATAATTTTTAATAATTCTACTGTAATGCATTTAAAAAATCCATATTTATTTTCAGAAATACGACATTATTTTTCGATCACATTCGTAACATACTGAAGTTGAATGTTAACTCTTTGAATGATAAAAGTAAACTAAAGAAAGATTAATGGAAAGACAAGAGTAATAAGTTCCATATTCTATATCAGACATTTTGAATATTTACCAACTCTGCCAAACAGACTAGCATAGTATTGCACAAAATGTTTATCTGTTACAAATGTAAAGTCATTTTAGAATATTCACAGGGAAAATTATTCTGTAAGAGATGTTTTAGAAAATCACAAAGACGAACATAGCACACATAAAACAGTCTAAAGTTCGAGTCTCCAGTACAACTTCGACATTTGCAAGCTCTGTAAGACACACTCGAGGAGCATTGCACAAACTGTTTATCTGATAGAAGTGGAAAAGAACATTCACAGGGAAAATTATTCTGTAAGACATATTTTGGAAAACTTCAAAAAAGAATACATAATACACATAAAACAGGCTACAGTTGGAGTCGCTAGTACGACTAGGACACATGCAAATTCTGAAATGTTGCATAAAATGCTTATTTGTGCAAATGTAATGGCACTTTAAAATATTCATACCAAGAAGTTATTCTGTAGGTGACATTTTGGAGTACTGCATAGGAGAACAGTCTAGAATTCGAGTCTCAAATACGCCTGTAATCGACTAGGCAAACCCAGACGTCTGATCCCTTGTGGCAACTGTAAATTGTAGTAGAGAGAGTTTCTGATAGCGCATCTGGAATAGTGCAATAGACTTCTCGGTTGAGGGACATCATCGAAGGTGTTAAAGCCGCGTTCCTGCAGCTTGCAACAAAAATATTTTCCAACTATGTCATTGCCGAAGAATATAGAGACGAGACATCTCATCTCCTCATATGAAATGCGAATATCCGAAGTGGCTCTCCACATGAGATTTAAACTCTGCAAGTAAATCTTAAAGTCCTTGGCACTCCAGATAATGAAAAGGAAAATTATTTCCAGAATCATCTTTTCTCTTTCACTCATTAAATCGAAAGTTTCATCAAAGTAATTAATGAGCTGGATACAAATATTCCTAGAAAGAGGTAAATTATAGTTAGTGACTTGATCGTTTGTTTAATAGATTATCGTAAACTATATGATAGCTGTAACATTTCATATTTAGTAATTTTTAAATGGCAACATTTAACATTTAGTAATTTGTGAACGTCGACACTTTGAGACACTTATAAAAACAGAATTATGCTGGTATTGCAATTCTTTGTAATATATAATATACTATGATGAAGAATAAATCATCTAAAAAATTAAAAGTGCGTCCTCTTTATTTTATATGATAGTTGTATATGATAGGAGTGTTTCGCTTTCAAAATGGAAATTTTAAAACCATCAGAGCCGATGCAATTTGATGAAAATCTTGCTTCATACTGGCAAAGAGGGCTGCAGTAGCTCGAAATATGTGAAGTAGCCTTTGGATTACATCATAAAGAAGAGAAGATAAAAGTTAATACTTTTCTTCATGTACTAGGAATTCATGGTCTTGAAATATGCAATACATTTCCTGTAGAAGAAGGTAAAGAAACTAACTTAAATGAAATTAAGACAAAATTTACGGAATACTGTATACCTCAGAAAAACGTTACATGTGAAAGACATTTATTATTTACTAGAAATCAAACCGCGTCAGCAACCGTACAGGAGTATGAATAGTATAGAAAGAAATAAATATTGAGAAAAAAGCGACGAAAAGTTAAGTGTGGAACATCTCATGAGTACCGAAAGCGCCCAGTGTATGGAAAAATCTGTCATAAGTGTAAAAATGCAAATCATTTTGCGAAATCGTTTAAAAGCTCTAGAATAAAAAATGAAGCAGTCGAGGTAAGCAAATTATAGGAACAAATTAAATTACTAAATTATGACTCTGAGGAAGACTCAGAGTTTTATGCAGGTACAAGTAAACTTTAGTTCGGATGACAAAGAATAGAAATAGTCTATTGACGTTAATGTAAATAGAAATAAAATTAATTTGCGGAGTAATGTGCAATGTTATTTCTAAAAGCAAAGTGAAATTGATAAATGATCCGATATAGAAATCTGAAATTAAAAGAATAACTACATTCTCTGGGAATAAAATGGATATTCTAGGGAAAGTAGTACTTAACTGCCAATATGAAAAAAATAATTATGCTGTAGAATTCCAGGTTATTGAAAAAGAAGTGCCCTCTATATTAAGAATTAAATTATGTCTGCAATTAGGTTTGATTAACAAAGTAATGGCTGTTTATGCTGAAGACTATTACTGTAGGAATATAAAGATGTATTTGAAGACTTAGGCTGTTTGAATAAGCAATATAAAGTCCAGTTAAAACAAGATACATCACCAGTAATTCATCCTCCAAGAAAAATATCTATAGCTATACGAGATAGAGATAAGAAAGGGCTACAAAGAATGGAAAATTTAAATGTTATTGAGAAAGTAAGAGAACCAACTGAACGGGTAAATTTAATGGTCGCAACTGTCAAACCTAACAAAATTAGAATATGTTTAGATGCTAGAGATTTAAATAAAGCGATAAAACGAAAAACATTATCCTATGTTAACCACGGATAAAATTGTCCGTAGAATGCCAAACACAAAAGTATTTTCTGTTTTAGATGCCGATAGTGCTTTTTGAAAAATCCAGCTTGACGAAGAAAGCAGTAATTTATTTGTATACACTCAATATACCTTCTGGAAGATGCAAATTTAAAAGATTACCATTTGGCATGTGTACAGCTCCAGAAAGTTTCCAAAGAAAATTTAGCCAAACAATAGAAGTTCTAGAAGGCGTTGAATGTATTAAAGATGATATCTCAATATGGAGATCTAATGAAAAGGAACATGAGCTACGACTTAGAAGTGTACTCTAGAGAGCACGAGAATATAATATGAAGTTCAATAACGCTAAATGTAAAATAAAAGTTAATCCTACGAATTATATAGTGCACGAATTAAGTGAAAATGGGGTAAAACTTGATTTTTTCTGAAGTGGAAACAATTGATAAAATACCCCAACCTACAGATGTGCCTTCTTTACAAAGAATTTTAGGAATGATTAATTATTTAGTTAAATTTATTCCTAACGTAACTACTATTAGTTCACCATTAAGACAGTTACTTGAGAAAAATGTTCTCTGGCACTGGACTGAAAAACACCAAAAAGCTTTAGAAACACTTAAACAATTGGTTGTAAAAGCGTCCGTATTAAAATTCTATGATCTTAATAAGGATGTAACTAGTGTGTTCAGTAGATGCAAGTTCTGATGGATTAATTGCTTATGCTTTCAGAGCTCTAACGAAAATTCAGAAAACTTATGCTTACATAGAAAAAGAACTTTAGACTTCAAATAATTAAAATCATTAAATCTTTAAAACACTATATTTCAAACAAATATGACGTCGAAATGTATCAGCGGGCCACCACGTAAAATTGCTTTGGGTGCCGCATGAGGCCAACCAGTCAGCAGTTTCAGATCACTGTCTCAAGGCATTCAATTTCATTTGCATTTCTATGTTAATTATTTTCTTTTGTTCGCCTTCGACATATTTACTTGCAGAGACAACACAGCGCAGCACTTGCAAGTCTGGATATAAACCGAGAACCTCATTCATAAGCATTCAGGCAAACCCTGCTAATGACTAGCAACAGAAAGGAACGTGAATGGTCTCTGTCGATTACCATAACATACTGAAGTTGAATACCGACAGAGTCTACTTTGTCGATTTTGATTTCTAGTAAAGAATAAATGTCTTTCACGTGTAATGTTTTTCTTAGGTATACAATATTCCGTAAATTTTGTCTTAATTTCATTTAAATTAGTTTCTTTACCTTCTACAGGAAATGTATTGTATATTTTAACACCACGAATTCCTAGTATATGAAGAAAAGTATTAACTAGTATATGAAGAAAAGTATTACTTTATACAGCCAGTTGGTTAATGAGGGTTTATACAGCCACTTGGTCACTGAAGTAGGGAAGGAGATAGATTACAATTTTCACGAAAAGAACAAAATGTGTCAGCAAATTCGTAACTAAGTTCTGTCAGAAAAGGATAGACACAAAAATTGCATATCTAGAATAGCATACCGTATTTTCGAGCAGAATAGAAAAACGCGTGGACATACGCATAAATGTGTAATTTAATTACAAATACAGTAATAAAAATGTACTTACAATGTTTGCACCGTATATACGATGTTAGAAATTCTTACAGTTCAGGTATAAATAAGCCACTACATTGTTTCAGAGCTAATGTTCTGTTTGACCAGCAGAAACAATTTCGCGATTTTTTTAATCAAATGATCGTCGAGTAAACGGAGGTCGAGTTCGCGAGATTCTGCTGCACATTTCAAGTAAATAACAACACTGAACATAAGTGTGGACAGTTTTAAATGTAAGCCAATACAAATTCAGTGTTACACGAGCCAAACGATTCCCAAGCTGCATTTTGTAATGAAGGCACTGTTCGAAAATATACTCAAAATTTCGGACCTTTCGGTTGCCAGTTAAAAAGGAAGAAAACTTTGCTTGCAAGTCCATGGAGGCGAGCACGGGTGAAGCAATAAAATCTCTTCTAAATTAATTTCCTAAGAAATCTGAAATTCTCCAAGAAGCCTTCAAACTTGTCAAGTACAGATGAAGATACTCTAAATTAACAGAAAATATTTAGTTCTGCAAATTTCCAGCCAGACCGTTCAAATTCAAGGACAGTACACAATGAAGTAGTAGGAAATAGAGCGAAGAACAGCGCTATAGAAAGTCATGAATGCAAGTATCTCCTTCGAGACTTTGCTGTAATCAGTTACACAATAAATAACTCTATTTGACAAGAGCACAAAGGACTCCAGAAAACACCTACAAAAATTTATATAGAATAGACCATGTTCCGTAAGGAAAAGTGTTTAGGTGACCTACATTTTCGAAGTAGTGAACTATATTTGTTCTGTAAGGGACCACGAAGAGCTTCGATGTGGGGCTCTTCGCGGTACAACAGAAGAGTCGAGATTTTGGGAGGCAAGAATGTTCTTTAGGCAATGACCTCGGTTTTTTATATGTTGTTAGTTCTATTGTTTTTAACCTCCGTTTATAAGATTTTAGTTCTTTGTAACTTTTTGCCTTGCCACTGGAAATAAAAATAAAAATAAAATCTGAAATGTTTCAGAATTTAAGTTACGTCCAAAGGGGCGTTTTTTAACGTTTTATGCGTTGCCTTTATGTATTAAATATCATTTTCTTCTCACTTAAACCATAAAATTCAGTTCAACAGCAATATCGCAAAATAGTTTTAAAAGGAGTATATCTTTACAATTTCTCATACACAGTTCCGCGCGCTTTAGATAAAAAAGGTTTTTTCCCCCGTAGTGTTGCCATAGCTCGCTTTCAAATCGTTTGAGTTTGTTCATCAAAAATTCGTTAAAGTTTTACAAAATATGAAATAGATAATTAAACTTATTCCAAATTTGGGCTTCCAGATGCGCATATTCGGGTGGAAACAGACGTTATTCAAAATTGGATTGGTCTAGGTATCGTTGTTTATCACATTTGGAGAAATATACATACATTTATGCAGATTCTTCATTATTTGCGTTCTTTAAATGTAATATAGGGCTGCAATATTTTGTGGCAACAGTTTGAAAAGTGGTTCAGACTTTTAATGTTTCCAACGCAAAAACGCAAAACGAAAACAATAGTCCTTCAGGGACAAAGTCCTATGGACTAAAAAAAACTATATTTTCAATTACAAAAATATTTTAAGCAAGGTAAAAAATCGAATTTTGGCAATTTTAAAATTCAAAATTGAATTGTAGAAAACTTTCGAAATCTAATTTTTTATATGGTTCCTATAGCAATATTTCGTAAACGTTTATATCCATTCTAAAAAATATAACACCCAAGTTTTTAATCCCAGCGCAACAAAAAGGTGACCGCTTTATTTAAAGTTTGAGATGCGTTTTCCGAAAAATTTAGGGATTGTGCACAAATTGAAAAGAGAAATATTTGAATTTTGATGACAATGACATATCAATTAAGGAAAATAATTCTGATATTAATTGATTATAAAGAGCGAAACTTTGAACAAGGCTTTTTTATATTCTTTCTTTATTTATTTTGAAAGAGAACATTTTATTCACAGAATTTATTGAATTCATGTTGTAGGAAACGGCGACTTGTAGCAAAAGTAAAAAGATCAAAAATTAAAAATGATCCACTCATTTTTTATTTGTGATTCTTAAATAATGATTTTAAAATAATAAATGCGCAAATAAATGTTATTAAATTATTTATACTTTTTGGAAACTTACTTGTCTTAAAGTGATTTAGTGCTAAATGCTTTCCTCATACGAGATATAACAACGTTATAGATTAAGGAAAGTTACGTGCTAGTTAATCACAGAGGAATATCACCGAATGCCGTTAAACTGGGGAGGCAACTTCAAAAAACATCGAACATGGACTGCCATAAATATTTAAAAACAACTCCATTTCACTTCTAATATAGTTACTCCCTCCGATATGATTGTCCAGTTTATAATTTTATATTGGACTAGCCGCTGCGCGGCCAGCCTTCGTCTGGCTTTTAAGTGTACCGGAAAAATGCCTAAAGAGAACATCAAACATTAAATTTGAAAACTGCACAGAATTTTACTCTGCAGAACAATTTTATCGAAAAAGAAACAAACAACAACGGAAAAAAAAATTCAGTTTAAATTTCATTACATATAGAAAGCATACAATGAAATAAGCAATATCCCTTAATACAAATATTAATCATCCTAATAAATAAATTAACCAACTTCCTGCTGCCTTCTCTAGACAAACGTCCAGTATCCAAGAGAAACATTAAATTTAAAAACAGCACAGAATTATCGCCCTCATTTTTCCGTGCTGATATCAGCAACAATGGCTGCGTGCCATTGTTGTTCATATAATGAGAGAAAATTATCAATTTGATACTATTTCATCTTGTCTAGATGCATCTTGTGTACCAGATTTCATAGGCCTGGGTCTATTAGCTTACGCGCAGTACGAACGAAAGACACCTACACACACAGAAAGACTCGCCCTTTTAAATATAGATCTATAAATTAATTAAA
>KK121790.1:82526-92534 GCA_000611955.2 Stegodyphus mimosarum
TAGGACACAATAATAAAAACACTAGGATTTAAGTAAAATATTTAAATATGGCTATTTTAACGGTATAGTGCAGGATGCGTGATACATGGAGGCAAAGGTCTTGGCAGTTGGGGGGCAAAAAATAGATGAAGCAGCACGGATGATGTTCCCGGTTAAACGAGGCCAGATTAGGTCCGGCGGGAAACTAGAATTAATTAAGATCGTCGAGTTAGGCCCGTGAAGTGCTTGAATGATTAATTTTGAATTAAGAAAGAATCCCTTGTCAAGCAGACATCTTCGCTTTGGCTTCCTAGGTAAGATATTATATGTTCTGTCCAGAACACTCCTAGGGCGTTTGGCAGAACTGGGTTCTGCCGGATTATAAGCTGGAAGTGAATGCAAGACTGGGTTTTCAATCTGCAATAATCTATTAAAAAATTTGGCCGAATTTTGCCGGAAAAAGGCAATAATACTTTAACTATATAGTTAAAAACTGTTCACATCTGAAGTGTGAAATTATTACAATTTCTCCCTTTTACTGTTTAGGAGCTGTTCTCAAAACATCGGACCCGAAAGAAGCCTCATTTACGAGAATCTCCCAGGATATTAAAGACTGGTTGAAAGCTTCTAAGTATAGAGCAAAATGTTTGTCGAAGACTGAATAAAACTGAATGAAATCTTTTTTGAAATTTTTTTGTTAAATAAATTACGCTATCAGATTTAATGTTAGTTTTTATTATTTAATAGTAATCGCAGTTTTCGAGTACTTATAAAACAAAACTAATGCTCAAATTAATTTCATGAGTACTTCCTTTGCAAGTATTACAACTCATATTGGGGTATGTTTATATTAATTTGATAATTTAAATAACTCGTTGTCATCATATGAGCGTAATCCAAAATGCACAGAATTTGACAAAAAATTAATAAAAATATGAGCCAACTTAAACCATTTAATACCATAAAGCTATTTGATGAAAAAAATAATTGTATGTCCACATCATCATGTACATTTATAATGATCTTAGAGAAAAAGTCACATGACATAAATATTTAAAAACTTCAAATTAACTTTTTAAAATTTCATGCGGTATATAAGATAAAATAAAGAAACTATTTCGATAATTTTAAATTTGCATAATTTTATGAAACTATTAAATTTTTTATGAAATTATCAGTTACACTGTAAAAAGGAACTTTAAAAAAATGCCCCGATAAAGCATTTCTTTTGCAGAGGTGAACTTTTAGCACTGATCTAATAATATATTTATAAGATTTAAAACTGAGAAAAATAACAATAACAGATTACAATGCAATGCAGGATTACCAGATAAATGTAAAATTTTTACACATCATAATTATGTGTGTTAATAATTATGCATAATTACATATAATAATGCCGAAAATTTTTAAAGCAGAAGTTACTGGATTAACTTAACAGATGCTAATTAATAGTACTTTCTTTAACATGATTTTGATGGACTTCTTTTCAACAAACGAATTTCTATGCATATTACATACATACGTATATATATATATATATGTGCGTGTTATCTGAAGATATGAATGCAATATTTGGGACATTAAACAATAATCTTCAAGGAAAGTATGCATAAAAAATTCAACTTCGTTACTATTGGAAAAGGTAAGTTTTCTACAATATCCCTCCTGGTCTATATTGCACAATTTTAAAAGTTAGCATACTCATTAAAATAATCTAAATGTATGATGTTTTGTTTTGCGCTACAGTCGTTTACTGAATTCGGTAATTAACTGTATTGTAGTTTAGTAAACAACTGTTTGCTACAGTGATTTACTAAATTCATTTTTGCAAACTAACACTTTAAATAAATTATTTGTTTTTCCGAAGGACATTTTCTTATGCCATGTAAATGAACGGTAGCTTCAATTGATTTAAAACATAAAATGCATGTTTACGAAATTTATTGCATTCTTTGTAGTCACTTTGAAATGAAATATTGAAAGTAGTATTAAGTCTTTAAGTGTAACGTAATTTTTAGAATAGAAATTTATTTTTTTTGCATTTAAATTTTCCAGTTACATATATATTCTATTTTGCTGTACATACCTAAAATGCGGACATGTAAAAATTTGATATAAAAATGGCATTTTCACTTTTAATTATAACATGCAGAAAAATTTTGCATATATTTATATAAAAAATATGAGATTAAAATAAGTGCATTTTACGAAAAATGCAGTAAAAGGGTATTGAAGATTTATGCAAATTTTTTATCAAAAATGTGCATTTATACACAGTAAAGAGGAGAAGACATCGAACTATATTTTTACGCTAAATTAAAATTAATTATCGAACTAAATTCATTCGCATATGCAAAGAAAACATAGGGGAGATTTAGGTCAATTACTATCAAATATATACGTTTTTGTACCGTAAAATATGGGGAATATCTACGTTAATTTATATCAAATATATACGTATATATACAGTAACAAATCGCAAATATATACGTTTTTGTACCGTAAAAATACGAGGAATATATACGTTTATATACAGTAAAAAATCGGGGAGATTTACGTAAATTTTTACTAAATATATACGCTTATGTGAAGCAAAAAATTGGAGAGATTTACGTATATGCTATAAATATACGTAAATTTTTAGTAGAAATATACGTAAATCCCTGATATTTACGTATATTATACGTAAAAGTTACGAATGAACAGCAGTCTCTGGCGTAAATATACCTAAATTTTACGTAAAACTTACGTATATTATAACGTAAAAATATACGTAAATATCTAGTAATTGGGCTGGACACTTTTTATGATATTTTTACGTTCAGCTTGAACGTTTTTTATACGAAGGACCATTCGTAATTTGCACGTATTTTTCTCGTGCAATTTACGAATGCATGCTGCCTGGGTTATTTCAAGATTATATTAAAAACATTCAAAATAAAAAAAATAGTTTTTTTCAAAACATTTTCTAATAAATATCTTTTTCTCTCTTTAGTTTCACCGACATATTATGAATCAATTTGTGGGGTTTCACCTATTTAAATCACAGTTCAATTCTTTAAAACCTCTAACACTAATAAGCGAATAATCGCTTAAGTGACGTAAAAGTTGAGAATAGAGACGTAAGACTTAAGAAGGGTTAACTACCCTTTATTTCTCAAAATAAATATGATACAATCACTTCCCATCTCGGAACGTACAGCAAAGCCTCCACTTGGGCTTGAACTTCAATTAATATGAAATTAGACTTAACTAATCTTAAATAAAGCTAATTGAAGGTTACAGCCGAAGCTATCAAAATTCTAAGTAGTTGGTCCCTAAATCTTAATTAAGTCGGCAAAGCCAAACAAGGGCCTAAAGTACGGCCGAGCGTAGCAATAGCTTAGAGAGACGTTGTCAAAAGGCAAACGCGCGCTAGTCAGGAACTCAGGCTCTCTGGAAGTCGGTGAAACATCGACTTAATACTACTCGTACTCATTTGCATTAACCGGGTTTCTGATGCATAAATTAAAATAACTGTTATTAAAATTACTATAAACCTTACAAATTATTCAATTGGAAAATTGTTTTACCAACAAGTCTGTTACGTCAAATGTTGTTAAAGCGATTTTAGTACTTCATAAATAATAAAAAAATTTATAAATATAGTGGCCTATAATTTGGAAATGCAATTAAATGATTTCGTTATCTAGGCGCCACAAAAAATGTGTGTGGAAGTCTTCCAGTGCTCCGATTGCATTTTCTGTTTTTTCGGGTTTTGTTAAAAGACAAGCCTTAAGGGCTATTTCAAGTTTACCATAACACAAGGTTTGTTCTTAACGACAAAAAAACTTCACTGTAGGAGAAAACCTAAGGTAAGCGAATGCGACAGATAGGTTTGCCCGAGGTCTACAGGCAAACAAAATTATGCTCTCGCCAATGCTCAAGTTCGAAAATATCGTTTAAAAGTACGAGAAACAAAGACACAATTAATTACATTTAGTTCTTCAAGGGAGTAGTTACTTTGAAGCAGACTGAGTCAGCGACTTCAGACGGTTAAAAATTTCTAGTCGCTTTCTACCCTAAACCTCGGTCGGCATTAGTGCAAAAGGTGTCACTTACGCGGACCGCATTATAAACAACAGAAGGAATAAAGCGCAACCAGAGATGACTCTCCCTCAGTTAGTGGAATTGAAAACCAAATTAGAAGAGTAATGCTATTATTGGAAAATTATCCGTCGCCATACTTATGCTTTCCGACTTAGCCAAATCGTTGCCCGCAGCCATCTCTGAAGGAGCAACTCCAGCCAGGACCAAAACAGTACAACATGGATAATTACCTCTCACAGCGCTGCATCCCCTGCTGTAAAAAGCGCGGAACATCACCAACAAGATGCCGGAGTTCCAGGAATTTATCATTAAACACGACGTGGATATTTGTCTCATTTCGGAGACTCATGCCAATCCTTCACACAGCCTAAAGCTTGCCAACTACTTCACCTATCGCAGTGACAGACATCACCACAGAAATAGCGACGCGCTCATCTTTGTAAAAAGGGCATTAGAAACCTGCTTTAAAAGTGCATAAACTCCAGCGGTATGGAAACTGTGAAAGCTGTGATCGAGCTACCAAAATTCGGTGCTGTCGCTTTCTGTGACATTTATAACAAACCGGGAAACCGTCTTCCTGTTGCTCATCTCGAAGGATTACTCGAAAAGGACTCTCCAACAATCTTATGAGATGATCTAAACGCCAAACATCGAGAATGGGGCTGTAAAAGCGGCGTTCACACTGGGACATATCGGAGCTAGGGAACACAATGGACACAACAAACACAGCGGATCAGCTAGAGAAAACCAGTTTTTTGTCACTACTGACCCAGTTGAAAAATCTTAACTTCACGCCAAAGAGAGCTAGCCGACACATGGAACCGACCAATCAGGAGAGTATTTTAAATCATCATCAACAACAGAAGCACGCAAACAACATGACTGACGCACTACAAAACCACATACAAACACTGGAGTCCTGGCTTCTGGCCTGGAAAATCCGCATCAATGTGGAAAAATCTGATGCAGTTCCCTTTACGAGACTGAAGAAAAATATTGATCCCAATCTTCATGTTCTCATGTACGATACTCCCATTCCATGGACCAAGCAGGCCCGTTACCTAGGTGTTACCCTAGATCACTGTCTCACATGGTCCCCTCACATCACACAGCTTATTACCAAGTTCCGGGTGCGTAAACGTACACTTGCCCCTTTAATTGCCCGGAACAGCGTTCTCTCAGTTGACAACAAGTTACTCATTTATAAAGCCATGTTGCGTTCCTTCCTTACCTATGCCTGCCCTGTCTGGGGATTTGCATGTAAGACCTCTTTAAACAAGTTGCAAGTGTTACAAAATGTTATTCTTAGACAAGTGGTGAATTGTCCATGGTTTGTTCGCAACTCGGCAATTCACCGTGAATATGACATACCTGAAATTGCAAATTACATGGCCATACTAGACCATGGCCATACTAGCTAAAAAATTACTTGAAAAAATCCCCAAGCTGCAAAACGCCTGTCCATGTGATAAGATTAGAACTATTTTTGATATTTTCCATGCTTGTGTTCAGTGAAAAGTAGAGAAAACATGCTAAGAAAAAGATTCTAGTACCAGAAGTTAAAAACATTCAAATATTATGTTTTCATTGATATGTATGTATTAACGTATGTACACATAATTCGATATATCATGTTACGTATGTAACGTATTGTATGAATAATGATTCAAATGTTCACTTATGTATTTATGTTATAATTTTGTATCTATGCATTATGTATTTATATGTTCTATGAATTATGTATTGTATTTCATGTGTTATATCATCTCCGCACCTGCACTATCAATATGCATTACCTAACTTTTTTGCCTAGTAATTAGTCCCTTTTGCTGCTTCTTAATTTCAGTAAATTTTAATTTTTAGTAACTTTAAATTACTACCCACATTAATCACATATAGCTAATAGTTTTTTATGTTTAACTGTCTTGATTATAACTGTTATATCATCTGGCAACTGGCATTTTCTGACAATGGTATATTCACACCTTACTGTGCTCTGCACTTGCCTTCTTCTTTCTTGGGGTGGCAGCCACGGTGGTAGCTGACTGGTGTCGTTTGGCCCATATACGATTTACGACTACACAATTGCCATCTTTATGCTTATCAATTGGCCTTTGGCCAAGATTATGCCTCGACCAGTAAAATTTAAGAAAAAACACAAAATCGAAAATCGGCTACTATTATCCTAGGGTAGCGCTTTTGCGCGAGTACCTGCTGCGGACGTACAAGTTTGCCTGAGCCGACGATATGAGCGATTCACTGATTGATTTGAAAATTTAAGCTCTACCCTAACATCGCTAGTCTAACGGACTTTTTGGAGCTTCTTAAAATCATGTCTGAATTTCAGAAAGCTTTTGGTGCTGACCTGCACAATATTCTCCAAATTTTTAAGGCTCACCTCCCCAAAGTGCAAAATACCACAACTCTTAATGATAAAATCAACATACTCTACCAAGTGGTAGAAGATGTCAACGAGCTCTCCAATATCAATTAAATTATGGCCAGTGTTTTTAAAGTGGTAACGTGGAACGCGCATGGACTCTTTCATAAGATCTATGAGCTCAGAGAATATATAGAGGAGTATGACCCAGATATTAGCCTCATACAGGAACCCATGCTTGGTCCTAATGTACAGTGCAGCATAAATAACTATGACATGCATTGGCAGGATAGAGTACGGAGTACAAGACACCCCGAAGGTGGATTAATCATACTCATTAAGTGCTCCATTCCACATATACGCATAACAATTCCACAGCTTTTTGCCGCTGAGGCGTTAGCTATTACAGTCACCCCAAATACATCACGACCATTCACCGTCGTCTCCACTTATATTCCACATAACAGACGTGCACATAAGGAAATAGCAACTGATCTGCAGCTACTCTCTCAACTAAACAACAGAATCATCTTAGGTGGAGATTTCAATGCACACCACAGCGATTTTAACTGTGTAAATAACACATACCTAGGACGGGTAATTCCCAAATTTGCTCATACAGCCGGAATCACCATCGCAGCTCCTCCCACCCCAACACGTTATGGCGATACTTCATCATCAATTATTGATTTCTTTCTCTTTCGTGGAGTACAATTTCACGAAATTGAAACGTTGGATGAAATGCTCTCGGATCAGAATCCGGTCGTCATCACTTTGGACATCTCTCGCCATAACTCACCAGTCAGAAGGGCCTTTATCACAAACTGGTGTTCATACACCAAAGCTCTAAGCAACACACAATATTCTACACTTACAGCACATAATGTGAATGAGTTAGATGACTTAGTGAATAATCCCACCTCGGAGATGCACTCCGCTCTGTCACAGAACAGCAAACCTATCTCAGATAGGAAAATGCAAAAAAAATGCCAAAATACGAAATCTGATCAAACGTCGAAATGCTGCACGGAAAGAATAGCAAAAGCACAGGTATCCTGCGGACAAAGCTGGGCTAACTATTTGGAGTCGCTTAGCCCAGATGATAATTCCATCTGGGAGGCTACTACCAAATATAAAAGATGCAACAACACCATTCCGCCCCTTAATAGCCCGTCTGGAATTGCATACACCGAAACTGAAAAGGCCGAATCGCTTGCCGATCATTTCGCCAGTCAGTTTAACATATATGACATTACACATCCACCCACTGAAAAATTTGTTGCTGATAAGATTACAAGTTTTACTTCTAATAACAACATTACAAACATTCCTCCAGTTCTTCCCTCGGAAATACTTGCGCACATCGTGAGATTAAAAACCCATCAAATCCCTGGAGCTGACAAAATCACAAGTAAGATGCTACAGAATATGGGAATTATGACCATCTTTAAACTTGTGCAAATCATCAACATCATTCTGAGAACTGGAATCTACCCAAGTGTCTGGAAAACGGCGATTATTATGCAGCTACTCAAGCCTGGAAAGACAGCCACTGACCAGTTACCAGCCAATCAGCCTACTTTCAGCTTTAAGCAAGGTGGCTGATCATATCATCTACCAACGGCTACATAGTGTGATGGAAGAACGAAGTATTACCCTTCCGCACCAACATGGGTTCCGTAGAAATCACTCTACCACCCATCAACTCTATCGGGTAACGGAGCTAATCTCGTATGGGCTTAAGAACAAGCTAACTACGCGTGCTATATTTCTCGATGTTGCTAAGGCTTTCGATAGGGTATGGCTGGAGGGCCTCATAGCAAAACTCATAACTCAGGGCATACCTGCATACATTACACGCATAATTTTTTCCTATTTACAGGAAAGATACTTTGTCGTTCGTGTTAATAACACCTACTCCTCACGACGCGCTATTAATAGTGGCGTCCCACAAGGGTCTCTTTCAGACCCGCTACTCTATAACTTCTACACGAACGACATCCCACACATGCATAACACAACACTCGCTATGTACGCTGATGATACTGCAATTCTGACACAAAACGCATCTGTCAGCTCAGTTAACGTTTAGACGACGGGGCGTTGGGAGTTGGAAGGACTGGAGATCTTGAACGAAATGCTTTCCCCTCTTTAAGAAATTACCTCCTACTTTCAACAAAGATCTTTGGGCCTAGTTTAATGGATTCTCGGAGGGGGCCTTTATCTCACAAAAGGAAGGGAAATTTAGGGATTAGCGGCTAGACTTCTAGATGCATTTCCTTATTTAGGGAAAACTTCAAATTGAGTTGTTCCGCAATGAGACTACTCGGTGATTCTCTGAAGGAAATGTCTAAACTTCTGTCACAAAAATGTCATTTTTTATATGATAATACTTAACTTTTCTTTTTACAAAAATTTTGATCGAATTTTAAATTGAATTACAAAATTATCTGTGTTCAGGAAGCGCTTGCAATAATTATTTCTCTTTTATCTTTATATTTATGTTATGTTACGAAATTTTTCGAGTTGTTTAATTATTGTATAGATAGTTATAAATTTTAGATTTATTATGTCTTCATCTCAGTCTTTTTTTCTTCACTGTTAAATTTCCCCCCTTTTTTTTGGTACATGCTATCAAAAATAGCTACATCTTTAAACTTTTTTTTCACACAAGGAATAATTAAAAAATAAGCGCTTAACGATGCAGAAGTAAATAAGAATTAAAATCCAATGGAACTTTTAAAATTTAGCTCTAAAGATGTATTAAAATTTTAATTCTACATAAATGTTAAAAATCTGTTCAATAAGGTTCTACTAAAGGAAACTGTCAGGAAATTAGCATATGCGGGGTTTAAATAAAATTAATTTAATTTTAGATTGTTATTATTGCAGTGTTCACCTATTTAAGTGCTCCATATTTGCACTCATTTCTTTACCAAAATATCTGCAAAATAAAACAGAACCTGCGAAACTATTTTCTGGAATAATATATTTTAGTTTTAAAAATTAGAAAAAAAGGGTTATTTAATCAAATACCGCTTTATATTGTTTATTATAAATTAGTAAGTAATTTATTTTAATAAAATTAATTAAGTCATTATAAATGCTCACTTATTTAGTATGCAAACTCATAATTCAAAACACCACATTTACGAGTGAATTCCTTTCGTCTTCCTTTTATCACATCTTGTCCTGAAATTACTGAAAAAACTTTGTTGTCAGGTCAGGTTAATCTTATAATGGCACAATTGGAATGGCTGTTTCTCCTTATTCATGTTTTCTCAGCCATTCTTTGGTTTCATTAGTCATCCGAAATCTATTGGTTGGATATAAGCTCGATGGAGAAACACAATAAAGAAATTCTACTCTTCTACGAAGGTAAAAGCTTTCAAATTGATTGTTGTTATTGTCGTGTCCACATTTCGTGGATGAATGGTTGAAAGCGCCTGACTAGTTTTTAGTATACTTAAGATTTCAAGTTTTCAGATTGTGAATTCTGTAACAGCTTTAGATATTGTTGCAATAATAATCTTAAACTTTTAAAATAGTTGAATTTG
>KK121791.1:3311-18361 GCA_000611955.2 Stegodyphus mimosarum
TTATGTTATCACGATAGTAATTGCGTTAGTACCACAGTAGAAGGAGCAAATAGTTCAGATCAGAACGAGTTGGGTAATCAAAACAGAAACGCATTAAATGTACATGCGCCTGCATTTCAAGCTAAAACTCAAAACGAAACAACTACAGCAGCTACGGGCACTAACAGTGGGAAAAATGTAATTTTATCCACCGCTTTTGTATTTATTGAGACTAATAATGGAACTTTAATTAAGGTGAAAGCGTTGTGTGATAGTGGAAGTGTTTCTTGTTTTTGCACCACTGAATTAGCAGATATACTTAATTTAAAAAGGGAAAAGACAAACATTTCGGTTTGCAGTATATCAGGTATTTCAACTACGATAAAACGAAAAACAGTTGCTCTTATCTGTAATCAGGAACAAACGTATAAAAGAAGACTAGAGTTTTTGGTAATTCCGAAAATAGCAGGTTTAACTCCCGGAAAGTTTATCGATGTTAGTAACCTTATGATTCCTGAGAAGGTGAATTTAGCGAATTCGGAATTTTATAAACCAGAGAAAGTAAACCTGTTGCTTGGAGCGGAAGTTTTCTATGATATGTTACGATCTGGTCAAGTTCATGTTCCTCACACAGGTTTGATATTACAAAACAGTGTGTTTGGGTATATAGTTAGCGGAAATATAAATGATTCACGGCGAATTAATTTATTGAATTGTGGGTTAATAAATGATAATTCAGAGAGTGAATTGAAAATGTTTTTCGAGCTAGAATCATTAGGAATTAAAGATGATCCTTACTGTCATGAGGAAGACAAAGCATTGGAAATATTTAATAAGACAGTTTGTTTTAAAGCTGGTCGTTACGAGGTTACTTTACCTTGGAAAAGGGACTGGAGTGAATTAGCTGATAATTACCGTGTAGCAGAAAATAGATTAAAAGCTCTTGTAAAGCGAATGAATTATGACAAAACACTGTTTTCTACATATAGTGAAATATTATATGAGTATCTCAAGCAAGGTATTATTGAGAAAGTGTCTGATGAAAATATACCTGTTGATAAACCAGTCTTTTACCTACCACATCAACCGGTATTTAGAGAAACTAGTGCTTCAACGAAAACTAGAATAGTGTTTGATGGCAGCTCACATGAGTTCGGGCAGTTATCACTGAACGATTGTCTATGGACAGGGACAAATTTGAATCCTCACATGTTCCATCTGCTAATTAATTTCCGATTAAATAAAGTTGCAATTTCAGCGGATGTAGAAAAAGCATTTTTGCAGATTGCTTTGGCAGAAAAGGATCAAGATGCAGTACGATTCCTGTTTGTGGAAAACACACAATTAAATGATCTGAAACTAGCGACATATAGATTTAAGCGCGTAAATTTTGGGATTAAGTCAAGTCCGTTCTTGTTGGCTGCAACAATTAAAGAACACATTCGAAAATATCGAGACGAGCAGCCAGATGTATTTGAAATATTGAATTCTTGTGTTTATGTTGATGATTTTATTACCGGACAGGACAGTGTAGAGGAGGCTCTAAGCTTATCGCGTAAAGCTAAACAAATTATGAGTGAAGCAAATATGAACTTGCGTAAATGGGTATCCAATGATCCTAAGCTGATGATAAAATGGGAAGAAGAAGAGTTCGAGATCCATCCACATAAAGTCAATGACTCAAACGAGACACTTAAGATCTTGGGAATGTTCTGGGATACTAATGAAGACAGTCTAAGCATAGATACAGACAGTTTGATGGAACTTCTTAAAAATAAGCGTAATACGAAACGGTTCATCTTGAAAACTGCAGGGAAGATTTTTGATCCTTTTGGGTTAATAACTCCATTTACTGTTAGACTGAAATTCTTGCTACAAGAACTTTGGGTTCGGAAATTGACATGGGATGATGAATTACCTACAGATATCTCGCAAGAGTGGGCAAAGTGGTGTTGTGAGTGTCATCATCTAAGTAAAATTGCAGTGTCAAGATTCATTTTGAATCCCGAAGCCGATTCCATAGAGATTCATTGCTTCTCAGATGCCAGTCAGAAGGCGTACGGTACTGTTGTCTACGTAAAACTGCGTAAGCAAGAAGAAATTTCTGTGAGTTTCGTTGCATCAAAATGTCGTGTTGCACCTGTGAAAAGAATTACGTTACCTCGTCTTGAATTACTTGGTGCATTACTAGCAGCACGTTTAGGTTCTGAAGTGAAAAAATTGGTCGATCAAAAGAAATCCTCGAGAATATTTTATTGGACTGATGCCAAAATAGTGCTGTGCTGGATTAAAGGTACCAGTACCAAATGGAAATCTTTCATCGCCAACAGAGTTAACGAGATTAGGAAGTTAACAAAGCCGGCAGACTGGTTCCATTGTCCAACAAAAGAGAACCCAGCAGATCTTCTGACGCGTGGTGTTGAAAGTGACTTTCTTGTGAACTGTTCCAAATGGTGGTCATGTTGTGACTTTCTAACACGTTCAGAGATTCCTCATCAGGACTTATCAATTGAGGTTGCTGAAGAAGTGTGTCCAAATGAACTTAAAAAAGACAATGAACTGCATAATGATTCTAACTTAGTTTTAATTGCATGTAATGAACCAAACCTCTTTAATGATATTCTCAATTTGTCTGCTAATTATACTAAACTTCTTCGTATTGTAAGTTTCATTTTCAGGTTTATCCATAATCTTAAGAACTCCAAGGTAAGGAGGTATGGAGTACTTACTTTAGAAGAGATAAAGGATGCTGAGGTGTATATTTTATTAGAGGCCCAAAAAAGTGAGTTTTGAGAAGAAATAAATCAATTAAAAAGAGGTAAGTGTGTAAACCCCAAAAGTAAAGTAGCATCGCTGAATGTGTTTCTCGATAATGTGGGACTAATTAGAGTGGGCGGACGATTGTCCTATTCGGATCTACCCACCAATAGTAAACACCCTGTTGTTTTACCTAGTAAACATCTTTTAACTACCATTATTTTAGAGCATTTTCATTTGAAGTACTTTCACTTAGGATCACAATCTCTATTACATCCGGTACGACAAAGATTCTGGCCAATTAATGGCAGAAACAATTGCTATAAAGTTTAAGAATCAACGTAAGGAAGTTTTGAACAAAATCTATGTTGTAGTATAGGTATGTATGAGTACAAAAGCCATACACTTAGACTTTGTGACAGACCAAACTAGCCAATCTTTTATAGCAAGCTTAAAGCGTTTCTTCTCTAGAAGGAGAAAATGTAGCAGAATAATGAGTGATAATTCTAAAACCTTTATTGGTACTAATGTAGAACTAAAAAAATATGAAAAATTGGTTGAGTGTCCAGATGATAATTTAGCAAAATTTTATACCTCTGAAGGTATAGAGTGGAAATTCATTCCTCCCAAGTCACCAAATTTCGGTGGAATTTGGGAGGCCGGGGTTAAATCCTTTAAGAGTCATTTGAAGAGAGTTATTGGCAATCAGTGTTTAACTTTGGAAGAATTCTTAACTGTTTTAACAGAAATTGAAGGAGTATTGAACTCAAGACCGCTTACTCCAATTTCAGCTGATTATAACAGTTTTGAAACTTTGACCCCGGGCCACTTTTGGTTGGCAGACCTATTACAACTCTTGCTGAGCAAGAGTTATCCAACATAAATGGAAACGGACTTTCTAAATGGCAAAGAATCACTAAATATACACAGAAAATTTGGAAATTATGGAAACGTGATTATCTTAATAATCTACAAGAACGTCACAAATGGAAATTTTTAAAAGACGACGTTCAGATAGGAACTCTTGTATCAATAAAAGATGAAAATTTGCCTTCAACCAAATGGTTAGTGGGGAGAATAGCTGAAGTTTTTCATGGTAGGGATAACAAAGTAAGAGTAGTAACTGTAAGATTGCCTAATCAAAATTTACTAAAACGAAATGTTCGAGATATATGTATACTTCCTGTAGAATGATTGTCTTATCTGTATTATAAACACCATGTATATTCTTTAGCATGATTTGTTCTTGTTAAGTATTATTGTTGTGCCTTTATATCAATATTCTTTGTAATAATAGTTTTGAAATTCTTAATTTCAACGCCGGGAGTGTTTTGTATTAGCTGAGAAATATTAGCGCCAGCCTGTCTCCGACAGAGGAGAATGTTGACGAATAGCGCATGCGCACTAGAAGTAGCGTTGAACTATCGTCTGTGAGAAACTTTTTTTATACTTTATTTTATTTCCTTTTAGATTTACTGCAGTTTGCTTACAACATGTAGCTTCTTAAAATGATATATATATTTGTGCATTCCGAGTTGCGATTCAGATGTGACGCTGTAAGAAAGGAACCTAGCGCCAGAGTGTCTCTGGGGAAATAAATATATTGAATGTAATGTAGAGTGCGTTGTTTCTAATATATGTGTGGTATTATTTTACTGTGATTTATAGCTATCGACGAGAAATAGATTCAGTATGCATTATCGGGCAGCCAGCTCTGTTAGTTTAGCGGCAGGATAATTTATTTTAGTATGGAGGCTATTTTAGCAGATTTAACGACGGAAAATAAATTTCTCGTGCAGTTACGTGAGAGTAACAACGATGAAAATTTCCTGATTAGGCTTCGCGCCATGAAAGCCAATTTAATGCAGAAAAAAGAACAGCTAGCGAAAGCAAACTGTCCGAACTCCGAAGCATGATTAAATGAATTAGTTGAAAGGATACGCGCAAGAAAAAGGTAATTGATAATGACGGGTTTATCTCGCCACGAAAAAAGTACAAGCGTAACTTATCTAGTTTGGATACTGAATATTCGTCCCAAAAAAACAAATTTGACCAGCTAAATGCAGAACACATGGATGAAGATAACGATGAAACTCCTTTCGAGGTTCCCAAAAAAGTTGCGGACCACATTCCCCCAGTTGTCCTAGCCGACTTAATGGGAACTGGGACAAGTTAAAAGAAGAAATAGAGGATCTAGGCATAAAAAAAGTACAACGGAAACCTAAAAGGTGGACGTTTGACAATTCGAGTCTTTCACTCAGAACATTACAGAATAGTCACTAAAGTATTATAAGACAGTGGAGTACCGTTTCACACGTTCAAAATGAACTCTCAAGAGCCCATTAAGGCGATAATTAAAAAACTACCGAGAACATCTAACACTGAAGCACTTAAAGAAGAGATAGAAGATATGGGTATACCTATAATTAAAAATAAGACAAATTACAGCCAAAAAGTGATGTAGAAATTATAAATTTGCCAGTTTTCGTGGCCGAGACTGAAAGAAATGCAGAAGGGAAAAAGATATTTGATATAAAAAATTAAGAGAATTAAACGTACAAATAGAGAATTACAAATCAAAGCCAGGCCCCAGGTAGGGCCATAAGTGCCAACGGTACGGGCACACACGGGACCTGTGCCATTACACTCCCCGTTGCTTAAAATGAGCCGAAAATCATGAGACATATCAGTGTCAATCAAAAAAAGAAAATCAGCCCCCAGTATGCGTATTATGCGGAGAAAACCATGTATAGTCCTACCAGGGATGCAGCAAAAACCCAGAAAATATTAGTAGATAAATCGCTCAGGTAAAAGAAGCTAAAGAATTAATGGGAAACAATAAAAAAAACCTCAAAATAAAACTGAAGACGAATCCTCTTTACTACCAGGTACCAAATCGCAGGAAATCTCTACAACCCCTCCCCGAGTGAGAAGAGACAGCACAGACCAATAAAAGCGAGCCTTCATTCTTTGAATGGATTAAACTTCGAATTATGCAGGCAAAAATGTTTTTTAATCAATTCAAGACTGCCGAGTCTTTACTTGAAAAGATTGAAGTCGGAATGAATGCTTTCGAAAACTTTTCAAACCTCGGTTATGAATTTCTAGGCCCCTGACTCAAAATAATACCTTGATCTCAGGTACAGCAAGCTTTTTTCGAGTTCCGTACTTCAACGCTAACGGCGTCCAACATCAAATGCAAAAAATTATTAGCTACTTAAATGAATATAAAACAGATATTATGATGCTCAATGAAACGCATTTGAAAGCATACAATGAAATGAAAATTCAAGGCTATAACGTACTAAGAGAAGATAGTCAACACAACCAAGTAGGCGGCACGCCATTATTATTAAAAATCTCTTAAAATTTACGAATTTCCCCACCGCAGATACAGGAAGAATCGAAAAAGACCGCTGCAATTATTTACTCTGGCTTTAACGAACCGTACTTATTTATTTCGGTCTACCACCCAGCAGGCAGTACGTTCATGATGTGCGACCTTGACAATATCACAAATTCTGATCTTCCCACAGTTGTCGCCGGCGACCTAAACGCAAAAAATCAACTCTGAAATAGCAATATTACTATCAGAAATGGTATAAACTTAAATAACTATGCTACGCAAGCAAACATAAGAATTCTAGCTCCTGATGTACCCACAAGATACCATTATGATGGCAGTGCTGAAGTTTTAGACGTAGTCACAGTAAAAAATATCTCCACCACCCCGTATCTTGAAGTAAAAGAAGAGTTAGCTTCAGATCACTACCCTATAAATTTTGATTTCCACTGTTGCAAAAAATTAAAACGCAAATAAATTGGCCTATTTTCAAGAACCAATTAATGTCAGTATCCTGCAGAAAAATAATTAATCATAGGAGACATTGGGAATGAAGTGCACAAATTAAGTACTAAAATTCAAAAAGCTATGGATAACGCATCGTATCTCAGAAAAAATGACAACTGCTAGGATCTCTCCAGCGGAATTAAAAATTTTATCCAACAAAGAAATAGAGTTAGGAATATTTGGCAGAGAACCCGAAACCCAAGGAATAAAACAAATATGAATTACTTAACAAGAAAAATTAAGACAGAATTAATTAATCATCGTTCACAAAGTTAGAACAATCTTCTAGAAAATATGGACATACAGCCGTCCGGAAAATCGAGAAATAGTTGCGATCCTCGCAAGCAAATTTACTGCATCCTATGAGTTACATCGGACAGACCTATCGCTCAGAAAAAGAAATAGCTGATATAATGGCCGAAAATTTAAGTAAAGTTTTCCAAGAGCATACAGACAAAGAGCCGGAATACGAGGTCAGATTAATCACGCTATTGACGGCATTAAGTATAGAAGAAGCTCGGATCTCATTAAATTACCCTCACCAACAGAAGTTAGTAGCGTAATTAAAAAATTAAAGAAGAAAAAAGCACGTGGTTATGGTAATATTAACAAAGAAGCTTTACAAGCCGTTCCCAGGAATTGCATTGTCCTACTAACAAACATCTTTAACAAACATACTTCCCACTACTAACAAACATACTTCCCACAGCTACTAACAAACATACTTCCCACAGCAGTGGAAACACTCAGTTATTATTAGAATTTTAAAACCAGGGGAAAACCCTAAAGCTCTCTCAAGGTATAGACAGATAAGCCTTCTCCTTGCTCTGAGTAAAGTTTTTGAGCATGTATTAAGCATTCGTCTCACAGAACATTTGGAACGACTGAAATTAATGGATGATAACCAGTTCGGATTCCGAATAGGCCGCTCAACTACACACCAAATATTAAATCTGATAGAATTTGTCGCGCAAGAATTCCAAAAGAAAAATGGTGTTGCCGCATGCTACCTCTATTTCGAAAAAGCTTTCGATCGAGTGTGGCATGCCAGCCTCATCTACAAGTAATCAACCTTCATTCTCCAAATAGTTTCATTAAATTGATCATGTAGTTCCTAAAAAGAAGAACATTCCAGGTCAGATGCGGAGAAGCTACTCAAGCAAAAACGTAATTCATAAAGGCGTCCCACAACGCTCGGTCCTCTCGCCAAGGCTTTCTGGAATCTATGTGAATAATATGCCGAAGCCCTTCTCGTCCAAAGTTCTCAAATATCCTAACGACACTGTCGTTTTAACACGTTCAAGAAATCCTTAAAATGCGATTGACAAACAAATTTCAAATCAACATCATGTCGGCGTGGTGGAAACTGTGGAAGATTAAACTTAACCCAACAAAATGCTGCATAGTTATGTACAGGAGGTACAAAAAATTATACCCGATAAATATTGATATTAAAATAGATGATATTCTAATCCCCTTTGTGACATATTACAAATACTAGGAGTTTATATTTACAAGAATTTATTATTTCATGAGCATATAAAATATACAACAAATAAAGCGAATGCAGCCTTTATAGTGTTATATCCTCTACTAAAAAGGAATTCAGAGCTAAACTTAAATATAAAAAGAACCCTCTACTTAAGGTTAATACGACCGATACTACTGTATGCAGTTCCCGCATGGGCGACAGCGAACAAAACAGAAAGACAAAAAACTCAGCGTGCTGCAAAATAAAATTCTACGAGCTTCTGACTCTCCTTGGTACGTACGTAATTCAATGATCCATCAAGACTTAACGAATTATGACACCACTCAGGAGAGTGTAGTGAAAAGACCACAATCGATCCATCAGAATACCAGGTGGTGGTAATGTAAATAGCTTTTAATGTAGTGGTTTTTCCAAATTAATTATTTAATCATGTGTGTGTTTCTTCAACTGGCAAAGCCATGGACTTTGTTTTGGCAAAGCCAAAAGGACTTTGTGAATCAGTGTGAATTTATATGTTATTGCTTAAAATTCGAACGTGGTAAACTAAGCTCTCCGAGTTACATTCAGAAAAATTAAAATTGCAAAATAATGTGGATAAAATCAATCACGTGACGGTCCTCCCCAAAACTCAAGAAAAAGAAAAAATGTTCAAGGGCGAAACTCATCAATGAAGATATTAGCTAATGACTAAAAGTCAATTCTTATGCTCCTTATTTCAAGAATTAATTCTAATCTTCAAAGATTTTAAAATAAATTAATGATAAGAGGTAAAATTGCCGAATTTGTGAAACTCCAATCAAAGTGAAGCTACGAGTCACATGACAATCAATGCTACTCTCCTGTTTCTCTGCTAGCCGAATTCTTAGATAATTACTAAAACTTAGATATGCAATTAGCAGCAACTACTCCAAGTTTAACTTAATGTAATTCATTCTTAAAAACTAAGTGAATCTTTTAGTATTTTATAAAGAATTGAATCATAAGATTTCTAACGCCTTCCCTCATGAGTTGCCACCTACGACGATTCTCGTTTCCGGGCGCAGTGCTCCTGCCCTTCGAATTAAATTAAAAAATCCGAATGCAGAAATGGTCGCATTCTGTCTAGTACAATAAAAAGTTTTTAGGAAGAACGCATTGAGTTCGCGAAAGTGAGCACTTATCGGTGTTAAGTTCATAAATGAAACACATTATACGTGACACAGTTGAAAATACAGTTTAAGTATTCCTTCTGTAGATAAAGCGATAATTTTTGCTTCACATTTAGACTTGCAATCGGTAAGGCTTTAAGCATGAATCATAAGGCGTTTCGGTTTAACACTGATTAATAGTACTTGGTAGCAAAGTAGGGAAATGAAATCAAAGTCCATGAATGGCTTTGTCAAAAACACAAAAGTCAATGAACCTGCTTTTGTCAGGTGAGAGAAACATAAACACTATATACAATATATACAAATTAAATTATTAAGAAGCATTATAATGTATGGTGCGCAGCCTCTTAACCACATTTTCAATACTTGAATCATAGTCACATAGGTTCCTACTGGATTCTTATGATGAATTCCTTAAACTTTCAAAGAAATTATGTGAAGTGATGAAAATTTGCTCATGCATTGTTTTGATTTGAAGATCATATTGAATTTGTGTATTCCTGACAAACCAGAGAGCATTTACAATACTTCTTAAAAGTTTATTTTGTAGGATGCCCAGACGGGCTTTGTCAGTTTTCCTAGCAGTTGCCCAGGCAGGCACAGCATTACCAACATAATTGGTATAATCAAGGTAAGATACATTGTTCTTTTAACTTTGATATTTAGTTTTGGATTTCGTCCTGTCATACAGTAAAGTGCCATAAAGGCTACGGTTGCTTTATTTAGAATTTCTTTACATGTTGGCTGAAATTGAGTTGATTATCAACAATTACACCTAACTATTTATAACTGCAAGCCGTAGGGACGAGTTCGTTTTTAATTTTGATATCAGTATTAATTGTAATTCCTTTTCTGTATCTGCGGAACAGTACAACACAGCATTCGGTGGAATTCAGTTTAATCTTCCAGTCTTCACACCATTTCTTGACGATGTTGACTTTAAATTGGAGTTTATCCATTGCCAGTTGCGGGCAACGTGAGTCAGTAAAGATGACAGTGTCATCTGCGTATTTTAGTAGATTAAAATCCAGTGGGTTGGGAAGGTCGCTTATGAAGATATTAAAAAGAAAGGGGGCGAATAAAAGGCGAAAGAACTGACCCTTGTGGGATGCCACTGTAAACTATTTTCTTAGTAGATAAGGCATTTCCATATCTTACTTGGAAAGTTCTTCGATGAGGTCAGAAGTAAGTAAGGTAAGAGATCAGAAGATGAATAAAGCTGGTCGGAAGCATAAATTTGCTAAGCTTGTGGATCGGTCCTGCCTGCCACACTCGATCGAAAGCCTTTTCAAAATGGAGCAAACACGCAGCAACTGCTTTCTCCTTTGAAAATTAAGTGCAGTTTACTCCACAAGATTCAAAACTTGGTGGGTGGTACTATGTTTACTTCGAAAACCAAATTGATTGCCATCAATGAGGTCGAGTCTTTCTAAACGGTCATTGAGTCTTTTCTTTAAGACACCCCTTCGCGCCGGGTAGCTCAAACGCTCGCTTATCGCGGAGGCCGGCAGTGTCTTACGCGAGCGTCCGTCCAGGGCCGGGGGCTTTTTTGCTATTAAGCCTAAATCCATGAAATTTCCGAAGTATCAACGCATTGTTTAATAATTCTCTATAGAGTATTTTAACGGCTTTATAGATATTTTTATATATACTTTAATTACCTTATTTCTTGTTTAAATGCATATTTTACACATTTTTTTTTCATTACTCACCATTTTATGACTTTTAACATTATACATCCGAAAACTAAATATATTACTTAAAATTCTCTTTTCGTATGAAAAATTTGAAAACAGGGATCTACACACAGTCCTACGTTACATTCCTTGCACTCGTAATAACTCATTTGCCGTTTTGGAGGATTTTTCCGGGAATGTGAACAAACGAAGCATCGTCGTCTCGTTTTCTTATCAGTCTCTTCTGAACAAAGTTTTGGAAAATGTCTTTCAGTTAATCTGAGCGGATTTAATGATTCTGCTGATCTTGGTGTGATATTAACATTGGTGCTTTTAGAGGAATACCGATAAATAATTTGATTAACTAAATTAAGCCGATAATTCAGGAGAGGATGATTTTTTTTACTTTTTTTGTTGAAAAGAGTATTGGCATTAAATACAGCCATATCCATGATATTGAAGAAAAGCTTCTTATA
Source organism: Stegodyphus mimosarum (assembly GCA_000611955.2). NCBI lineage: Eukaryota > Metazoa > Arthropoda > Arachnida > Araneae > Eresidae > Stegodyphus > Stegodyphus mimosarum. Next base: position 14,690 of record KK121791.1, read on the forward strand.
CCATTTAAGAGTTTTTCTGAAAGATGGGTACTGAATAATGACGGAGCGGTAATTCCGAAAAATTTTCTATTGTGGATGACCATGGAGGAGTACTTGCTTTCGACGTACTCGGCATACATATGTCCGAAATGTCCTCATCATCATTAGATTCGCCAGATTCTTTATGATCAGAATATATCATAGTATCACTATCACTACTATCAGAATCTGTTTCAGAGTCAATATCTGAAATATTTTGCATCATTTCTGCTATTTCATGCTCTGTTAAATATTTTCAACGCTTCGACATTGCAACGGTAAAAACAGAAGGAATTAACGTCTAACAAGATCTATTTATTTTCTAAAAACTGAACTGCAAACCGAAATACCCAACGCTTTAGCGAAAATAAAACTTCTCTACTTACAATAAACAACTACGACGTGCGAATTTAAAGAGACGTCATAAAGCACGCGATTCGGAAACATTTAGTTCCCCTTTTGTTTATATAATCAAAAACACGTGTATGTGAGTCATGCTTCTCTCATTTCGAGTAGAAGGTCTAATGTACATGTATCTGAAACCATATGGACATACAGTGCCATCTTGTGGCAGGAATTATAGTTTTTAAAACGTTCCAGGACACTGGCACAAATACGTGACAGTCGGGACTAAACGGGAAAACGCTCTGGCACGCCTGCGTGTCGGCCGGGAAGTGAGTGTGTTCGTTGCTGGCACGTAGACGTGACAATCGGCGCGAAGGGGTTAAGACACGTTCAAAAACTTTGCCAAGGGCACGTAAAAGACTAATTGGTCTATAACTTGAAATCTGTTTAGGGCCTTTACCTGGTTTTAAAATAGTAATAATTATGCTATTCATTGTTGAGGGTAATATCTTAATTTGATACATGCATTACAGATATTAGTTAATTGAACAATGCAACGTCTTGGGGGGCCTTGATGGCTTCATTGCTAATATCATCAAAACCTTTGCGAGGTTTTAAACGTTTAATAACTTGTCTAATTTCTCTTGGGGAAGTGAGAGAAATGAAATCAGTAAGTATTCTGTTTTTAATCAAGGCAGTCGAGTAATTAATTTCTTTTTCAAATTCAAAATCTTCAGGTGTATGGGGCTTGAAGGTTTTCTCAAATTCTTCATCGAATGCATTAGCTATTGAACTTTCAGAGTGGTGGATATTACCCATGTGATGAATGGGGGAGTTATGATTAGTTTTTTAAGTTCTTAAAGAACGTGCAATTCTCCAAACAGTATCTGGATGGAATTCTAAATTTTCGAGAAAATAGTCCTATTTTTCCGAGGGATATTCACTGATGTCTTATTTAATTTTTCTATTACTAGTCTAGTCTAGTCTGCACATGTATGGCCGAAATATCGCGCAATGCGCGATTTAATTTTCTATTTAAGTAATTGAGCTGTGTTTTATCATTTGGGTTTTTTGAAAGTTGCTAAATCTTTGTGATTCCATTTCTGTGCTTACTTTCTTCATTAATCTTTGTAGGGAGGGAAAGGTGATTTTTAGAACTGCTAGGGTATGATGAATTTTTAATTGCGTTCTGCATTTTGTAAGTAAGCCGATGCACTTGATTTTCAATATCTCCACAGTGATTAAAACTGTTAGTACATGGATAGTTTCTAAGCTGTTCAGTATAAGAGTTCCAGCTTATTTTGGTGATTTTCTTTTGCAGGCGAGGTCAGAGGATAATTCCTCATGCAGCTCAAGATAAGGCGTGAGATTAATGATTTTAAGAGCAAAATATCCAATATACTACCCGCACCATTTGAATGATATCTGGTGCGTTTGTCGGGGGCGAACACCATTGATGATGCGTTCTTAATAAGTTTCTGCCTTGAGTGGTACTAGAACCAGGACTCCAAGTCTGAAATTTTACGTTTAAATCACCTGGTTATCGTGGGATAAGTTTCAGAGGTAATAGCGTCAAGATCGTGGGTAGTACGTTGTTTGTTTGGTGAAAGATAGAAGAGGAAAGCCTCGTTGACACTGCTATAAATCAGAACATATATTCAATTTATATATTCAAAAAAGTACTTCTAAGAGCTTATCTTAAACACTGGAAGTAGTAGTAGATACCAATATTCCTAGTAGTAGATACCAGAAATTAAAGTTATGATTCCTGATTCCTTCCTGAATGATACTTAAAAAGAAATTAGATGAAGGAAATAATCTTATTATTATTCTTTAGTTTACAAAATATTCATAATAGAATTTCCATAAAACACTGAAAACATTGTACTGTAAGGTGGCCGCAGGTCATCACGCACGGGCTCCTGGGACGAAGCCTTATTTCGGATTAAATTTAATTAAGTGACAAAGAACGGACAGATCGCATTTCAGATATGAAAGATAAGCAATCTCAAGTGAAGAAGTTTGTAGGTAAATAATAATAAAAAAAAGTTTCAGAAATTGCAAGATAAGTTTCAAAAGTCCAATTTGAAACTAACGAAACCGTCAAAATATTGAAAGCCTAGTACTCTGCCCTTCGTAGTAGGCGTGGTCTTGAAATGAGGTGTCGCTAAATTTTCATGTTAGCGAAATACCCTTTTTGTGAATTACAGATGATTTTTGAAGAGCTGATTTTTTTTTTCCAACGCTAAGTTTTTTAATAACAACTAACGCAAGAGGAGTAGGGAGTAGTCAGTAAAGAGTAACACAGTAAAACGTTTCTGATTGCAAAACTTATAATCCCTTCCGGAAAGAAGTGAGAAATAGTATCTCCATCGTGCTTATATATTCTTTTACATTTAATAATGTAATGTATTTCATTGTCTTTATTCGTTAGAAATAGGACTAAAATATGGCCATGGAAATAGCACTAAAGTTAACAAAGTCCGTGATATGTTTCTAAATTCTCTTTAACATCCCGCTGACTCGGGAAACTAGGTGCATTTTCTGAGTTTTCCTAAATGGCGTTTATTAATAGTACCTGTAAAATATTTTTAATGATTTTCGCGTTATTTTCTAAGCACAAAAAGAACTTTTAAAAATAATAGAACACCTTTAGTGAGAGGCTTTAAAGATTAATTTTTAGAAATGTAAAGCACATAGTAAGTTCTATTCTCTCCTTCTTTACACGTTTTTAATAGCAGTTATTCACCACTAGCTTATTAGAAATGCATTTAATAGATTTTTAAAAACGCTTGATTATGAGTAGTCCTATAAGTAATCGCCGCAGATGCTGACAGTTATAGAGCCATGGTCAGAATTCTCAAAGAATTAGGTGTGGAACACAACTCTTATATCCTCCCCCAAGACAGGAACCTAAAAGTGGCCATAAAAGGACTCTTACGCAGTACTACTATTGAGCGTTAAAGATGATTTAGAAAACCTAAATTTCACTATATCAGATATCAAGCAAATGACTAGACGTCGTAATGGTGAAGTCAGTAAATTACCGCTTTTCTTGATTACACTTCCTAAAATGGAAGCCTCTAACAGTATCTATAGTGTCAGGTATTTATGCCACTTAAAAGCATCAATAGTTGAATATAAAGGGCGTCAGGGTCCATTACAATGTTTCAGATGCCAGGGTTTTAACCACACGCAGGAGGGGCGTAATTACTCCCCCCCAAATGTGTGCGTTGCGCTCTGGGGCATAATTCAAAGGATTGCCCGGACCGTTATAACAAAGATAAGCCTCTCGTTTGTGTGAACTGC
>KK121792.1:0-28077 GCA_000611955.2 Stegodyphus mimosarum
ATTTTTAATGGAAAATTATTCCTGTGTAATTTTATTTCATATATTTTGTTCTAAATACAATGATAAAATAATCATATTTTATGCACAATATGGTCTATTTTAAATACTTTTTGAACTGATTTTCATTTTTATCCTTTTGGTGGTTTCATTCTGTCCATCAGAATATCTCAGAGGATAATGGATAGTGAAAACTGATGTTAAGAGGGCAAATGATAATTGAATTTCTGCTAAGTTATGTTTAACAGTACATATCTAAAAATTATAAATTAATGGAAAAACTTAATACTTATTTTCTAATTTATTTATTTTACCTTAGGGTTTACAGTTTACTCATAAAGTAATAAATTTATACACATTTCAATAGAACATATTTTCATACTCAGGAACTTTAACATGTCACTAACTGCTTTATTTTCAAAATTAATTTAACATTAAATGAAAATTTCATCATTGTCATATCACATGAACGAATATCATGTATACATCCACTTATAATACAGATCCCCACTTTGCAAAAGAACAGCATTGCTGTAAAATTTTTAATAAGACAAAATGGTTTAAAGTAATTTCGCAGCTATGGTTATTTTATACAGAAAAACTAACTTTTATTAAAGGATATTATATAGAATCTTTTTTTTTAAAAAAAAGGACAGATATTAAATCATCATTGGCATTTATACTGTATGGCTAGTTTCTGTTCTTGTGTTTCTGAATATGATACTAATGACTGAAAGTCTGACAGGTTGGCTCATACCTGACACTCAGAAGAAACTTATGGAAATGATTCAACGTGAAAATTTTGTCACTAATAAAATCATAATTGCTCAGGAATACGCACAGCTAAAATGCTCTACAACTAGTCCAGAAGACAGTATGAAATCTAATGGTGCTATTTTCATCAACAGCATATTTTAATACAGGAAGAATTAGAATAATCTGCCTGGGAAAAGCCTTAAAGCTGATGATGTAACCAAAGTTGTAGGTAAGGTTTTCAGCACCCAGGGTCAGCTGAAGATTTTGCACCCCTTCCTGTTTGCTAAGAATGGAAAATATTTAATTCTAAAATTACGTAGCATCAGTTTGGCTCCCCTGGATGCTGCACCCAGAGACAAATGTCCTGCCCTCTAGCTATGCCCCAGGATGTAACAATGAAAAGAATGTGACATGTCAACTACCATGCATTCCTTAAATGATTTTGTTACAATATATATGTTGCCCTTTTTTAAAATTATATCAATTTCTTAAGAAATAAAACATAAATAAAATAAACAATCACATGATTAAATACATGGATTATGTAGTCAGAAACACATGTATATGATGCATTAAAAAATTAGTCCATTGGAAACTGTAAAGGAGATAGCAGTAAAAATGTAAAGTGAGCTGTGAAATATCTGGTAGTGCAAGATATAGGACACAGGTTGAATACCACGTATTAAGAAAATATAGTAGAAATCAAGACAGAGTCCTCTGCATTGGTAAACTTTGACATTATTGTGCATTAAAAAAAAATTCTGTGAACATGTAAATATATATTTCGACAAATTTATTGCATACACAATTCTTTTGCCCTAAATATTTGTTTTTGATTGAATTCAAAGTTGCAACCATAAAACCAAAAGTTACAAAATTTTACATAATATATAAAAACAAATATTTCAGAAAATGAATAATAATTGCCTTCCTTAAAATTTCTAGGGAACTATGTTTTTAATATGATGTTAGGTTTCGTTTTATAATAAATACACTGGAAATATTCAACACAGAATAACTAAAGCTTAATGTTCAGAAAAAACGTGCTTAGCAAAAAATCCATTACATAGTTTTTTAAATATTTCCAAGATTAATCCATTAGATCAAAAAAAAAAATCTCCATTAGTTTAATAATAAATACGTAATAAGTATCACTCTATTGCATAGATAATAAAATATAACATAGATTTCAATCTACTTTCATAACTATCAATATTTAAAATTTCATATATTTTAAAAACTACTGCAGACTCCAAATATTATATATATATGCCAGAAATACTAAATATTTCTACTTGTCCACGTACAGAGAAATGCATGAGTAATTTCACATATCTAATATATTTTTGGAACAGATTGATTAGCTTTAATGCATGCATTTATATAACGATAAACATAAACAAAACAGAAGAGATAAGTATTCATTGCACTTCGATAAATCGATTCACATATCAATTACTACCATCCGTAAACGTAAAATAAAAACAAACCAGTAAGGCGATAAACGGCCAATTATAATAACCCCTATTTCGACAATACTACTAGTGTTGAGATTTACTTGCCCTGAGGCGGTACATATCCGGTCACGTGAGGGGTAAACTTCCTTCGTCGGGGTCTCAGTTATCTGTCAGATTCTATTTGTTAGAGTAGTATCTACAACTAAACTTAACGCGTGCGAAATTGAAAAGTTTTTTGTTTAGTATCTTGTGTTCAAAATTTTATCATATGGGAAAGAAGCTGTGCGCATCAATTTTTTTTCGGTTGGATACCTTTGGAAATCAGTTTGTTTAATCTGGTCGTTACTTAGAAACCTCTCATAATTTATAGCTGATATGCTGCGGTTTTTGGTGAGTTTGTTTTTCCTGTTTCTATATTTAAATTTGTGACAGTATACTTGTGTGTGTATGCTAGTTTTCAGTGTCTGTTTTCATATTTAAATTTGTGACAGTATACTTGTGTGTGTGCTCGTTTTCAGGCTTTCGTTATATGTGACAAGTTCTACGTTTCCTTATATAGTGACGTAATAGTTAAACGAAATTACTAAGGCTGCTAGTTGACAGGAAAGATTTTAAGTATTTAATAGATTATTACGCGTTTTTTATAACTATCAATAGAATGTCTCAGATTTTGTCTTAGCATTTAAATGTTATGCAGAACAAACATCATAAAGTTCTGTGAAAACAAGCAGAAAAGAAAAAGTTTTTGGTAAACTTAAGAAAAATGGAATGTTAAGATATAAAATGAAGCATTTTGATTAATTTGCTTAGCAAAAATTTTCAATTTTTTTTTTGAAGCACTGTATTTTTGTTTTTTTATCTTTTATTTACGTAGTTATTCCACAAACTTTATGAAAGGTATGTGTACTGATATTAAATATTAAATTAGGGGAAATTCTTCTTTAGCATTAGTTTTTTTTTTAAAAAATTATTATTATTATTATTGAGAGCCATGGTGCCCTTATCAATTACCCCTGACAAGGAGCAAAATTATTTTTTGCTCATTGGAAGAGGTGATAACAAAACCAATAAAATTAGGCAAACAATAATTTTTTATTTGGTGTATATTTTGACCAACAGAAGGTAATTGCTTTGCCTAATTTTATGTTTTGCCTGAGCTTATTTCTGTTCTGCCTATAAAACCAGTATATATCTTTTATGAAATTATTCAAATATTTCCTTATCATAGCGAACAATAATCTTCTATTTGGTGTATGTTTTGACCAACAGAAGGTAATTGTTTTGCTTAATTTTATGTTTTGCCTGAGCTTATTTCTGTTCTGCCTATTTCTGTTCTATCTTTTATGAAATTATTCCAGTATTTCCTTATTATAGCAGCCCCTAAAATTTTGTTGCTCAGCAATCAAGATGTAATATGTAGCAAGGTATGATTTTGGCAAAATATGTCTCTTGGTTAGTAAATTAAGTATTTGGGGCCATTGTAATAACTGCTGTACCATTATTCTTTGCTTAGTTTTTATGATAATTAAGTGTTCTGCTCTTTATTTGATCCTTGTATTGAATATTCCTTTTAGTAGACTTCAGAGTTAAGTGTCATTAAGGGCTGGTGCTGGCATTTTTCTGTCTGATGCACTCTTGTGTTTCTTGCTGTGTGGAGTTCCCCTAAATTCTTTTTTAACTCAGTGCAGCTGTACTAACCCTAGTTCTGCTACAGTTTGTTCTCAAATTTTTTATATTATACTACATGATCAAAAGAATAATTAGATTTGCTGGTATCAGCAGATTATTTAAATAATGAAAAATAATAGTGTATTATGAATCATGGACTCTTTTTAATAACAAAAAAGTCAATATTATAAATTAAGCAACAAGGCACAACTGTTTAATTTTAATTTAGGTAAATTTTTTAATAAGTTTTTAATGAAATATTCATATGACTATATTTAATATATCAGATGAAGAATAGTAACCCTTAGTTCATTAACTATTAGGAGATTGCAGGGGGTGGTTTATTTATGAAACTGGGAGGGTGAAGAGTGATGCAAACAATTTAACACTAAAAGAGCATCAGAATTTTGCTGCTAAGCATAATTTACATAAAACTATTGATAATCATACTTTGGAAAGATTAAGTAATTATTTTCAGTCTTTAGAGGTTTGTTAATTTATAAATATAAACATAGTTTTTGTCTTTCTTTCACTGTTAAATTTGAAAATTATAGAAAATTAATTTTGCTTTTTTAAAAACTGAAGTATATTTAATCTGTTATACGATGTATTTTACAATATACTGTATAAAAAACTTTTTTTTTTCTTTTAATGGCCAGACACTTTATTTAATAGTCATTAGCTTTGCGTCACTACAAGGGCCGGAAGTGGTGGCCATTTCATTGCCTCCTATGAACAAATGAACAGTTACAACCATGCCTTCTCTGGGATTCAAACCTTGGCTCATTGCTACGCCAGTCAGGGTCCCTAACCACTAGACCGAATGGGTGACAATATATAACCTGCCTGAGGTAGTATCACATCCTAACCCTAAAGTGCAACAACAGGATAAGAAATGTGATTCCTTACGGCAAGATTCCTTATGGCAGCCTTTATAAGTGAAGACCCAGCAGAAAAAAAACATTTATGACCACTGAGAGAAATTTTGAGAAAAATGAATTTTTAGTTTGTGTAACTTCGGTGATAAAGAAAATATTGTTATAAAATCATACAAAAAATTAATAATAAACTTTCAACCTTTATGAAATGAAATTTTCTGTTACAAACAGTGGTTGAAATGCAGTGAATGAACAGTGGATGACTCGGGCCCACTGCTTGGCGGCGATTGTTTTTAAATGAGCAATAAACGCGCCAACATGGGTTAATCTGCCAACATGGCTGACTGTTTGTACGTTGCCTACATTGTGCAATTTGCTGAAGTTTTTTTTAAGTTTAAAAGGAACGCTGTGCACACGGCATTTTCTTGTAATTTATTTTCGTTATTTTAGCTTATTTCGTTCATTTGTGTACGTTGCCTACATTGTGCAATTCGCAGATTTTTTTTTAAGTTAAAATGGAACGGTGTGTACATGGTATCGTTTGTAATTTTAATGCTCTTTTTGAAAAAATTCCTTCTTTCTTCAATGCCATTTTGTTTACGTTTTCGCGGAGCGTGTCGGGAAGGTTATGTAACGGCATAAAATGTGTAAGTATTACAGCATAAAATGTAAATAATTAATTTAAACCTAACTGACAAATATTTTAATGATCATAATGTTCGTTTTGCATATTATTTTATTATCTTTTTGTGGCAACAGTTTCCATACTAATTTATGCTTTAGAATTCTACGATTTGTTTACAATAGGTTTTCGCGGAGCGTGTCGGGAAGGTTGCAATTGCAAAGACGTTTTGCAGAAACGCGCCGAATTGGCGATTTTCAAAACATCGCCAAGCAGTGGGCTAAAGCGCATTTTCACCCAAACAGTAAATATATCGGGCTTTAACGAAAGTTTCCCACCTCCACAAATACTGTCTGCACAAACAGTTTGCATTGGTGTGTTTAATCATATTTTGTCAAACTATTTGAAAAAAAAAGAGACTTGCTTTAGAACATTGTGTTGTGAAATTTGAAAAAAAAAATATGTTATCATTAAGCACAAAGTGTCTGAAGTGGAACTATCATGCTACCGAGATTAGAACCATCATTTACTTCCAGTTCTGTTGCAAAAAGTCAGCTACAGAATGTAACCAAATCATGTGTATGGCTTTAGATACTAATGCTGTATCATATGATACTTTGAAAGTTCAAAAGCAAGGACTATGACATTCAAGAAGCAGAGCACTCTGGCCAGCCTACTGATGTTGATGAGACTTGCATGTGAGAACTTGTGGAAGAAGATCAGTATGCAACCATTCAAGAACTTGCTAAAGAGTTAGACGTTAGTGCCATGTCTATTTGTCGTGCTGTGCATCACATAAACTTGACGTACAAGTTCAGTTGCTGGATGCCATACGAGATGACTCGGGCAGATAAAGACAGACGTGTTCAAACCTATACTGATCTGCTTGAATATCAACACAAGGACAAAATTCTGGTCCAGATCATCACTTGTTTTGAAAAGTGGATTTACTTCAACAACTTAGGCTGAAAAGAGGGTTGGTCTGCATCCGATGATCCCATCAGCGGCATCACAAAGTGCAATTTGACTAACAAAAAGATCATGCTTTGTATCTGGTGGGACTACCATAGTATTATCCACAAAGGGTATCTGGAAGAAGGTAAAACCCTTTAACAGTAAGGTGTACAGCAAGATGCTAGTTCATGTTGACACTGCTGTCAAGGGAAAATGTCGAACTGAGTTCTGACACAAAAAGGTAATGCTCCATCAAGATAAAGGATGACCACATACGTCTGCATTTACTAGCCAGACTCTGTATAAACTCGAATGGGAGCTTTTGCCACAACTACCATATAGTCCTGCTCCTTTGAACTTCTACGTTTCTTCACACCTGCAGCTACATCTTGCTGGTGCTATCAACTATTAGATTTTTTTTTTTTTACTACATCCCTGTGTATGTATAACTTCTCGGGGTGTATGAGTCGCTCACTGACTCACTGCATTTGTTTTATTAGCTGTGCATCCACTGATGTATTTTCTGAGTGAATAGGATGATTGAATACTTTTTTTTTTCCCTCTCCCTTCAACAAATTGGTTATGTGGGTTTTTATCATGCTCAATATAAATATGAGCTTTTTTGCTATAGGAAGACCATGAAGGCATGCTTCCTAAAGCAGATAGCATTTGATTGTTTTGCTATAACAAATAAACAAATAAGATAACTGGTAAGATATATTTTTAGGTAAATAGTTAGGTATTTTATTAGCTGTGTAGCAAATTATTATTTATGCCCTATTATAGAAACTGTACAATTTGTTGTAAATTTATTTATTTGTAACTCATATTTATAGTGCTTTCAATTTAATTTATAATATGTATTGAAATTATGATATACAGTAAAATTGGAATCATCTGGATTTCGGCGATTCTAGATTTTAGATAGTTCCTGTTTTTGGCCATCAGTTTAAATCTAGCAAGATGACATGTTACCGTGACAACATTGGGGCTTCCTTTATTGTTTAGGTCAGATAGAAAAATGCTAACCTTTCACAACCACTCAATGGCACAAAGTGTGATTCCGGGGAATATCAATAAAACATCAATCAATGTAGTCACTGGTCATGGCACCACTTTCCTAGCCAGCAGGTATTCGAATGTTAATGCAAGAGTGCAAGTTAGTCCTGAGAAAAATTGCAGACCTACTTTTTCTTGAGGAAGCATGAATTTTAATCAATATACTCTATGCCTAGATTTTTGTATACTGTTTTTATTATTACTTGTCCGGTGGTCTGAATTTCGGACTTCATACTGTATGCATACATGTACACTGCCGGGGGGTTGGATAAGGTGCTAGTTCTATATCTCTGGTTCTACTGGGTGGATTGACGAAATTCAGATTGCGTTTTGCATGTCTGAAAAGTGCAACTTAGGATATTTATTATATTTATATATAGCATTGTCCTAACATAAGTATTTTGACACAAAATCAGACTTTTTCTGAAATAGCATGCCATTTTTTCCATGTTTCGGTTCTATGACTCAAATTATGCCGTAGATATTAAATTTTGTAATTTTTGGTGAGAAAAGTTTATTTAAATTATTATTATTATTTAAAAGTTTATCTTGGTGGATTTTCACCAGTTTACGCCAAGAATAATTCACTTGGCGAACTTCTTAATTTATAGCAATCTATTTTCCTTTCCTTTTTTTAATTGTCCACGAGCGGAAAAAAGTCATCGTTCATACTTTCAAATAATTTTAACAAAGTGCGTAAACCACATTTGGCATTATAATCGCTTATAACAGATATGCCAAATTTCAAAACGTGCCAAAATGTAAATTCACGTATATCTTAGGGAATTTCGAATAGAAAACTTTATTTTTTTGCAGGTATGCTTAGAAATACATCTACTTTAAGATGATGGCAAAAATTGTATAATTCAAACTTTCTATCGAAAAATTTATGAAAATTATTTAAAAATACAAATTAAAAAAATTAATCATAAAAAATTGGCGAATTTTATTTGGAGTGAACCTAAATTTCGAAGTATGACAGGAAGAATCAAACAAGTTTAATAAAAAAAGAGGTATTAATAAATATGTATCAAATTCAATTAACATTGTGAAGCTAGTTTTTTAAAAACTACTCGTGCGATTTTCACAAAACTTTGCAGTTTGGGATAATTTGAGTTGTAGAATCGAAATATGGGGGGAAGGGCATGTCATTTCAGAAAAAGTCCAATTTTGTGTCAAAATACTTATGTTAGAACAATGCTATATATAAATCTAATTCATATCCTAAGTCATGCTTTCAAGACATGGAAAACGCAGGTTGAATTTTGTCAATCGGTGTACCTCATTAAGTAATGCTACATTGTGATTCATGACTGTTGTATTTTAGTGAAAACTCTAACTTACGTTTAAACATAATGATTATTTTAAAAAGTTGAAAAACTGTAATATATAATTTCAGTAAAATTAAAGAAATGAACATTGAATTTATTCATACAGTAATAATCAGGGAAATTTAATAACAAATTTTATAAACATACTGAAATTATTAATACATTATTGAAATTATTAATACATTAATAATTTCAATAAACTGAAATTAAAGGGAGAAAATTTCAAGTGATAAAAATTTGACTTACCAACAAAAGTTATTAATTTTGAACTGAGTGTTCAGTTTAATTTATTGAAGTTTCATAGCATATTGTACAGGTAGCAAAAAAAATTTTCTCCAGAGTGTAAATGAAATGATTTATTTAAATTATATATATAAATGTAATAGTATTAATCTTGATTGTTTGTTTCTGTATATCTGTAAATCTCATTCTTTATAATTTCCTGTAATATTTAATTACAGGCAACATTTGGAATTGGCATATATGCTGGTATATACATATGTCAGAATTATCAGGTAAGTATTTCTCACTTTGCATTCAAATTTGAAACAATAGTATAAATTTCGTTAGATGTTATTTCACTTCATATTTAACTCTTCTGGAGCTCATTAATTGTTGAGTAAGTAAAGGTTGTTTACCCTGGGTTTGGTTGTGAATTAAGTGTAATACATGTGATTATGAATTTATCGTTACTAAATGGGCTGATTGCAGGATTTATTTATATATTTATAGACTTCTCCCAAATGTCTAGAAACTTTTTCCCGAAAACTTTCCTTCAAGTCGATAGACTGCCCTCGTGTGTTTTGTAATGATGAAAAAATCTAATCCGTCTTGATCATTCTTTAGTTTTATAGGTTAGAAAACATCATTTCCTAGGTAGGTTTAAAATGCACTAATACGTAAAAAGAAAGTTTAAAGTAAATTGCCAGTTTTTATGAGTATGGTTACTAATAAGGCCATTGATGGATCAGTTTATTTTTCTTTTCATTCATTATTTCATTATATGGCATTTAATAATTTCTGTCCCATTTTAAGGCAATCAAAATTATTTTGTTTGTACAAATACCTTTTGCAGATCTTTCCACTGTACGTACTGGAAGAAGATAGGTCAAAGTTTTTTAAACATAAGAAATATATTTCTTAGTTATTTTGTAGTAAGTAAGGTTAGTCATTTAAGTGAACAAAGAAGAAATTAAAAACTTTATTTGCAATACATGCTTTGAAAACAAGAGCGAAGTTATAAGAGATAAGAACAATACATACATCAACTGTGGCCAACAAGCAGTGTTAGCACATGTAACTTTCTCTAGGAAATAATTTGGAACCATGTCCTTTATGGGAGGGGAATTTTTTTTTTTTTTTTTGCTACTAAAGACAAAGAACTTCCTTTTCTTTGACAGTTAATCTCTTTCATTAAATTTATCACAACAAGGAACTAAGTTTTGTTACTTAGGTCAGAATTCAGAACCAAAGATTCAGATATTAGTGGTTATGATTCATGAATTGAAGGCAGTAATATATCAGTTTTTATGTATAACAGTTTTTGTAATTAATATATAAATTTTTTAGGCCTTAGATTGTTTGCATCTTTAAACTGAAAACATTCATAATAGTCTTGCTAATTTTACATAAAAAATGTCTATTTATATTTTATTTTTACTTTCAGATATGTATGTGCAAGCACAGAAATATATCATATTGGCTCGATATCCTTCTAAAATAGCCTTCTGAAATCATCTCATCTTATGTTCATGTAATGCCTATTAAATGCTATGGGGTGCTGTGAGACTGGCTTTAGACTCTGTTTACACCATGCCAGTCCCTAGGTACTGGGTCCTCACTAGTGATTGAATGGTTAAAATAGCTTAATACTGGTAATTCAACCTGGCTTGGGTTCAGTCCAAGGCAAACAGACTGGGTGCATGGTTTCCCCATCTATAACTTAAATATAAGCTGCTTTTCCTCATAGTTTTGCTATATTGAAATAACCTTAAGCTAACCTTAGGGCCAGGTGTAACATTTAGTAAATGCTATACCACCATGCACAACAGTCCTTGTGTACAGGCAGTGAGATTAAATGTCTCGTATAGTTATCATTGGTCAGTCAAGGCTTTCAGAAAGAAAGTATAATATTAAAAAAAAAATGTAGTTTACTAAAACAATTTAAACAAAGGTGCAGTTGCACTTCCCAGCTACTGTAAAAGGTTATAACTTTTATATTTTTCTCCTTTTTTAAGTAAGAAATTAAAAAATTTTTACTGTAACATTCAGTACAGTATCTTGTCATTTTGTGAGCACTATGTTTTTGTTTTATGGTTGCACATCAGACACAGCCATCTTTCTACTTAATGGCACAATGTGCCATGAACAGAAAACCAAGCAAAATAAGCATGCTGTTTAATATGTTAAGATAATTTAGCTGGAACATGGTTGAAAAAGTGATAAATTTAATGACATCCTAAATAGTAGTAGGAAAATTTGTTACTGAAGTTTGAGAAATAGATGGCCTTTGTAAGAGTGCATAAAAAGCAAAGGCCTTTTATTACACAAATTGTAACAGATTTAAAGGGTAATTTAAAGTTTATTAAGAAAATTTCCATTTTTGTGTACAGTACAGTAACTTCAGTTTCTGTGCTTAGAACTTGAATTCGGCAGAGTAAATGAGTGCCATCTACCTGTTGGGAGAAATGCCTTTGTGAAGACTGACCTCACTGCAAGCTACCAGTATTCAGCAGTTTTATGGTTTGGATGCTGGTTACATAGAGTTGAAACCTTTTCCCAGTGACAGAAATAGAGGAGTAAACAGTTTGATTTTCATCGTGCCATTTGAGGATGCAGAGTACATTACTGAGAGAGAGAAACCAAAGCTATTGTATTTGAAGCTTGTGCTGTTCTGGACAAATCAGAAAGAGACAGAACTTTTTAATTAAAAATCAGTGCCATTTCTTTTACAAAGAATCTGGTCATGTTACGTTTATGATCATACATTTGCCAGTATTCCTGTGAATAAGGAATTCTCTGAATTCATTAATTTGGTTAGCGATTGATCTTAATCCTCACTATCTTTACTGTGATATAGTGTTGTCAATCTAGAAGTCTAAACAACAAAAATAAGCATTATATTTGCAAATTTTCACAGGACTAGTTTTGATGGTTTTACCAAACCATCATCCTCAGCTGTCGAAACGCAAATGAATGAGATAAGATAAGAATGGCTGGTCAGGAGTTAAGCTGTTCTTGTGAAGTTTTAGTTCCTGTTTCATTAATAGGTGGTGCCAGTAGCTTAACTCTTGACCAGCTAGATTCTTATCCTATCTAATCACTATATCTTGTCTCGTTTGGTGTGTTATTGTATCTTAATTATAGTGTTGTCAGTTTGTTAGGTTTAATAATTGATTGCCAAATGGTAATTTCATGTTTATTGCAACAACAGTTTATTTTTACTGATATTTGGTCCTTGATCCAAATCACAAGTATGTGTTGCAGTTTGTATGCCTAACAGTGATGTATGCCTAACAGCTTATTTAGCTGGCTATATTTTCTCTATCAGTGTTGCCAAGTAGTAACAATTTTTTTAACTAGTAATTGGAACATTTGTGAGCTAATTCAAAAGATGAGATTTTGTGTATCTAGTGTTGCCTGTTTTCCATTTGCAATAAGAGTTTGTTTGTAATTGAACTATTTGTTGAAGAAATGTATTTACTTCACAAAAGTGAGGTAAATATATGAAGTGAAGATCTCGATTTTCATTTTGAAAGAAATAAGCAACTAAATCTCCAGACAAATCAAGCTTGCTAATTTGTACTGCCCTCTCAGCTGTGAAAATGGGATTAGGGGAGATATCACCATTTTTGTAAGCTACAAACCATTTTATGGGTCATTTTACTGGCAAAAGATTAAAGAAAAACTATGCCAGCCAGTATAAAAACAGAAAAGGTAAATTTTTCATATTTTATGATGTGAATTAAGTTGTAGCTGTGCCACTGAAATAAGCAGAATGTGCAGCCTAATTCTTATTAGATATAAAGTTCTTTTTCGATTTTCAGAGAGATAAATAAGATTTCTGAGAACAGTAGTTGTCTATTAAGAATATTCAGTGCACTGTTTCTTGCTTTTCTTTTAACTGAGGATATAAAAAACAATATATTTTTACTTAGGTATGATATTACTTAAAAAGGTGGCAAAAAAGCATTTTATGTTGAATTAGTATAATTATGTATCATATTTAGATACTTAACTTAGGGCTAAACTAGATACTGATTTTTAACTTTGCTATCATATTCACCATAAAAATTTTTGGAAGTTATAGATTTACAAGATTGCAAGTATTTTATTTAGAATGTAAAATTGTTTCCACATGTGACTGAAATGAAAAAGTATTTTGAAATAAAATTAATTTTTAAAAAATTTGTAGAATTTTTATTTATACTTTAGTGTGAGTAGAATTAGAAGAAAAGCCGAATTATTAGAATTTGGTATTAAAAAAGCAAATCTAGCAATCCTATTCCTAATTTATCATACAATACAAGCCTGCTTCTTCTAAAACGTTTTCATAATTCTTACTAATAATTGTTAAGTGTGCATAAAACCATAATTAGCATCTAGCACCAACTGTCCAAACCATTAATTGGTGTAATATAAAATGACAATGAAGATTTCAGTATTATAATAATTTTAGAAGGAAAATAATTTTTAAAAAAAAAATTTTAAATCATACTCTGTTTATTATCGAAAATTACAAATCTTTTCGGTGTGATAACCATTGAAATTTTTGCTAACTTTCTTATTATATCTTACATTTGAATCTTTACTGCAATTATAATGGCTAAATATAATGTCAATTTATATAGAGTGATATCAATGTGAATGACAGTAAACACAGTTATGGAGTATTAAAATCTGTTGTATTAATGCAGTTTATTTTTAAAAATTTTTTATTTGTGTATATATGTTTTATTAAGTATATTATATAGTATTAGGTATTTGGTATATTTTGCATATGTGCCGATTAGCTATATTGTGTGTATGTGTTTTATTAGATATAAGAGATTGAGCAAAATTACTTTCTGATTATTCTGCACCTCCCACTGAAAAATTGCTAACACATTTGTGACTAATTTTTTGCCTAATGCTCGAAAGGCAACAGCCATTTTCAAACTAGTGGTACACTAAAAATTCCATACAAGAACAGCCAGTCAATAAAATTTCAAAAGTGAGAAACATTGGTAATAAAACACGTTTAATATTCTCTAGTAATAATTTCTTTGGCTGTGTTTCTCTCCATGTACACGAGAATCTGTTTTCACTTAAATTGTTTTAGCTAAAACAGACATGCTGCGTGCATACCTGTGTTTCGTTTCGTTTTGCTGCTGTTTTTCCTATGTATACAGTGATCTGTTTTTGCTTTAAAAAAAAAAAATTAAAGAACTGCATAAACTCAGCATTTTACAACAGCAAAAACAGACATAGCTATATGCATACCTGTTGCCATACAAATACTTTTTGGCAACTTCATGTTGCCACATAACTAATTTGGCAACATACTTTCCCTCTGTTTTCTCGACATTTTGGTCACATGTATTACATCCAACTTCAGTACCACTGTTTACTGTAAGCCTTCATGGTTTGCCTTTCACCACACTTCAGATCATGTGATCCGGAGGGGGGGGACTAAACAGCAGTTAGCTTCATTGTATTTTGTTTTCCGTGCACTTCAAGTTTGCTCCTCCAGATTAGCTCTTGATAAAGAACTAAATTATTTAAAAGCAGTTGCTATTGACAGGGCTTTTTACTCAACATTATTAACTAAGCAGTTAAAAAATTCTCATCTCAACACATCAAAAGGCACACTCTTGTTTTAGGAGATTATAAAAATTCTGTTATCGTTCCTTTCTTTCCATCGATTAGCTATAAAATTGCATGTATTTTACTAAAATTTAACTTTTGGGTTTTTATTCTCCTATCAATAGTAATCCCAGTTTCAAAATTAAGGGTACCATTCTGGATATGAATCCCTGGGGTATTTACAGGATTCCTTGCTAATGGGGTTTAATTTACATTGGTCAAACTAAAAGAGCCTTAAAATTTCACATTAAAGAACACAAAGCATATGTTAGGAAAAACGAAACACAGAAGTCCTATGTTACCCAGCACTGTTCCGAAAACCACATTTTTTCTGCAGCCGAAATTATTCAAAAAACATCTTCCAATGGTGAATTAGATTTTCTATAGGTGTTTCACATTCAAAAAATTCTTTCTGTTCCAGTTAATGACTCTAATTCCGATTCATCTTTACCTTCAACCTTTAAAGAAATTACGTTTTAGTCCTTGTTTCATCAATAGATGGTGTCAGTAGCTTAACTTCTGTCCAGCCGTTCTTATCTTATTCATTTGCACTTAGGCAGCTGAGGAAGTTGGTTCTGTAATTAAACCATCAAAACTAGTCTTGCAGAATTTACAAATATTATGCTTATTCTTGTTTATTTGATTTCTCCAATAATCATTATTTACCATGTTATTTTAAACTAAATACTTTTCTTTATGAATATTTTTTTATGGTTTTTCATTGGGAGTGTAAATAAAAAAAAAAAAAGCTTTAGCGTATATAAATTGTGAATATGTAATATTTCTATTTTTTGCTAGTAAAGAATTTTGCATTCCTTATTTATTTCCATTTTTCTTTCACTAAAAAAAAAAAATTTTAACATTTAAAAGATTTTATATTATAAATGTTTTTAGTATATTTGAATTCATATGAATTTTAAAATCAAATTATGTCTTCGAAAATAATATTCTGTCCAGTTCATAAGTCATCCAAAAGTTTTTAAGGAATTATAAATCTGATTTTATATGTCATATCCATTATTGACAACTATTGCTTGAGAGTGTGGCAATTGGATTCTAGAACTATTCTGTACTTATCTGATACTAGCTGTTGCCCAGCATGCATTTCAGTGTTATTTAAAGGAAAGAAAGTGTTTGTGTTTTAATTCTGTTTATTGAAATGCTTTTGGATACACAATATATTTTTTTTTTTCCATCTGCTGCGGGCAATTTCACTTTACTATGCACATAGCAACATTCCTGGTACTTCATTCTTAAATTTGAGGGCTCTGCAATACACTATAATTTATCCATCTTTCCAACAACTGCACTTGAATGAGGACTGTAGTCATAATTAGCATCGTAATGGAATGTACCAAGATTTAAATCAGTGCAGTGCATGCTTGAATATTTTCAAATTTTGCTTCACGTTGCTCATTTGTTTCATACGACGTACTAGAACATTTTTCATTCTCGTTTCCCATTGCCAGTTTGTTTCTGAAGCTCGTGATGCCCTTTTTTTTTTTATCGTGCTTAAGGTGGAAATTGCGCAACTGATTTTCGCTCTAGTGGCATAATTCATTTCACTGCAAAAGTAACACTTTGTGATGCATATTACAAAATCACTTTCTAAAGCAAAGAAAATGCGTGTGATGCAATAACACACATGTTGATGCATGAAAAGTTAAATATTTTACACTTTGCTGAATGGTAACACACTTTGAAATATTTTAATTTAGGCAATGCAACATATTTCTCTTAAATAGCTGCATTTTTTTTTAAAATTTGAGTCCAGTTTCATATAATTGCGTTTCCCGATTGGCAACACAATTTTTTTATATCACCTAGTATTCTGATTAAATTTGAAATATATAATATATCTTATGCTTTTACTGAGAGGCAATGCAAAGCTTTTAAATCACTGAGTTTTTAATCAGAAGTTCATTAAATTTGCTTAAAATATATGTTTATTGAACTTTTGGGGGAAAAACAGTGGACATCGACCTTTCCCAGGACCCCAAAAAAGAACTGTAGAAAGTTTGGTGATAACTATAATAGTAACTGAGTGTATTGTGTACAAACACACACACAGATAGACATTCTTCTTTATATATATAGATAAAAGAAGATTTAAAATTTCTTATGTTTCTTTCAGAGCCTCGTATTTTATTGCTAAATTCACAAAATGCAATACACTCTATAACAAAAAAATCGACGTACCAAGGAGTTATCCGATGGAGACAAAAAAATGGTGAATAGGAAGATTATGTATAGAATAGAAAATGATTAAAATTTCAGTACAACTGAATGATTTATTTCAGACTTACAAAGTAACGAGCTCAATAAGGTGTTGACCCACCTCTAGCCTGGATGCAAGCTGCCACACGGCATGACATAGACCGACAAAGTTTCTGGATGATCTCCTGCGGAATTCCTGCCATATTTGCTCCAATTGTCGGGCTAGGTCATCAACATTCCCTGGTAGATGCCTTCCCATCATATCCCAGACATGCTTGATGGGAGAGAGATCTGGCTGGCAAAGGAAGTGTTTGGCAAGCTTAAGACAGTTCATAACACGTTCCATATGTGGTCTGGCATTATCTTGCTGAAAAATAAGGCCAGGGTACTGCAAAAGCAACAGTAGCAAAACAGGTCTCAGAATGTCTTCATTGTACCGCTGTGCTGTAAGTGTACCTCAAATGACAACTAAAGGGGTCCGACTATCAAGGGAAATGTCCCCCAGCCCATAACTCCTGGCTGAGGGCCTGTGTGGCATGTAATAGTGAAGGCAGGATTGTCACGTTGCTCTGAGAATCTCCAGACACATCTTCGATGATCGTCTTGACACAGTTGTAAGCGGGATTCATCGCTAAAGACTATATGTCCCCAGCCGGCATCATTGCAACCTGATCAAGCCAAGCACCATTGTAATTTGGCTTGACAGTGTGCAGGTGGCGTAATGGTTGGCACGAGTGTAGATTTATCAGCCGTTTGTGAATGGTCATGATGGACACTTGTGTGTGGGTTACACGTCTGATGGTTATTGCGATGAATCAGGTGCTGTGACTGCTGATCTGACAATCACTCTGCCCTTGCAATCTGTTGTAGCCGTTGGCCGACCACTACCATCATGACACTGAAATCTGCCATCACCCACCCATTCTTCCTAGCATCTTCTAAATTGCTGCATCGCTTCAACTCATATGACGAGTGATTCGTCGATTTGCCCAACCTGCCTCTTTCAATCCAATGATACGACCTCTTTCAAACTCTGACAGTTGCTCGTAATGAGCTCGAATCCTGCGGCGAGACAATTTTTCAGTCATTGAAAGGTATCCTAAATCACAGTGCAACAGAAATTTTTAACAACAGTTCAAGAACAGCTCCTTATGTGCTGGTTGCGCAATTCCAATGCGCTGGAGATTGCACTATTCATTCATTGGTCACCAAATTTTAATCATTTGCATATTTGGTTAAAACATTTATGTGTACAAAATTTCAAAGCAGTCGGATGATTCCTTCTTGGTGCATCAATTCTTTTGTTATAGAGTGTATTCTTATGCAATATAGATTTTTTTGCCCTGTAAGAAAAGAAATTGTGCTACTTTTTATTTGTACTATGAGCTTATAAATGTGGTATGTGACTTCATGTAACCCAGAAATGTAAATTATCATTTTTAGCAATTTGGTATATGTTATATCTGCTGGTACATACATATAATCATATTTACTGAAATATGGCTTTTTTGTTGAATTTCATAAAGCAGAGACACTTGTATAATAAGTTTACAATTGCTAGCATATATTTATCTTTTTATAGCTAAAACTATAAAGCACTAATATTGTGTTGTTTCGGTGTGAATGATTTGAAATTGGTACTGTTCAATGGCAGGTATTACTTATGAAATTTAAATTGATTACAGAAAAATAATAGAACAACTGCATGAAAAGAGTGAAAACTTAACAAACCGTAGAAATTATCTTGATGAAGATACATCCACCTTATTTAAAAGAATATATTTAGTAGATACGTTTTCATTCCAGAAAAAATTAATGTAAAGGATACAAATATTTCTGGAGAAGATGCTGAATGAAACAGACATTCTGTTATAACAACTTTTGTGGTAGATACCAAAATTGGTTTATGATTACCTGTTTGAGACTGCAAGTTATTTGTTCGAAAAGATTGTTTATTATTGTAAGCTTCTTTTATACTAAAATTCAATCATAACTAGTCAGTGTAACTTGTGTATGCTTGGAGGGCATCTTTATACAGTCATACACTTTATTTACAGTGTTTGTTATATAAATGTTAAGAAAATTATATAAGATGCATTGATTTTCTTCGACTCAGTTTAAGTACTAAATTTTATATTGTTAATAATTAAATTCTTAATTATGTTCTAAGAATTTTAATTATTACCAGAAATTAACTTTCTACATTAAAAATGTTTAAATTTTTATAATTAGTGTTGCAAAATAACGTTTATTTACGATATTGCTAAATTGACATTTTTGTGATTCTTGCTTCTGGTCTAATGTTACTTTTCTGAAGATAAAGGCAAAAAATTATAAGAATGAAAATTATCAGTAGGGATATGTAAATTTTATATTAAAAAATAGAAATCTCTTGCCTAGAAATTTTATATTTCACATTCTTTTAATGTGCCAACTATTGCTTGAGAACAAGTAGAATTAACATTGTTTAAAAAAAATTGTATTAGCATAAAACATCACTTTTCCCTTTCTGAATGAATAGTTTTCAATAAAATTACAAATAGATACCTTTCTTGAAGTCGGGCTTCATCAGCCAATGCAACTAGTCACTTAGTAGTTTTTTAATTGTTCTTTTCTCTGAATATGGGGAAAATGGTATGTATTTACATCTGAAAGTTTCTGTAGAAGATAGATTGCCTAAACCAAGCATGTAGTTTTCTAATAAGCAAGAATAATTAAGTGATATACTTTATGTAGCATAATATTGGCTTAAACATATTTTAACATAAATATAGTTTACGGTATTCTCAACAAAGTCTGCTCTCCCTTTTTTGAGTAATTTTTGCACTGAAGACTACTGACAATTTTCAGTCTTTCGCTTAATCCCATATGGGCCTAGGATGTATACATTTTTTCTCTCTTAACTTTCATAAAGAACATTTTGCATTTATTTCATATAGTGTTTACTATAAATACAAAAATTATGTGTCCCTAATTATAAGTTTCAAATAGGTCACTTTCCAGAGCTTTAATATTTTAGATAAATTTCACCAAACAAATTAACTGATATCTATAAGATGCTACCCAAAAGTTAGCAAGAGAAAATTTTCCATAAGTCAATGCTGCATAAGTTCTTTCTAAATTTACTACTATCCTAAATTCATCACAGTTCAGTTATTTATATGAATATATTTTTGTTTGTATTTTGCTGTTTTATCACTCATGAAAATGGGTGCATTAAATTGTTGAAAGCTTGGTAAAAGTGATTCAGAATATTGCAAAATAATTGAGCAAGCTGTTAGCCAGATAGTAACCTACCTTTTCTGGGATAATGCTTCAAAACAAGCACTATCCCAGAAAACATTACAAAAGGGCATAAAATCTTGAGGATGTTATAAAACTGCTTTGCAGATCAAACATTTTATAGCAGAAACTGAAAATGAGAAAAAAATACTGACATGAAGCAGATTTTGAGATTTAATAATAAGGTATGCCTCTTCTGTTGCCTTTATTTTCATATTTAGCTCTTTGTAGTGTGTTCTTCCTAAAAATTAAATTCAAAGGAAAAAGCATTCAACTCTGCAAAAGAACTTGAGACAGAATCACTGGTGATACTGAATGATGTAACAAAAGATCATTTCATAAAAGCTCTCCCATAATAGAAACTGAAGGAAAAAAATGGGCTTAAACAGATTATAACATCAATCAAAATTTTTAATGACAGAGATTAACTTAAACATGGTTTCATATAGGAGAGGAAGCGAAGCAAAGAAGGCATATACATACACATATGAAAAAGAGTTACATCATAACTGCGTGGATAAGCGCAAACTGTACATGATAATATAGTAGTCTCCCTTTTGATGTTTAGCGACAAATAAATCAGTAAATTTTAATCATTTACAATCATTCCAGTTAATTTACAACACTTAGAATGTTTCAAAACAGTCAAATGTTTTTAATCAGCACATCAGCAAGCATTTTTTATGTTGGCACATATTTAATATCTATTTGTTTCATAAATCTCACATATGAAGTGATGTCTAATATCTGTATGTTTAGTAGGTGAGTGGTAAACAGTTTTTCATAAGCTTTTGTGCACCTTGGTTATTACAGTATATAATGGCTGGATATTGAGCATTAAAATTTAATTCTTTGAGAAAATGACATAAATAAACTCCTTCTTTAGCATTCTCTGAAATACTGATGTACTCTGCTTCAGTACTTCATAATACAATGGTTTGTTGCTTTCATGATTCCCATGTTATTGGATCAAGCTTGAGTAAGTAACCTGTCTAGGATTTTCTAGCATTAACATCAGACGCCCAGTCGGCATTGGCATATATCCAGTAAGTGCTTTTTCAGTCCTGAAATTTTAAACAATAGTGTTTAGTTTTTTTCAAGTATCTAAGAACACACTTTGCAGTCAACCAGTTAATTTTCCAGGATTATTATTAAATTGGCTCAGGTGACTGACAGCATATGTAATATCCAGCCTGTAAACATAGGAACACAAGTGAATGAAACAGACAGCGATAAGGTACATTGTTCATTTCTTCCTTTTCACTTTCAGAAAGACATATTTCTGTACTTAATTTTACACTAATGTTGCGTGCGTACGGGTTCGTTATGGATTGAATGCACAAGTCGTTAAAAAGTTAACAAAAATTTATTCTTTCCACAAGAAATAAATCAAAATGCTGAAATATTTTTTCAGAGATATTCACACAATATCTCAAACGTTTACCAAAACTCAATTCAAAAGATATAAACTAATTCTATCTCGCAGCGAAATCGCTACAGCATAAAGTACACAAACAGCAGTTCGCTTTAAACAACTACAACAGCAACTGAGATGAGGTGTTTCAATTCGGCTTTTTAATTATCCATAGAACAATCTCGATTTTTCTGGATGGCAACAGTAATTATGAGATATTTATTTATTAAACATTAAATGTACGCGCTCTTTTATTTTTATTTTCTTTTTTTCGACGTAGCTTTCTCTTCAAAAAAAAAAAAAAACGTCTGCATTGCACGGGAAATATAAAGCAATTTTAATTACAATTCTAAATAAATGTGAAATTCGTAACATTGCTCCTTTGTCAAGGATTGTACGTTCTGGGCAGTACAATCCTTGGACAGGAAGCCAAACTTACAACTAATGCATCAGTGCTATAATAAACATTACTTTACAATAACAAAATAAACAGTAATTGCAATAAGTAACTTTCAGCAAATTAAATTCTTTCCAACCCTAAATACTATCAAATACAAAGTGCAAATACAAATCAAATACTAAATACAAATAGGACCATGGTCTTGTACTACATACTATAGCCATAGTAATGAACTAACCTGTCGTAATGAACGACTTTAGGTTTAGAGTTCGATGACTTACGGATCTGAACCACGACGTCGTTCAGCCTTTTTAGGACTGTGTAAGGACCATCCTAACGTGAACTGTAGTTTCAGAGAAAGTCTATTCCGTCGAGTCAGACTCCATAACCACACCTTGTCTCCTTCGTTGAAACGATGGCCAGTAGCTCTCGTGTCATAGCGGGTCTTCCATCTTCTTCGTCACCAAGTTGACTTGCTTTCATGCAGAACGGTGCTTCACTTGGGCGTAGACATCTTGGATGTATGCATCAGGCGATGAAGGTGCATCTGCAGGGCAGTCGGATAAGAAATCAAAAGGCAGGCGAAGATCACAACCGATGAGCATCTGGGATGGAGAATCGCTGGTAGTCCAGGGTTTCTCTTCAACCCTAGTATGATTTCGGCAGCTTTCTAAGCAGGGTCTTTGAGACCACACGTCGGTGTTTTGTGGTGAGGATCCTTTCTGAAGATCGATAGTCTTGTCCTCAAATGCTGAAAGCAGTTTGTTGTTTTTGAAGTCTAAGGAAAAATTGTATTTTCTTAAGAAGTCCAATCCGAGTATGCAATGATCTGTAATATCTGCCACATATGTTGTGTGATAGTAGGTGGCACTTCCAAAGGTAATGTTGAAATATAACTTGCCATGTATACCAATCTTCTCGCCGGACGCAGTCTGGAGGGTAACACAGAATGGCGTCCAAATCAGTTTGTATTTAAATTGTTGAGCTAAATCCTTCCAAATGATGGTAACATTAGCTCCTGTATCAATGATCATACTGCAAGGAACTCCGTCGATATGCCCATTAATGGATAGGCCGTTACTGTTGCCACTCACTGCAGAAATCTTGAGCGCTTTAAAACAGGGTTTTTCACTATCGTTCAATCTCACCTCCGCGTTATGATCATTAAATTGCTTCCTGCGTCGTTGTTGCGAAATGATCTTATTTTCCGCACCTCGGGGTGTTTTATAGCTCGTTCATAATTGGCCTCCAGCTCCGCAGTTCCAGCACTTTGGTTTATTGTCACTCCTTTTCCATTTCATGGCATTAAATTGTCTGTTTACATTGTTAGTCTTATTTTGCCGGTTCCGGAATTCCTTCGCATATGTCCTACAGCACCGCAGTTCCAGCACTTTACGGTCAGTTTCTTGTCACCAATATTCCGTGTCAAAGCATTCACCTTTTTGGTTAAATCGTCTAGGCGAGCAGTCATTGGATCCACTGGTTCTTGTATGCGAGCAGCTCGGATTGGGTGGCGGTCTCTACGAGTGGTTTGCTGTGCTGCCTCGAATTTCATGGCGTACACCAGAGCACTTTTTAAGTCCTTCACATCAGCCATTCGCAGTGCTTTCTGTATTTCAGGATCCCGGATGCCGTCGATGGATTATTGCAGGGACAGGATTTCTCTTGTTTCTGTGAGGCACTCCGAAAAGGCGAGGTGGGACAGCCTTTCAACATCCGTGGCGAGCTCCTGGAGTGTTTCCGTAGGCTTCTGTTGACGGGATTTTAAATGCAGCCTGCTGTAATCTTTTAAACACTTCTCTCCAAATCGCAGCACCAAAGCGCTGGACAGAGCTTCAAGTCTAGTGTTTTGTTTTCGGGAAGAGTCTGAAGGATATCCGCTGCGTCTGCTCTCAGAGAAGCGGCAAGATCACAGGCCTTAACTTGGGAATCCCATCCATTAGCTTCCGCAACAATAGAAAATTGAGTCTTATATACTTGCCAGGAGGTCTTTCCATCATATGTCGATAGCTTCAGAGAGGAACGAGCAGGTATGGGTAAAAATTTAAATCCATTGGTATTGCTTCCTGCCATCGCTACGAATTTCTTTAAGATATCAACTTCTTTGGCAACTGCGGAAACTTTGTCATCACTTTGTTGTTCCACTGCAGAAACTCTTTCTTGAATTTATTCTTTCACAGCAGAAGCTCTGTAATCAATTTGTTGTTCCATGGCAGAAAATCTATCTTCTATTTGTTCTTTGACAGAAGAAACTTTATTTTCAACCGCATCTATTCTGCCTTCCATAGCCTCAAATTTATTTTCGATTATGCAAGTAATTTCTTTTCTCATTTCTTCTTGACTTGCTTTAACGGCTCTCATCTCTTCTTTAATGGAGACTTGACCTGCTTTCATCTTCTCTTTAACGGATTCTTGGCCAGTTTTAATCGCTTGTTTAAATGCAGCAAAGGCTGCCTTAAACTGCCTTAATTGTTCTTCCATTGCTCTATTTAAAGGCATTCAGTCCCACTTCTGACACCAAAAACTGTTGCATGCGTACGGGTTCATTATGGATTGAATGCACAAGCCGTTAAAAAGTTAACAAAAATTCATACTTTCCACAAGAAATAAATCAAAATGCTGAAATATTTCTTCAGAAATATTCGCACAATATCTCAAACATTTACCAAAACTCAATTTAAAACAGATAAACTAATTCCATATCGCGGCGAAATCGCTACAGCATAAATTAAACGAACAGCAGTTTGCTTTAAACAACTACAACAGCAACTGAGATGAGGTGTTTCAATTCGGCTTTTTAATTATCCGTAGAACAATCTCGATTTTTCTGGATGGCAAGAGTAATTACGAGATATTTATTTGTTAAACATTAAGTGCACACGCTCTTTTATTTTCTTTTTTTCTACATAGCTTTTTCTTCAAAAATATCGTCTGCGTTGCACAGGAAATATAAAGCAATTTTAATTACAATTCTAAATAAATGTGAAATTCGTAACACTAAGATCTAAAGGAGTTGCTACTGGTTTTGCATCGTGCATATTAAACCTTTCTAAAATGTTATCAACATATTTTTGCTGAGATAAACAGAACTATTATTTACATTTTGATTAAATTCTATTCCAAGACAATAATGATGTTTGCCCAAGTCTTTAACATGGAATTCTTTAGAAAGATAATCTTTAAGTTCAGCATACAAATTATACCTATTTGTTGCTATTGTTAAGTTATCTACATATAAAATTAGAATTAACTTACATTGAGATGTTTTCATCTTGTAAACACACTTATCTCATTGTAATGATTATAATCCAAAAGTTTTTTGTCTAATTTTTCACACCACTGTTGTCTACTTCGTTTTAAACCATAACGAAACTTTTGCAAAGCATAAACAGTCAGGATTACTTTGTTCTTCAAAACCTTTACTTTGTTCCATGAAAATTTCTTCTTTTACATTTCCATTAACATATAAGGTCTCGTGCAGCACTGCATACGGTCACAGTTTTTATAGAGCTTGTTCTGGCTACTGGAGCAAAGGTTTAAGTAAATTAATTCCAGGTTCCTGGGCAAATCCTCTGGCAACTAATCGAGCTTTTCTCTTTTGAACTATTCCATCTGCATTATATTTCATTCTAAAAAACCAGCGATATCCTATTATTAGTCCAAAGGGATTTAGTCCCGAAGGACTATTACTTTCGTTTTGCGATTTTGCGTCGGAAACACAAAAACGGCGTATCACTTTTCAAATTGTTGCCACTAAATGTTATCGCTCTGCATTAAATTTAAAAAAATTAAATATCTGCATAAATATATGCATGTTTCTCGCATTGTGATAAAACCTAGAGCCATCGAATTTTGAATGACGTAATCCTAATGCGAATATGGGCATCTGGAAGCCCTAATTTTGAATTTGAAATTTGCTTTATTATCGATTTTATGTTTTGTAACATTTCAATGAATTTCTGATTAACAAACTAAATGACTAAATGATTTCAAAGCGAGCAATGGCAACACTGTACGAAAAAAAAAACATTTTTATCTCCAGCACACGAGACTTACGGAAATTCTAAAGATATGTTCATTTTAAAATGATTTTGCGATATTGATTTTGAACTGAATTTTATGGTTTGAGTACGTAGTACATGATATTTAATAAAAAAAGGTAGCACACGAAACGTTAAAAAAACGCGCCTTTGGACGTAATTTAAAATCTGAAATCTTTCAGATTTTTTTTTTTTTTGTCTTTTTGTTTTGTGGTCATTTTACTAATTTCCATGCACCATTTTTAACAAGTACTTCATACACACTTTGCATAGCCTTATGCCATTCTTCAGCATATCTTCTATTTAATGTGTCTTCTAATGTTGGATTTGTATCTTCTTCAGCATATATTGTAGTACTCCTTTTTTTTTGGTCTTCCTGGGGTTCTCAATCTTGATTTTCTTTGGCCGACCTTGCCACCTTGTAATTTGCATTTCAGGTATTCCTTCAGAATCAGAATCTTCATTATCAGATGACTTCAGCAGATACTTTTGCATATTTGAGAGGTCTTCTGTTATTTCATCAACCGATATTTGCTTTACATTTAAAGGTTCTTCCTTCTTTTAAACATGAGCATTTTCAAGAAATACAACTTTTAAATATTTATCACAATTATTACATTTTTGAAATTCATCAAGAAATCTATTATCACAATCAGTACAGTTTTCAAATTCATCAAAAACTAACATCTGGGCTTATAATGATTTTTCTGGAATTTTTATTCCACAGCCCATATGTTTTTAATTCATTTGAATACCATACAAAAATATCTTCTTTTGATTGAGAATCGAACTTCCCTTTACACCTTTTATTAAGTATAAAACATTTCTGTCAGAATATAGATTAATACATCTTATACTGGAAATAAGATACAGTTGGCTTGATGCCAAAAACCTAAGGGTCTTGTTTATTCCTAGCCTTCAAGTTGGCCAATGTTTTCGACTGCATAATTCCTGAAAAGATTAGGGAGACAGATACTTTGTAATAACAAACATCTTGCCATTTCCAGTTAAAGTATGGTTCATCCTTTCAGCTATTGAATTCTGTTGGAGTCGGGGTGACAACAATTCTCGTTTAATCTCGCAATACTGAAGATACTTATTAAATTCTTGTGAGCGGCATTCGAGATCATTATCACTACTACTTATTTTTTCCGAGACAATTTTCAACCATAGCTTTGTATTTAAGGAATGCATTTTTCACTTCATCTTTAGTTTTAAGAAAACTATTTTCGACATATAGTGATTTGTCATCTCCAAAGGTAATAAAATAACGCGAACCAGCATGAGTTGGTACTGTCATAGGTCTACACAAATCTGAGTGAATTAAATTCAATAATTCTTCACTTTGAAATTTTGATTCATTTTGAAAATGTTTAACCGTTTGTCTGCCTTGGATAAGACTTTGCAATCTTTTAGAGATTCGGTATCATCAAAATTAAATTTCTAATCATGTTACCAGATTCAAGTCTTTTCAAAGCAGACTTATTAAATGACCTAATTTAAGCTGCCACTTTACAAAATCACTTACCTGTGGTATTGCAGCTATTTCAGTGCATGGATATATATAATAAAGATCACCATTACAAATAGCCTGCACTAGTATAGATTATAGTTCTACTATTTTAACATGTTGCTCTGTAAAAATCACTTGGTGATTATTTGCGGCAATTTTAGATGTTAACAACAAATTATATTTTAATTCCCGCACATATATTACATTTCTGAGTGTGAGATTAGTTGCCCTATTTCCATTAGTACTTTTGAAAACAGTTCTAATTCCTATAATTTTAGCTGGTTTGTGAACTTATAGCTTTATGTTGACTTCGTTTGAGAATGAAATTCTGAAAATAACCTTCTGTCAAAGTACATGTGAGGTGTAAGCTACTATAAGGTGTAAGCTACTACTTCTGTCAAAGTACATGTGAGGTGTAAGCTACTACTATATTTACTATGTAAGTACCATGAGGAAGTCTGCTGATAAGTGTTGTTTATTGCTAAATTACCCTGCTCTTCATAATTAGTAACCATCATAGAACCTTGATTTCCCTTATTTGATTGTGAATATTTTATATCAGTTATTTTCTTTCTGCATTCAGTGCCTTGTGCCCAATTTTCAAACTGTAATTATGCTTCAAGTTTCAATAATTCCCTTCAGCAG
>KK121792.1:32238-61184 GCA_000611955.2 Stegodyphus mimosarum
TTTTTTTTTTTTGAAAATCTTCTGTTTAGATTTATTTTAATATAAAATGTGAAAATACCAGTACTTACAACAGCAACCTCACAGATATGAAAAGTACATGAAACATTAATGCCTTACAAATGAATTATGGAGTTTTAAAATTCATAAATAAAAAAGTACAGGAAAATCACATAAAACAGTTGCAGCACAAAGTTCAAGCACATTTCCAAAAATTGTATATTAATACTTAACATCAAACTTTTGAAGTAAGCAGTTTATTTATTACTGTTGTAGTAAATATTTTTTTTCTCCAGTAACATCTGGTATATTAGCACTGTTTTTTGAAACAGCACTGTCTATGGTAGGTAGGATAGGAGGCTCATCTGCTGCCTCATACTGAGGATTGTCTGCAGTGACTTGAACATCAGGACACTGTGTTACTTCGGGTCTTATTACCTTGAAAGGGGAAAAAAAAGTACTGTCTGAAAAAATGTAAAAGAAAACATTTATTTTCTATTTAACAAATATTTAATTGTCATATAATGAAATTTCAGAAATGATGTTATTCTAATATACAGATTCCTTGCAAATTAGTGAAAGAGCTCTACTGTGAGTGATATCCTTTATCCTACACTGCACTTGTAATTCTTCCTTTCTAAGCTCATCACTTCCTGTGTAAACACCAACATGAGATTTTCAACACTTGTTTCAAAATGTGTGTGCTCTTCTTCGACTGAATTTTGTGTTCTTGGAGTACCAAGATTTACTCAATCGAATATAGATCAGAAATCTGGAGGAAATAAAGAAGGACTTTGAGTAATTCTTCCATTTCTCATATTCCATCTGATTTTACCACATACATAATTATCTTTAAACTATTGCATTTGCTTCATCAAGAATAAGAGGCTTTATCTTGGCAAATGCAGATGTAATGTCACCAGATGGAGGAAAAGCAAGAGCTAAAATGTGTTGAAGTTTCAGACTAAAGCTTTCATCTTCACCATATCTTTTAGCAAGCCTTGATGCCTGAATATGATGCCATACTATGTCCTAAATGAAAGAAACAGCCTTTACTAGCATCATTTGAGAATTCATGACTAGAAGAATTAATTGTTACTTTTTCAGAATCAAAGATAATGAAGTGAGGATTTACTTTGAGGTCATGCTCGACAGTAAAATCATTCAAATGTTGAAATAAATTAGTATAACACTTCTCTGGTTTGTTGGTCATTAAAGCGTAAACAAGAGGAAGCACTTTCATTGGTTCTGAAGGGATATTGAATGTATATGGTTTGTATCTTGAAGCAATTTTAAATATCCCATCCATGATCTAATGTAGGTCTTCTTTTAATAATGCAGTGTATTTTTTGGTCATGAAGAAGAGTAAGCATTCATTGTTAAAAGATGAATAATTTATTAGAAATTTTTCATCACCAATAGTCCTAAGTTTTAAGAGAATATTTTCAAAAGTAATAGCATATGCAGACAAAATTCCTTTTCGAGCTCTTTTTTTATAATTTAACATAGAGTAAGACAACTAAGCATTGCAGGATACTTTGTTCTGGGACAGCATTGTTTTCCTCTTTAATAATAGCTTGTATGTTGCAAATTCTGTGGGCCTTTCATTTAATATTATTTACAGCTATAGGGATATAATTTAGTTAGCATCATGTCCATAATTACATTCCCTTTGATTCCAGTGATGTTTTCCAGTTACAAGCATGGTGTTTGCATACCCTGCACAATTCAGAGTTCTTGCAACACCAATAAAACAGATCACTTCTGGTTTTGTTTTTGCACTTCAAATATTCATCAACAATTGATTTAATATGACCTCTTTTTAAAGGTAAATTTCATGCCTTTGAGCCATTTTTTTAAAAGTAACACATATGCTAATCCCTACTGCGTTTATCTAATACATGACAAAGAATGAAATAGAAGAGGTAATAAGAGACTAGACAGTGGAATATCCAACATTTCTCTTTAGTATTTTCAGACAATAAGGTGAAGTGTTATTTTCCAAGTTCTGTCTTTGGGATCTGTATACAGAATGTGGAATACAAAGTTACCCCCACCCAATTACTGTCTGGAAGCACTAAGAATGCATTTCTAAGGAGATTCTGGGCAAACGACCTGGTGTGCTTAATTTACAGCTCTGCTAGAGAATCTCAATGTCACACTATCAGATTAGATGGTACAGTGGTTAGTGACACTGATTGATGGGCCTAGGTTCCAATCTTGGAGAAGGCATGGGTGTTGTAAACATACAGTGTCTATGCAGCAAGGCAGTACCAAAAATAACGGTGAACTGAAAGTATTTTCGAAAGATTGGTGGTAGGGGAAGGGACCACTCCTGAGCTGTTCTACTACACCTGTTTGACTAATGGTGAATTTGTAGTGTCTCACCTACTTTTATCTGTACCTAACTGGATTATTAAAGGAAATATATTTATATATATATTTCAAAACTGATTTTAATTTTTTGACCAAAAAAAAGTTCCAGTCAAGCAGATAAAACCAAATGTGTGCAGACACTTATCTGTCATAGGAATATTTTCTGAGAAGTTTAGTAGTTAAAAATTCACAGTTTATTCATTCTCCATTGTTTTCAATTGTGATAAAATGTTTTAGAAATTATAATTTCTAAACTAAAAGAATTTTACTGAATATAAAAACACAAATAGAGAATATATTAAGGCAAAATGCAGCTACAAATACTTACTTTGAAACCAGTCCATAAAGTTGAAAGTTCATGTCGACACCATCCAATTATTGTAGGTGGTAAGAGAGTACTTGGCACTAAATACAGAAGAGCTGGCTGTGCTGCGCTCATCAGAAATAAGCCTACGAATGTTACCAGGAGTCCTACTCCATATGCTGAATTAAAAAGATACATGTACATACATATACATTAGTACCAATATATATATATATATGCTACAGATATAAGATTTCATTCAACAAAATCATTAAGTTGCCAACTAAAAATTATCAAAAGGGAAACAAAAAGAAGTAGCATATTTCATAAATTCCACATAGTTTGATTAAAAAAAAAAGATACACTATGTTTCAATTCCATCCAGTATGTTATCTGAAGTGGGTCCAAAGTGCATGGCAGAATCAGTCAAATTGCATAAGATAAAATGTGTTGTATTTTCCACTATCCTTGTGTTCGACATCACATATGCGTGGTTTCAAGGACTTCTTGGTTTGCCTATATAAACTACATATTAGTTCCTTTGTCCTTTTTTCATTATGGTTGGAATTTTCATTTTGTTTAATTTGCTGCAATTTTCAGTAAATAAGGGTTTGCAAAACCAGTTTTTCGGTTTGGGGCAGTTTTTCTCTCTCTCTCTCTTTTTTTTTAAGTATGCTCTTGCTGTTATTCTCTCACACTGCTATATCTACTCTTTTTCTCTCAAAATACATTTATTTTTATATATTTTTATTTCAGAAAATAAGTTTAAAAGTTTTTTGAAACAATTGTGGAAAAAATTTAACCAACAGATATTACCAGATGCATACAGCTTACTAATGATTATTTGGAATTGGAGATACAGTGTGAAACTTTGGTATTTACAAATAATTCTGATGACTCCAAAAGATCTTTAGAAGTGATTTTAGTGACAGAATTAGTTTAGATACAATACAAAATTTAAATGGTTAATCCCTCAGGTCTCCAAATCTGACATTTTGTGCTTTTTCTCTCTGCGTATTTATCAAATATATTATTTCTACCAATAATAATTCAAGAACATTGTCAGCAGATTGTTTCTGTAATTCTTATGAAACTACAAAGTATGCAGCTTGAAAATGGCCATACTAAGATTTACATTGACTTACACAACACTCAAAATGTCAGAAAACAAAATTTTTGTATTTTCCTACTCAGGTGATATTCAGAAAATTTCTACTTTGTAAAAAATAAAAATTTTGCATGTATCTAAAATCTGCTATTCTTTTTTAAATATCCTGTATTTATTTTTACCCTTCTGTGGATGAGAAGTTATTTGGTAAGATATTTGGAAGATATTATGTAATTATGGGAGCGGTTTACTACAATTATTCTTATGAAATATAGTAGACAGTGCTTATAAAAATGCTATTTGCAATTGTCAATCTGACTTTTATAAACGGTTGCAGCTTTTATTTTCACAGATGCTGCATGATTTATGTAATTGGAAGTATGTGTTATTAAGAAGACAAATTTTCTTGTTATGGCATTTTTAAATTTAAAGATCAAGTTTGTACAAATTACATGATTTAATTGTTTATACGGATTTTCTGTCTATACACCCATTTCTGCTTATATACTTCTGTTTATTGTAAACATACATTTCTGTCTATATATATTTACAAAAAAATTATACACATTGTAAAAAAATAAAACACAAAGAATGTGATTTGTGTTTTATTTTTTCAAATCTGTGTATCAATTTAATCTGGTGTAAACAGATTAAAAGATATGCAGTAACAGCAGACTTTTCAAAAACTTTTGTTCAATTTAAAAATATTTTTGAAAAGATCCATGCAAATTTTTTTCAGAACACAGGATGGGAATAACAAGAGTCTCTTGCAAAACAATTTTATAATGGAAAGAATCAATCTACATAGATTTTTCGCATAGCCGCCCAGACGGTATAGTGGTGAAGGGAGATTACTGTGGTATCAAAGGGGCTAGGTTCGAATCTCAGAGAGCGCATAGTTGTAACTGTCCAGCTCTTCATAGGAGGCAATGGTGGATGCCTATTAGGTGTCTCCAAATAAAATGGTCACTTCTTGCCTTAGGAATTGCCAATGCTGAATAAGCAAATGCCTGTCACTGGATTAAAAAAGAAAAGATTTTTTACATAAAAAGAATGTATGCAAAAGTTTTCTTGATTGCAGACAACTGTTTGCCTCAAACTTCACTTAAAGTTTTAGTAAAAGATAATAGCTCTGTCTTGTTCTTTCCTCTAGATTGTAAAGTCATCATTCAGCCAATGGATATCAGAGGGCTGCATGCACTGAAATGCAGATATAAAGTATTCTTTTAAAAATCTATGCCAAATTTTGTGAACAGAGGCTAGTGAAGAAGTTTTTTAATATTTCTAATGAAAAATCTGCTAGGTGAAGCATTGCAAGGGCCAGAGAAGACTGTCTGCAAGTATTTTTAAAATTGGTTGGTATAGTTTATAGCCAGCTACAATATTACATGATAATGATAATAGCTATGAATTTGAAAGTTTTCAGATATCACAAACAGACAATATTTTCTAATTAATGGAATTTGTGAACAAATATGGAGAAGTAATAATAAATAAGGATGATAAAACAGAAGTTTTCAATGGGTGATGACAATGTTCCAATCATCACTCAAGGTGTAGCATTTCATCGTGCGAACGACAGGGGCCGCAGTCAGCCAGAGGCACAAATCACATGTTCTGGTTACATCACATCTTGTCTCTTGACTAAAGGCCTCTTCTTGGCGGGTGCCGGTGGAATGAAAGGGTTGTTACGCAATACTCCTGGTACAAGTCTCATTCCTGTGTGCATAATAAAGTATATTTTTTATATGAAATGCTTTTTCATTCAATAATGGAATCAGATCACCTTCAATGTCAATCTTTGAACCACTCCTCAATGGTAACTTTAGGATGTGAAATGGTCTACTGTAACGATAACTTCTGGTTTTGATTCTTCCTGCTGGCACGTGTTCTACATGCAAAATGGCTGAATCTGAAACTTCTGCTGCTGTGATTCCAGCTTTTATTCAAATTGATCCATCCCTTTGGTTCCACATGTTAGAATCAATGTTTGAATTAGCTACTTCTAAACTGATTACAGAGGAGAACACAAAATATAACTATGTCGTAGCTCACTTACCAGCTAATATTGCCACTGTGGTTTGTGATATCATCATTCAGCAGAATAAAGTCAATCTATATGAGGACCTGAAATAAAAAAATTATCGAAAGATGCTTGGAATCAAATACGCAAGAAATTTGTCGGCTGCTAGCAGGGAAAAGCCTGGGTGATCAAAAACCTAGCGAGCTTCTTCAGAATATGAAACACTGAGCAGAAAATCATAATATAGACGATTCACTTTTATTTGAGCTCTTTAATCAAGTGATGCCTGTTCCTGTTCAAACTATATTAGCTCCCATCTCCCCTATTACATCGGATAAAGCTGTGGAAGTAGCTGATCGAATTTTAGCTATCAACAACACAAATGTATCCACCATCGTCTCTAACAATGAAACTTCTTCAGAAAATGGCAGCTCTTCCTCTTCGGTTCAACTTTGTGAAGAAATCAAAGCACTTTGGAAAGAAGTGTCTGAACTTCGACGTTCCAGGAGTTTAACTCATACAAATTTTTCTGGCTGCAGTCGTTCGAAATCTCGTGATAAAACTTTGTGCTGGTATCATTGCGAATTCAAGGATAAAGCAAAAGTGTACTTCACTCTGCTCCTACAAAGGAAACTTGAAAAAGGAAGAGTAGAGGTGACTGACTCTTCTGACCCTCATACATCGCATCACCTTTTCATTAGTGACCGATCGACAGGTAGGTTGTTTTTTAATAGATTCAGGGAGTGATGCCAGTTTAATTGTTGCAAATAAATATGAACTGAAGGCACCAGTACTTCAAACATTTCGTGCTGCTAATGGATCATCCATTAACGTCTATGGTCGCAAAACAATAACTGTTAATTTTGGTTTAAGATGAAATTTTACTTTCCCTTTTTATATTTGTAATGTTACATGCTCCATCATAGATGCAGATTTTTTATATTACTTCAATTTATCTCCTGATTTACGTAACAAGCATCTTATTGATTTAACAACCAATTTTAAACTACTTGCCAAATTAAATACTTGTAATATTTTCTCTGTAAAATCTTCTTGTGTTGATAATATATTTGGTAAATTATTGTTGCAATATCCTCATATTACTAAATTACCAGATCTCAATCAACCTGTGAAGCACAATACTGTGTATTATATAAATACTCAAGGTCTTCCAGTTGCTGCTAAACCTAGATGATTAGCTCCCGACAGCCTCAAAACTGCAAAAGCTGAATTTCAGCACGATTCAACTGAGACCTTTCAGAAGACCCTATTCATCGCTTTGCACATGGTGCCCAAGAAAGGGTCTGTCAAATGGAGACCTGTTGGTGACTATCGATCTCTTAATGAACAGACTGTCAAAGACAAATATCCTATTCCTTGCATAGCTGATTTTACTTCAGAACTGTATGGTAAACAAATGTTTTAGTCACATTGATCTCATAAAAGCATATCACCAAATTCCCATAAATCTGGATGATGTACATAAAACAGCTATTTGTACTCCCTTTGGTCTGTCTAAAAGTTTAAGAATGCAGTTTGGTCTTTGTAATGCTTCCTCAACCTTTCAACGGTTTATCGATGAGGTCACTAGAGGCATGCCCTTTGTTTATGCATTTCTTGGATGATTTACTTGTAGCTTCACATAATGAACAAGAACATTTACAACATTTAAACCTGATATTTTCTAAACTTCAGGAATATGGTTTATGTATAAATGTAGAGAAGTGCAAATTTGGTCAATCTGCCACAGATTTCCTAGGATTTAAGTTATCGGGTGAAGGAATTGAATCCCTTCCTGATAGTGTAAAATGCATCCTAGATTTTCTTCAGCTGCAGACCCTCACACAATTACGCCGATTCTTAGGTTTATTTAATTTTTATAGATGTTGTACTCTTAGAGCTGCTCACATTCTAGGACCCTTAGTCAAATTCCTTGAAGGCCATACTAATAAAAAAAGACACTCTCGTTCCAAAGCTTCTATTGAGCAAATACAATGGGACAATGAAGCAACATTCTCCTTCAAAGCATCTAAGGAAGGTATCACTAAAGCAACTTTGTTACGGCATCTCATGCCCGGTGCACAATTGAGTCTGTGGGTCGATGCGTCTGATGTAGCAATCGGCTGCTCGCTCATGCAACTTGCTAAACAACAAAGGGAACCTATAGCCTTCTATTCAGTTAAACTAAGCAAATCTCAAAGGAATTGGTCCACTTATGACCGTGAACGCTATGCTATGCTTCCGTTAAAAAATTTAGGCACATGCTTGAAGGGAGAAAATTTGTCGTTTATATTGATCAAAACCCCCTTAAATTTGCATTCCAGTAACATCCTGACAAATGCAGTCCACATCAGTTAAGCCATTTGGTTTCTATCTCCCAGTTTACCACTCATATTGAATATACTAAAGGCTCTGATAACATTGTCTCTGATGCACTGTCCTAAACTGAGGTAGATGATATTTCATCTACTGTTATCAATTTTCAAAAATTCGCCGCTGCTCAATCAAGCGACAAAGAACTTCAACAACTATGTCACAAAAACATCCCCGTCCTTTTGTTCCTCAGTCTATGAGATTAACAGTTTATAAAACCTTGTATTTTTTCTCTCATCCAGGTATCTCAGGCTTGATCGATTTAATAGCTAAATGTTTTGTATGGCCAGGCATGAAAAAAGAAATGAAATCTTTTGCGTGCAGCTGTGATCAATGTCAACGAGCTAAAATCGCCAAACATACCAAATCTCCTATCGGCACATTTGCTAAACCCGATGCTTGTTTTGCACACATACATATATATTTTATAGGCCCTCTACCTCCATCTGACAGAAAACAGTTTTGCATGACTATTATAGACTGATTCACAAGATGGCCGGAAGTTATTCCAACAACCGACATGACTGCTTAAACAGCAGCTCGTGCCTTAGTACATGGCTGGATATCTAGAATTGGATTACATCAGTTACAATTACATCTGACCAGAGTAGAAATTTTGAATCTAATCTTTTTAGAGAACTTACTTGGGTGCAGCAGGATTCGAACTTCTGCATATCACCCCCAGTCAAATGGAATTATCGAACGCTTCCATCGGCATCTCAAAACAGCTCTTAAAGCACATAATACTGAAACTCTTCCATTTGTCTTCTTAGGCCTACACTCAGCCATTAAGGACGATGTCAAAGCAACTTTTGCTCAACTTGTTTATGGCACAACATTAAGATTCCGATCTAGTAAACAGTGATGCTATAAACCAGACCTTAAATTCCGAATATGTAAACAGTTTACTTCAGACAATGAGATCTTTAAACCCTATTTCTACTGCCCTACACGGTAGTCCTAAAATTTTCATCAACCTCTCATTAAAAACTCCATATATTTTTAAGATCTGATAAAGTTAATCCTCCATTGACACACCTTATACTGGACCTCATTTAGTCTTTGACAGAAATGATAAGAATTTTATTATTAATGTAAACGGAAAACATATTACAGTCTCAATTGATTGCGTAAAACCTCCTTAACAACTGCCAGATGACATTACTCATATCTCATCCTTACCTATTCCAATTTCAATTCCATCCCCCAATGCTTTAATCAAACATTTACCACTAAAAGTGGGCGTAAAGTCCGATTTCCAAAGCATTTAGTTACGGACTACATTACTTGAGTAGAAACTTGTACTATATATATATTTAATGTTTTGTATAACGCATATGTTCCAACTTCATGTATAACCATGTCCATTTATTTTTATTATAGTGTACTTCATATTCTATATTTCACTATTATAGCATTATCTCATCATTTTTGTATATATTGTAAATATATATTATAAATTGTAATCACGACTTCGTCACTGGGGGCATACTCTGTGGCACTTTATTGTGTGAAAGACAGGCGCTGCAGTCAGCCAGAGGAACAGATCACATGTTCTGGTTACGTCACATCTTGTCTCTCACATCAACGCCTCTTTTTGGTGGGTGCCAGTGGAGTGAAAGGGTTGTTACACATTGCTCCCGGTACGAGTCTCATTCCTGTGTGCATAATAAAGTATATTTTTTATATGAAATGCTTTTTCATTCAATAATGGAGTCAGATCACCTTTAATGTAACCATCTTGAACATCAACCACTCCTCATAGGACAAACTTTTACTAAATATAACTAGAAAACTATTAAGTTTGGTTTTGAAATTTTCATGCAAATGGATTTTTTTTTAAATTAAAAAATGCCATAACATGAATATGTATCTCATTTAAAGGATTTTTATAACTAGAAATATACATCTTTGACTAATTGTTACAAAAATAAAGGCCACAAAAACTATAACACACTATATATATATTCTAAAACAAATAGTCTATAATTCCAAACTGCCAATAATAAATATACCACGTAATTGAACATACAATATTCATACAATCACTTAGTACATACATCAGCTTAGTCAACATAATCAAAGTTTATGTGGAGATGATGAAATTATATGAGATTTGATTTATTTAATCATTTTTATGAATATTACAAAATGAAGCTGAAAATCATCAACATGTTAGAAGTCCAGTTAAATTAATTTTATATGCCTAATTAGACATTAAAAATTTTAATCATATGCAGAGTGTAAAAAAAACTTTTACAAATTTGATTTATGTACTGGAACTTTTAAAATATTTACATCTTTGTATACATGACAATAACACTGCTGGCCATTAAAATTGCAACACCAGGAAGGAATGATTTGACGAACATCAAAATCACATGAAAGAAAGAAGAGTTTGGGATATGCAAATGATTCATATTTCAGCCCATTTAGACGACACAGGAGGGAGAAACGACATCTGAATATCTGCATAAAAGAAAAAATGTTGTGTAGTGAATTTCTCATTTGGAAAGTGCTTTGTAAGATTGGGAGTTTGCTCAGAACATTGTTATGTCTCAAATAATAAGAAGAAATGCTTACCAGCAAGTGTCGAAATGTGATAGAGGCAGGATCATTGCCTATCAAGAGTGTGGATTATCATTTCGTGATATCGCCCATCGCACTGGTAAACATCCAACTACTGACATGCGGATATGGAATCGATAGGTAGCTAAGGGTCATACTGAACAGCATGCAGGATCTCAACGCCCTCCTATGAGTATGTCATAGGCCCTCCTATGTCTGCCTGATATTGTGAGGTCAGTTCTGCAGAACCATACAACTACATCACAGACCATTAGTCAGGAAATGGGCATGTTTGCAACCTAGTACTATAGCCGCTCGTACGGTGCATCGATGTTTGCAGCCACGTGGACTATCAACACAACGACCATTACTTTGGCTTCCCTTGACAATGCAACATAGAGAGAGATGGAACTCTGGTGTGCAGGACAACAATGCTGGATACAGGAGTGGCACAATGTTGTCTTTTCAGATGAATCCCAGTTCTTTGTGCAGTATTTTGATGGCTGTATATGTGTCTGGAGGCTCCGAAGAGACCACCCATTGCCTACTTGCATTCGATATCAGCATAGGAACCTGCATCTAGTGTAATGGCTTGGGCAGCCACTGGATGCA
The DNA here is from genome assembly GCA_000611955.2 of Stegodyphus mimosarum. Lineage (NCBI taxonomy): Eukaryota > Metazoa > Arthropoda > Arachnida > Araneae > Eresidae > Stegodyphus > Stegodyphus mimosarum. Next base: position 43,600 of record KK121792.1, read on the forward strand.
TGACATGTACATCTCTAGTTCAGATCGATGGTAATTTAAATGTAGATCGATACATTTCTGACATCTTACTTCTAGTGGTTGTGCCCAATCTTACAACATGATAATGCAAGACCACATGTTGCATGTTGTGTTCTGACCTTCCTCGATACATAGGGTGTTTGACTGCTGCCCTGGATTACACCATCTTCAGATCTGTCACAACCTGATAACATTTGGTCATGAATTGCTGAGAGACCTCTCCAGCTAATACAGTTAATGAAGTGTGGCATAGACTTGAAGCAGCATGGAAAGAGTTACTCGTTTCTGACATCCAAGTCAAGTTTGACTCCATCCCTAACCACGTAAGAGTTGTTTTAGATGCCAAGGGTGGCAGCTGTTTCTACTAATTTCGCACCCCTGTAACCTACCAAACTGCTTACAAATTTAATCATTTTATCTTCATGCCATACTATTTACATACAATAAATATCTTTTTTGTATTTGCTTTCCTTCATGGTGCTGCACTTTTAATGGCCAGCAATGTATATACTACACAATTATATTCAGATTTTGCTATACGTTTGAGAATTAGTACATACTTAATAGAATACTTAATGCCATTTTTGATTTTTTTGCTGACTGTGATTTCTCTCAAGATTTGGATATTATCATCAATTTCAGACCATTAATTTGTAAAGCATTAACAAGATTTTCTTCTGCTACTCATTGAGGTAATAAATGGAAGAAATATCAATCTCGTATTTTTATTTGGAAAACCAAGGCTTTTACTTGGTTTTCCAAAAAAAAAAAAAATTAAAAACACAGATATTAGAAACTTGATTCCATTTACTTAAAACTGTATCAAAGTAAACATATTTTACTCATTTCTGATGTCCAGTTTTTTTCCTTTGCCCTTGAGTCAACAAATCTTTGCTACATATTGGAGCAACAAAGTTTCAAAAATGCTTTATTATTCTTTAACAGGAGAAAATTAAAGCAAATTTCTTAATTTGTAGACTTTACACTGCCTGACGAGGGAGATAACTGTGCAGCAGAATTTTTTTTTCTTATTAGTTCAGCAGTTCTTATAAGTTAAGTTTAAGGCTAAGTTCACCACATTTGAGAAGAAATTTATAAATGTTCCACTAGTTACCCAAGCACTTTTTTATAAGATAAAAATCCCCAAGAAATATCATGAAATTTTACTCCCTCCAACATTATCTTTAAGCTGTATATCTTACTGGTTGTCAAAAAAACTATTATACAATTTTTTTTGCCTACTTTCCAAAAGAAGATACACTGTTTACCATTAATTAAGGATAAACCACAAAAATGATGATTACTCCAAAAGTTACTTGTAGAATTTAATTAAACTGACACAATACACAGCAAGGTATATAACAATATATACAACACATAGTAAGTTATTTGATAAAATAACTTGAAAAAAATTACCAGACAATTATGGTGTTATAGAAATTACTATATGTATAAAATGAACAAATTGGATGCGTTAATTTAGTATAAAAACATTATCTTTATGAATTATGATTATGATCTCCTCTAGAAGAAATACAGCAATGTGTGATGTAGTCAATTATGCAGTCTATCAGTTCCTTAGGTAGTGCAAGCCATTGCTCTTCCAAAGCAGTTGTAAGCATGGCAAGGGTCTGAAGAGGAGGATTAAAGAGCAGCTATATATATTTCTAAAGCATTCTAAATGTGTTTGATAAGATTCAGGTCCGGTGATCGAGCTGGCCTCTCCACGCATTGAATTGTTTGTTGTTGAAGATAATCATCCATGATGTGAGCCCTGTGTGATCTGGCATTATTGTCCTGTAGCAGGAAATTATCACCTATTATACCGACATAAGTTCAGACATAAGCATCAAGGATGTCATCTCTACAGGCCTGAGCAATCATGGTTCCATGTGAAAAGACATGGAAATCTGTGCGTCCACCCAAAGAGATACGACCCCAAACACAGACACTTCCTCCTCTGCATGCATTTCTTTCACGGATGTCTGACGGATGATAACGGGTTCCAGGTTTTCTCCAAATCAAATAATATCTACTATAGCTTTGGAGGCTAAACCTGGACTCTTCCATAACGAGAACAGTCCTCCATTAATCAGCTATTCAGTGGATATGTTGACGTTCCCAACTCAAAATGTTCCCGTCTATGACATGACATGAGCAGAATGCGAATAGCTGGTCACCTGGTGTACAGACCTTCGTCAAGCCTTCAACGCACTGTTGACACTGACACTAACCTTCCAGTGATTGCAGCAAGGGAAGATCTGAGTTGAGGTTCAACATATCATTTGCACATAATAAATATCGGTCATTAGAGGTCGTTGTAGCAGTTGCCTGTCCTTGGCTGAATCTGTGGTTACAAATTGTTGTCGAAGTCTATGAACCACAGAAGGACTTGCATTTAGCCGTGTGGCCACTTCTGTCTGACTTTGTCCTGCCTCTAGTCTCCCAATAGCTCTCCACTGCAGTTCTTGCAGATGAAGCCTAGAGGTCATTGTTACAAATTGGCTATCTCAGATTTCTTATCTCAATATTACAGTGAAATTTGCATGCTTGCTCTGTAAAATGTAATTTTATACTCTTCACAGATGATGTACTTTGATTGGAGCGCCACTAATTTCCATACTGCAGTTTTACTCAAAAATTCTTATTTGACAACATATTCAAATTTTATATGCATTAGCTTATTTTTGAAAGCATTATTGCTATTTTTGCGATTTTCCCTTACTTTTTGGAAACCAGTCTAAATCATTCTTGAACATTATCCCAACATCGGGCACACCTTTTAAGGCTAAGTTAAGTTTCATTTGTATTAAAAAATTGGTAGGCAGTAATTATTTATTTACTTTTATGAAGGTAAACAGACAGAGAAACAAAATTTTACCAAATTAGCAAACCTTTAAAAGTACAAAATGCATTTTCTCCTAACTTTTCATGACATCTTTAGCCTTTTAGCAGTAACATAACCCTGCTTTTAGGTGCATTCATTGTTTAATTTGTGAAAAAGCAATTTCAAGAAATTATTACCAATGTCAATGAATATGCTTTCTATTGCAGATTTTCAATTTTTACAGAAATTTCCTTATAAGATTTCAAAAACTTAAATATTGTTACGTTTTCCTTCTTCTTATGTACGTTGAAGGGTTTGCAGATTTGGAGTGATTAACGACGATGACACTTGATGAAGTATTGAAATGTGCTTTATTGGCTAGTATTTTTCAAGAAAGCTCCAAAATCATGCTTACAGTTGTCGAAGAACTACTATAAACACACTGAGTCAATCAGCGACACAGCCTTCAGACTATCAGGCTATAATGGTGGAGACAGCTTCACAGCAAAGCACCAGAGTACAGCTCCCAACTCTGCTCGGTCATTCTCGGAACTCCGTACTCTTGAAACTCTTCACACTAGAACTCGCAATGCAGTCGATGATGCGTTAGAGTACAGTTCCTGACTCGGTTCAGTCGTTCTCAGAGCTCAACACACTAAGATAAAACTTGATGATGCACTGACTCGCAATACACTAAGAGACTCTCTCGATGCATTCGACGACCAATTCGGCACTACTACGAGACACTATACTGACTCAATCTCCATGTACGAGCAAGGTTTATATAGCTTTTGGCTTGGGTTCGAGAACATTCTGGGCTAAACCAGGAAGAATTTGTTCCAGAAGTTTCTCCATGCATCTATAGCATATTGCCAATTTTGTCACCAAATGGACGATTTCTAGCCAAATATGGCAACTCTGCCTTTTCTTGCCATTTTCTGGCAACGCTAAACCTGCTTTGCGGGGAAGCTATCTTACTCCGCCTGGACATTTCGTAACAATATCTTGAAATGTATTACTTTACACTTAAATGAGAAGTCACATCTCTCTGATTGAATACAAGAGGAGAACCTTATTTTCTACCCTAATTTTGCTTTTCTAATTAACTAAGAGTTTTCCTTGGGCACAATATCTTAAAAAAGCAACTAGTAAATTAAGTCTATCATTTTATGCAGAAAAACAAGATCTGGGTTAATAAAGATTTTGATCATAAATTTCAATAAGTTCAGATATTAGAAAGTGTTTTATGATCTGAAAATAGCACACACTTACTGATTCACATTCAAGGCCAGATGACTCCAAAACAACAACAATGAAGTACAGGACCGAGTAAAATCAACTTAGAATCTCCTACTACCCAACATTTTATCAGGCTTTCCAAGTGCTACATGCATACGGGTTTGTAACTCATTAAATGTACACAGAACCCATGATAGCTTGATGAAATTTATTTTCCCAAAAATATCACTTTATAGCGCTGAAATTTTCACATAAAAGTACTTTTACAGCTCTTCTCAGAGCAACCCCTTCAAACTACTGTGAATGGAGTAGAAGGCAATGCAATGTGCATCTAAAAAGCAAAGCTTACATGGTGATCTCTCAACACTTTGAATTCAAATAAAAAACTGATGCTCTCTCCAGCCTTATACAGTTTTTCCCCGTCTCGTGAGAAAATTCCAATTCACAGTTACAGTTACAGTTACACAGGGATTGAACCCCCAAACTTAGCAGCTTTTTGCGATTTTTCGCAAAATCTGTCAACAAAAATTCGTTACCAAAACATCCTCAACTTGCAGCTATCTCACTAAATTGGCGAGAAAACCATTTATCTCAATTTTAAATGGACTTGTTAATGAAACCTACTTTTCTGGCAATGCATTCTGACGTATTTCATGCTGTTTGTTCAACAGATACTAGAATTTACATATAATTTCACTAAAATTATCTACATGTATAACAAAATTTATAATTTTGCCCCCTTGCCAAGAATTGCATGTCGTGGACAGTACAATTCATTGACAGGAAACCATGCTTACAACAAAGGAAAATCAATCACTAAATATCAAATGCAATACTAAAATAATAATATCAATAAATAATATAACCCATAAAATACTAAATCAATGAATAAATACATGAGTATGCAAATTTATATACACATAGGACCACGGTCTTAGTATATTATTTATACACTATGAGGACTACTTTTATGGCTATAGTAAGGGGCTAGCATTTCGTAATGAACAACTTTAGGCTTAGAATCTGATGACTTATGGGTCTGAACTATGACATTGTTCAGCCTGTTTAAGACCCATCCCAGGGTAACTGTAGTTTAGAAGGAAGTCCTTTCCATTCAATCAGAATCCACAACTACACCTTGTCACCTAGTCAGAGTCGATGTGTTGTGGTTCTTCTGTCGTATCGGTCTTCATCTTCTTTATCGCCAAGTTGACTCATTCTTGTGCATCATTTCAAACTTTTCCTGGAGTTCATGAATGCACTCCTGAGGCAATAATGATGCATCCAAAGGGCAACTGACCAACAGATCACAGCATGATGGTCAGGACTGAAGAGCATCTGGGATGCATACTAGTCAGTAGTCTCATGGACAGCACTGCACTAGGCCAATAAGAACAGAGGTAACATCTGGTTATAATAACTATCTAGTTAGAATTATACATCAAAATGTCCTTCCATGTAGATTTCCTATTTGAAGACTCCACTAAGTCAATTATGCGTTTAATGTTGCTGCCTACTAACTGGTTTTTTCTGACTTCATCACTCAATAGGTCTGAGGTCAGATGATGCTGAAGTTGTAATTTGACATATGACAGGATTGGCCAGCTCGTATTTTGCTTCAATCCTGGAACAATATTGGCAGCTTTCTAGGCAATGTTTTCAAGACAGGGTGCCAGTGTTTCCGTGTGACGATTCTTTCCGATGAAATATACTGATGTTGTATTCCTGGAGTTTCTGTATCCATCTATATCCAGGTTTAATACAGTTCAATGATGCATGATCTTGGCAAAGCATGAATTTTTGGTCATAGAGGTAATGGTAGAAATGTTCTACAGCGTTAACTATGGTGAACTCTTTCCTGGTGACACAGTAATTCCTTTTCCATTTAGACAGGCACTTGCTTCATTATGCTATGACATGCTCTTGACCATTTATTTTTGGGACAAAACACCATCAACACTCTCATTTTTGCACTTATGTATGGTTTGTTGAGCTGAGGATATATCAGGATCGTCACAGATGTTAAAGGCCTCTTTCATACATGTAAAATACATCCTCACATTTTTTTGTCCATAAGAACATTTGCTTGCTTTTTCTCAGTCTGTGAAGGTGGCCTTCACCACTGCAGTTCCAGCAGTTTTGAATCAGTTTGTTGCCATTCATATTCTGCTTCAAGGTACTGGACTTGTCTCTTAGAGGAGCAGTCACTTGATCCACTGGCTGATGGACATGAGCAATGATGACTGGGTGGCTGTCCCTTATGGGTTGCTTGATGGGCTGCCTCGAATTTCATGGCATACACTGAAATAATTTTTAGATCCATGACATGCACCAATTGCAGGGCTTTCTGTATCTCAGGATCCAGGATGCCAATCCGACAAAGCACTGGACGGACAGGATTTCTCTTGTATTTGTTGGGCAGTCTGAAAAGGCGAAATGAGACAGCCTTTCAACATGCGTGGCAAGCTTCTAGTGTTTCTGTTGCTCAGATTTTAACTGAAGCCTGCTATAGTTTTTTAAACATTTCTCACCAATGTGCAGCTCCAATGCACTGAATAGAGCTTTGAAATTTAGCCTCTGTCTTTGGGGCAGAGTTTGAAGTATATCCATTGTTTCTGCTCTCAAAGAAACAGTGAGATGGCAGGCCTTAGCTTCGGAATTTCATCCATTCCTATAGAGAATTGAGTCTTATACACTTGCCAAGAGGTTTTCCCATCATATATGTCTAGCTTTAGAGAGGGACAGGAAGGCATAGGTAAGAATTTAAAGCTGTAAGAATTGTTTGCAGCTGTGATTGAGGATTTCTTCAAGCTGTCAACTTCCTTGATGACAGCAGTAAAAACTCTGTCATTGATTTGTTGTATGAGAGCTTTGATTTCTTGTTCAATCGCAGAATGTTTTCAGTTTCTTCAACTTTATTTTAAACCTTGTCTATTCTACCTTCTATAGTCCAAAATTAATTTTCTGTTACAGAAGTAATTTGTCTTCTCATTTGCTCTTAACCTGCTTCAATTTTTTTATGAAATAAACTGATAGCCCCTTTTCTTGAAAAGCTTTCCTCTCCTCTTTAAAGAACTTAACAGGCCTTTCCGTAATTTCTTGGAATGCAGCAAAAGCTGTCATAAGCTGGCTTAGTTACTTTTTCATTACTCTTACCACTGGTATTCAATCCCACTTCTGACATAAAAAATTGTTACGTGCAAGCTGGTTCGTAATAGATTGAATGCATACAGAACCGATCATAGCTTAGTGAATTTTTTTTTCTAAAAATAACTCTTTACAGATATGGAGCTTTTCACACAAAAGTCCTCATACAACTCTTACCAGTATCAAGAGTACAGTCAATAGTTGCTACTTTATTAAAAAAGCTAAGTTATTTGGTGATCTCTGAATATTCTGAACTAAAAAACTTTTGCTATTTTCTTCTTCAAGTTCTCAAAATTACTAGAAGGCATACGCAGTTACAGTTACACGGAAGTGATAAAAATTAATCGCCAAAACTATCACCAGCTTGGCAAGATGGTGATAGTTTATCTCAATGTTAAATGGACTTACTCCTGTAACCCTATTTTTCCACTGATGTTTCACATTCTGACACTTTTCATGTTATTCCTACAATAGATAATACAATTTATGTATAATTTCATTAAAATTATTTAGATGTATACAAAATTTGTAACACCAGAAATCAGAAGACCTTTATTTGAATAAGGAAGTACTGCTCTATTGGAATGAAGGAATCTTAAAAGTAACAGGAACAAATTTGCTCAGATAATTAATTTATCTTCAACATGTTTTTAAAATTGATGGTCTGATTCTTTAAAGGAGGATTAGCATTGGAAATTATATAATGTAGAGGCTTAACTACCCAGAAAGCTCAGGAAATGATAAATTCTGGATACACGAAAATTCCAGATAGTTGAGTGTACAGAAATTAGAATTCATAGCAGAAAAGTCAAATTAATAGCAGAAAATTTTGGTCTAAAATTATAAAAGCAGTCATCTTATTTGTTACCAACTTGAAAATTAAAAGCCCACATTTAAAATTATATAAAATTTCTTGGGGGAATGCATCTCAGACATAAATGCCAGTGAAATGAAAGTAAAACATCTTATCTGATTCCTGCCACACATGAAAGTTGGCAGAGATATCATCGCACTTGTGCCAGTCATTCCAGAAGTTAGATGGAACAGATCGTTTTTTACATAAACAAATACAAATTATGGATATAGCATACAAAAACTCAAATCGCTTATCACTATTTTACACATTGCACCACGACGGGCCTAAATATTAATCATTTTTTCAAAGTGAAAAAAAAAAAAAAAAATCTTTTATCCTAAACCGGCTTACCGAGAATGAATTATATTTGCATAAAACCAAGGTGAAATTCTCATATTCGCTTAAAACCAAGATGCATTATCTCTACATATAATAAAACAGAGAGTGTGTGTGTGTGTCTTTCGTTCGTGTTGCGAGTAAGCTAATAGACCCAGGGCCACGAAATTTGGTACATAGGTGTATCTACACAAGAGCCAATGCACCTCGAAGCGATTTTTTCGAAATTCGAATTTTTTTATTTTATGTTTTGTGACCAAACTGCGTCATTTTGAGACATATTGGGCTGTAGGAAAGAGAGATTTCATTCTATACATTTCATTTTTACACTGTCGTGAAGCGTAGACACTTAGCTATTTTACGAACTTAAAATAAATTTTGTATTTCAATAAATCGATTAAATACGAATTTATTTAGGAAGGTGAGATTAACACTTTTTCAGCAAAATTTTTTAAAAAAAAACTTATTTTTAAAAATGTGCCATTTATTTTCCTTTGATTTTTGGACACGTTGAACTTTAATCCTTTCGACTCCTTTTAAAAAAAGAATTTTGGAAAAATAATAATATTTTGTATTCTTTTTTAATTTTTTAAATGAAGCTTCCGAATACGCTTCTCACATCTCAGATATTTTAAAATTTAGTTTTGGCAACAATTTTCCTTTCTTATTGTTGTTGATAGATTTTTTATGAAATTGCCTCATTTTGAATAGTTTCATTCTTTTAAAAATTTCGGTTTGGCACCAATTTTTCATCTTATTTCTTATGTCACTGTTTTTAAGAGACGGAAAAGTTTAAGAAATTAAAAAGTTGTTTCTTTTTGCAACGGTAAATTGTTTAATTACTTTATTAGAATAATTAACAGTTGTATCAAGGGATATTGCTTATTTCATTGTAATATTTTATACAAGTTAAATGGCTGCGATGTGACTGCTGACACATTTCCTCAGAAGATTACCTAAAGTATCATAACATTTCAAAATTTCAGAAAAAGGATCATTCAAACTATCAAGTAAGAAAATGTTTAAAAAATTTTAATTTTATTGTAAAATTTTTATATAATTTTTTATGTTGTCATGGTGGTGCTTAAGAACGGGGATATAAATTATGCTTTAACAAATGTTTAATGCACATCTCATGCAATTAATTTGCTAAAAATTCAAGATGTATATGTTTTTCTGGAGATACATCATGGCTGTATACAAAGGAGGGTTGGAATCTTAACAAAGAGAAAAAAGTTGGAAGAACTTACGCGGCCATAGGTCCCAGGTGTGTCTTTTAGGCATTTTTCCGGTACGTTTAAAAGCCAGACGAAGGCTGGCCGCATAGCGGTTAGTATTAACATATAACCAAGGTAAAATTCTTTCACTGTGACATTATGCTTATCCATTTTGAGTGCTAAATCGCACTTTTTGGTTAGAACATAACAAGCTAAAAATATAGCTAGCTCTCGAATGCTGTTACAAATCTCTCATTTACTTATATTTACAGGAAATTTTTTTCCCCTAAAATTCTAAAGTATTCCAGTTGCTTGAGCTTTTTCATTAGTTGAACAGCAGATAGTCAGTCTTGTATTGTATTTGTATTCGTTTTCGTAATTTTGATTCTAGTAAATAACTGATTTTTTCAATTTGTGACAACAAATGGGAGTTTTTTAATGTTTTTAAAGAAAGGCCTGGTATTCTGTTTACATACTTGCATTTTATTAATTGGAACTCATTTTTTTTTAAAAACTAAATGGATTGTAATATTAGGTAATAATAAGTTTTTAACTAATTTTTTGATCTTGCCAAAACATATTACGATGCAATATTAATAAAAAAAAGGGAATTGATTTTGAATCTAAGTTCTTTAAAGCAATACACTACTTAGAAAGCACAAATATAATGAATAAAGTAATTTCAGCTTTTAGTCATTTATATGAAATGATATGTGAAAGACATCTTAAAACTAAATTCTCATACATGTGAAAAATATGTAATGTACATTAAAAATTTCAGTGATAACAAGAAAAGGAAACTTACCAACAATTGTAACAGGAAAATAAAGTTTTTTATTGGTAATAAGATCATATCCATGGCAATACGATATAAGAAGACCTAGAAGTTAAGATGAAATATTAATCTGATGGTAATTCAATTTCAATAAGCAACTAAACAAAAGCAAACAAGCTTTAGTTTTTCTGAATAACAAAAGAGGATACACTCATTTTTGAATATCACAACAATTTAAAAAGTTATTGTGGACTCAGTAATTTTAATAAGATTAAATGTTTTGGATGTTTAAGTCAAATAAAAACAATAACTGTTTTATTTTTATTTACCTATTTTGACAGAAAAGATATGTAAAGTCTTTCTACTAAATTATATACGATGTAGTTTGTAGAAAACATTGAGTAATAGATTTCTAAATAAATTAAGGAAGCATTGAGCAAGGCACATAATGTGTCATTTCATTATACTGTTTAATCGTAACTGGTAAACCTTTATAATGACCAAACATGTTTGCTGCATTATTGCAGCTTCTGCAGTGTTTAATACTTATATGTAACAAATCTAACAGGTTCAGTATTACGGTTCTCAGTGATGCACGACTATGTGAATGTAAGAAGCCAGCATTCCTTTGGCTTCTTACATTCACATAATTTATTTGCATACAGACCATTACCTAACCAAATAGTGCTAGTTAAGACACAATAACACGCCGAACGAAACTAATTCAGAAGTCCAAACAACAAAAATCAGCGTAATATTGAGAATATTACGTTGATTTTTGTTGTTTGGACTTCTGAAATAGTGCTAATCGGTAGTAAGTTGGTCAACATGCATTGCCAGATACAGATTCATCAATTATGACATAATACATTAATTTCTTAACTTCACTGTTAAAAATTTTCATCTTCCTTTCACTAATAAATTAATTCATCATATTATCTACGATAAACAATTAACATTTCCTTTTCCTTTTGAACTTTTTTTTTAGTGAAATGCTAAAAATTTATGAAATTCGGCTAGAATCTCCACTACTCCAATGTTGTTTCCATTTAATTCAGTTGGTAATGCAAATCATTAATCACTGCCATTTCAAGGCAAGTCAATGTTTCCCTAAAAATTTAACAGCTGTAATGACTCTTTAAGGTACCTTAGTACTTCCTGATTACTAAACTCCCACGGAAAGTCTTCAACTCATTGCTGACTTGGTGAATTGGACAAAAACATTTGTTTGGCTAGTTTTATGGCTCACAGGTAGTATTCTGTTCATAAACAGCAACAAAAACAAGCATTTTTAAAGAAACTTTACGAGGAAGAAAAATATCTATAGAATTGATATTTTCATTTTCACAACTGGTAGGTATCTTTTGGTTATATATAAAATGTGTAAATTCACATATTGTACACATCGATGTACACTAAACAGTTATGCCAAAAGCACAGCAATTCTAACAAATATTGAAAACAGAGGTGAGGATAATCAGAAAGTACCCACATTTCTCTATATTTATATTCTTCAGAATACAAGAGTTTCAAATGAGTGTGCCAATAATGACTGTGTAGAGAATTTCTTGCTGTGCATATTACAGATTCTCACGTTTCTTTGAAAACTCATGTTTTTCAACACTTACTTTAACATTTCCTGAACCTCCATAGCCTTAAGTAAAATATAATCTAAAGGAAGAAAAAGGTTAACAATAATAATAACAATAATTGTAATCTTGTATAACAGAATTAAAATATATTGGCAATATAAAGATATCACTATTTTGGAGATTTTTCAAATGCTGTTTATATTCACTTTCCTTTTCTTCTTTTTTTTTTTTGTCATAAGCTAATCTAGACCTTCATCAATTTCTCTTTCTTTAGTGATATATATTATTAATGCTCCTACTATTTGCTTTATATAATCTTTTCAACACTTCATTTTGTTCTTTGTTTTCTTCTTTTTCTATTCTAGATCGATCCAATCTTCATTTGTTGATATGTCTTTACAATTTTTTGTAAAATACTTAAACAACACATTTTGTTTTAAATTTTCTTCCTCGCTCATCTTGGCTATGATGATAATTCAGATTTGGGAGTCTGTGGAATTCTGATAAATCCTTTGTATTCAGATTATTTTTTGTGTTTATATGCATTAAGTCAATTTGTAGAATAGATGACAAAAGTGTTTATATTACTTGCTACAATAGCAATTGCAGCAAACGGCTGAGCATATATATATATACAGTATGCATATTTGGATTTATCACGTGCACACAACTGATGCATGTTATACATTGATGCAGCATACAGCATAGAATTTGATTTTGGCAATTTTTATGGTGATATTTATTTCAGTTCCTTAAAAAATAACACAAATGCTCTATGTTATTAAATAAATAAAACATAATTAAATAAAATCTGTTTAAAACAGCTCATTTTTAATATGCATTTTTAATGTTCTTCTGCTGGGACCATCTGAATTACATGTCCTAGAACATTTGTTTTATTTTTTCTGTTGGTTGATCCAGCACTGGATGAAATAAATTAAAAGAACTATGTAATTAATAAAATATAAAATTTAAGAAATTAAAAATAAAATTACAATTATTAACCCTTATCCATTAAACAAAAAACACCCTGGCATATTTGCTTGCTTTACAGCAAATTGTTAAAACATTACTTGCAATGTAATGCCCCAACAACAATCTCACTTGCATGGCATTACCTGGGGGGAAGAATAAGAAAAAAAAAAAAAAAAACTGATCTCTGTAATGATATAGACCTTTTATACTAGGACATCTTTGTGAAAGTTTCTCTGTTGGAGAACAATGGCTAATTTACATAAAGCTGCTGATACCTTTATGATGAAGGTATCGTTCCTTGGTATAGGTTCCTCTCTTGGTCAACAGCAGCCAATTTGCACAACAGTGTTGGCACCTTTATGATGAGGCAACATTATGAAGCAATCTCTGTTACACAAAGTGCACTGTTTGGTACCGAGAAAGTTGGGTTTACTTTTTTATTCTATCTCCACCAGCGGCCGAGCGGTAAAGACGCTGAACACTGGTAGTTCGGTCCGAGGTTCGAATCCCGCGAACGGGCTGGCTGCATGGGCGTTTTCGCGGTTTTCCCCATGTGTAACGTGTATACGAGCCAGTTTCCCTTAGAAAGTCCTCCACGAAGGCATCCCTCCCTTTAGGCAGATAGCTCTCGTGTGCTTTGCCATAATTAAATAACCTAACCTAACCATTTCCACCAGTTATAATGATAAAACCAAGAAAAGAATCCAGAAATTTAAATTAATTGCATTAGACAGTTTTCTATGCTACACTTTGATTTGCTTCCTTCGAACTTTACAAGCAAATTCATCTACCTGTTTATGTGCCTATATCTATAAGGGAAACATTTTCAGCCTCACACAGTAAACAGAAAATTTTAATTTCTCATTATGATTTCTCTACATAATTACCACTAAATCAAATGCTTTCATGCACTCTGTACTGAAATATTTTTATTAAGTCATATTACAGAATAATTTGTCTTAGGTCTCACAACAAACTACTTAAATCATCATTCATGTTGAAGTCATATTCTCAAAGTGAGTTCTTCATAACAGGAAATATATGAAAATTTGGCAGGGAGCAGGTCAGGAGGATAAAGTAGATGGGAAAGTGAGGTAAGGCCACAATCAACCAAAGCAATGAGCAATTATGACACGGTGAGGAGGTGCACTGTCTTTATGCAGAATTTACTCTTTTCTCAGTTTTCCTTTTCATACAAATTCTCACTTTGTGTGTCAGGTTAGTATATTCTCCAGGGGAACAGTGACGGTGTTTATCACAAAATCAACCAAAATTAACCCTTCTTTTTTCTCCTTGATTTCTGTTGTGAGGTAAAGTTTCTAGGGACCAGTCATGGTGGCACTTTGTTCATACACAAAATAAGGAATGACATATGCACACCTTTTGCCGATATCTGCATATATTCGGACACTGTTCTCACAGTCATTCGATGATCATTCATGATCCTATCTAGCGCAGTCTTATGTTTTCTTGTATTGTTTCAATCACTGGATGCCTTTCCCATGATCCATCCAAAATGCTTTCAGTTTTATATCTGAAGTCGGTGACCCATCGTTTAACAGTTTCAAATCGCATTTCCTAATGTCTGCAGTATATCTTGGTAAATTTCTGTTGCAGTGAGAACTTTTCAACAGAGTAGCCAAGTCACACCCACTCTCTTCTCTGACACTTTATTTTCTACTTGATTAGAAAAATAGGAGGAAGGAGACAAAGACATGTCAATTTCATGAAATTTCAGTATCACAAAGTCTCAGTCTAACATCATACAAAATTTTAATGACCTAGCACCATTTCTTCCCTGTGAGGCTCAAAACTTATCCCCTTCCTTACATGTAAGATAAAAAAAATGAAAGCAAACTTCTAAATTTAATTAGCAATAAGTGGTCTTTTATTTTTTAATTTAATTTGGGATTCCTCTCTATGTTTAAAAATAGTGCCTAAGTCTAAAATGTGTCATTTAAATTAATTATGCGATCTCACATAACATTTAATGCAGCTACTTCTTGCCCAATCAAATAACTGTAAACCAAAACTCGGAACTGAAACTTTTTGAGTCCCTCCTTTCTTCCTCCGCATTACTACTGTGACACTCTTCCCTTTTTCGCTTACGCTTTCATCCTGTTAAGATGCTGCTGCAATCATTTTTGTGGTGCTATGATCGCTTTTATCAATAAAGAATCAAAATTGTAATGTTCTGGAAATAGGCACGATTGGAGTGCCAAGTGAATTGTGGCCACAAATGTAAATTTAAATAAATAACGAATTTAATCTGGCTCGACTGCTTCTTATTCAAAATGGATGGACGCTTCAAGCATCAAGTATCTACGCAAAACAACATTGCTATGCTTGTACATCTCAGTAGTCTTTACAAATTGGCTTCCAAAATTGTGCTTTTATTACATATTTAGTTGTACAGGATTGGATTACATGTTACTAACCTCAATGAAGCATTTATTTCTCAGTTGGATTTCTATAAAATAGTATCTGCAAGTTCATCATTCTAGAAATTAGATATCACTGAGTATTCAAATATGCTGTGCTATCATTCCATACATATATG
This sequence comes from Stegodyphus mimosarum, assembly GCA_000611955.2. NCBI lineage: Eukaryota > Metazoa > Arthropoda > Arachnida > Araneae > Eresidae > Stegodyphus > Stegodyphus mimosarum. The sequence continues at coordinate 59,142 of KK121792.1, forward strand.
TGCGTGCATGTGTGGGTATATATGTATGTGTAAATTTCACATTTTAGACATAATATAGCAAACACTTTGAATTGTGACTGAAACTTACATTAAATGAATGTACAAAAGCCAATCTCAATCCTGCTGTTATCCCAAATGTTAAATACATGAAGAGAAACTATGATTTATATATATATATACACACATAGACAATTGCTCGAGGGCTGCAATACTGGCACATCTTGAAAAACGAAGTTTTGAGATCAACATATTTAAAAGTTTCCCTTGGTTTCAAAATGCGCAGGAATCACATGCTTGATCAGTGGATTAAGAAGTAAGCATTAATAAAAGGCTTCATGAAATTGATGCTTTTATTAATGCTAGTTAAATTAACTAGTTTTGTTAAAATAATAATTATTATAAAATATCAAAAAACTAGCATTATTTAATAATGAATTTTATTGAACTATGTAACTGTTCCTTTTTTCTTTTTTTAACATTATGTTAAACTATTCTGGAAGTTCATGGCTTATAATAATGAAAAAAAACAGAGACATGTTTTATTAATAACATAACCGCATTGTGACATGCACTATAAAACTATAATATGGCATTCTTAATGTTTCAATATGACATTATTCAAAATACAAAAGAAATTTAACAACTTCCCAAGAGTAGACTACACTTATATAACTTTCAACCTACCTTTATGATTCAAATTTCACATTGCTCTAAAATGCTGAATAACAGTTTGATATTGCATTGCTGAAGATTAAACTTTGTGGATCATCAAATTTTTTCTTAGGTATTCAAGACGTTTGTAGTAAACTAGAAAGACTGCAAACTTTTCTTGTATTTAGAGGCTTTCATGCTAATATTTACCAGAAACAATTTTAAAACCTGTTTCTTTAAAAGAAGTCTTATAGAAGAAATAATTTATTGATTGTTTTTCTGTTTTCAGCACAGAGATGTCACTGAAGTCTACAGTGTTACACTTAGTATCTACTTTAAAATTTGGACATATCTGATTTGTGAGATCCTTTACATCAGTCAGTCATCATGCCTCATTTGCATAAGTTTGAAATGGTTGCCTTGTTTCTTTGCCATTCTAATCAAAATGACATAGATTGAACATAGATGGGGGCTGACTTCAATTACCATTTCACACTTTTTCCAATTAAAGAGTTAGCACAATTTCCTTCATTTTGCGTGTGGACGATCACTAGAAATTTAAGCATTTTGCTTTTAATCTGTAAATCTGCCACAGCATATAAGTAACAAGTAATAAAGTATTTATCTACCCATAGCTACTGTCTGAAAGCAGCACTATTTCTAAATTATACATTTTGAATGCAGCTGCTTTTTCTTCCAAAACCTTTAGTACGGATGTCCAATCTCCGTTGCACTTCCCCCCCATCAGCTTCATGTCATAGGTAACAGCAGATATACCATTTTCCCAAATCAGAAATTGAGAAGCTGTAGGTGGATTATTTATAATAAAACGATGGAATTTCTCCATGCGCTTTTCACTCACATAAAAGACATTAGAAATACTTGCTCTTTCTAAAACACTGCAATAATGGCATAATTTGAGATGGACTACATATGGGAGTTAAATCAACTCAGCAAACTTCGGCACAGTTCAAGAAGGCTTACTGCTGATGAACAGAATATGCAGTGCTTCCACCAAGCATCTGGTACTAACTAAGAAGTGTCAGCATTGCAGCAATCTAGGTGGGATACCAAAGAATGCAACGAAAACACTATTGCCATTTGTTAGCATAGTAATGAACTAAAATATGTGCCAAATCTGCTGCTGCAAAGAAGACTATTTTACGATGTTGCAAATGGTTATAACTCAAAATCTGCATTTTTTCAGTTGTGCCAACACTGCAATTCATGAACACTACATATGATTTGGATTTATCTCACCTTAAAATATTTAAAATGCAAAAGGCAAGGACTAGTCCTAAATAAATGACACGACAAAAAATGTTTACTAAAATACAGGTTATATTATTATCAATATAATTTTATAATTAAATCATATAAATTAAATATATG
>KK121792.1:61374-72844 GCA_000611955.2 Stegodyphus mimosarum
TTGGTTAGTTGGAAAAACTTTACTAGTAATATATTCCTTATGTATGTATATATATATATATATAATATAATTTATTATTAGACAGTTTATTATTAGGTTTATTACTTTGCAGCTTTAGTGAAGGTTATAGGCTTATTAATTTACTCCTAATTACTTTTATTTAGAATTTATATATTTCCAAACCTAATGCCTGATGGATAACATATTTGTTCAATTTATAAGTTAATAATAGCACAGACTTACCGGGAACTAAAATGTCACCAAATCCCAAAAGTGAATACTGCCGAAAACAAACAGCAAGAGGGTCAAAGCCAAAATAATCCACTCGTAATACCATAGGCAGCTAGAGATTTTTTTAATATTATATTATGCATACATTTTGATACATCAAAAAATATACAATATGAAAAATGTTTAATGCAATATATCTGAGAGTGAACATGTGTTTAGGCAAAAGGTAATTGTTTTCCATTTCCAATACTTTTATTTGAAATTATTTAATAGGAATGATAGCCAGTTCTATGAAAAGCAACTTCATAATTCTCAATTAAGTAAACATTTATTCAGAACTGTAAGCAAAACTTCAAGAGTTTCATCTTCCACATTCATCAAAAATTTTTAAACTCAGCATTTTAATTCATTGTGGAAGAACTTTAAATAAAAATAATACCTATTTTATACGTGTGAAAAACTTATAAGCACTCAAAACCCAAATATTTAGATGGAAGTAAATTCATATATCTGAATCTTTAACTGAAATTGCTTCAAAATGTTAAGATAAATGAACATTTGAAAAGTGGCTAATATGTACCTGAAAAGAAACTTCAAAATATATGTTATGGACTACAAGAAGCATTTTTATGCTTTGAAAAACTGATTTCAAGAAATTAAGAGAATTTCAAAGCATATACCTGAATATACAACTCTTAGGAAAATGTAAAAAGAAACATCTAGTATAATGTAATTGAAGTATACAGATCACTAAGTTTTTGAAAAGAATAATTAAAGCAATCATGCAATAAACAGCAACATTACAGCAAATGATAGAGCTGAAATGACAAAATGAGACAGACAGCATTGTTTGAAATTTAGATAATAATAACAATCAAACTAAACTATCAATTAAAGGAATCTGCAATCATGGTTCAGAAACAATCATTAAATTAAATTTCTTAAAATAATAAGAAAAGCACCAAATAATTCGTGCCATATATTATTCAATAAGCAAAATGCTGATTCAAAAGCCATCACTGCTCTTCAGACAAAATTCCAATAAGCAGTTTCATTGGATACCAGCAAACTACGTCACAAGCAACTCATTCACTATGGTGTTCATGAGCCTCCTGGCTCGAGTACTACCAGTAACATATTTGTGAATAAGTTTCCCAGTGCAGGCAGGTTGGTAATGCACTGCAGATACTGAGATAAATTTGTTTGACAGCCTGGTATTGACACAGTGTCAAAACTCCCAAATCATTAAACTTACATCTAATTAAATTTAGTGTTAAGAATTACAAAAATTCTATAAAAAAATTCATTTATTATGGAACAGCATTTTAAAGAAACTAAATTTTTTTTTCATTTCCTTATTTAAGATGGTAAAGTCTTGACTTAAAAAGAAGTCTTACTATGCTTTCTTTACAATAAAGTCAATTACTTAGTAATACATTATAATTAAATAATGATTTAGCAGTACACAATTTACGTATATTTCATTCCTAATTTTGTTTCTATGCAGATAAAAAGATTGCAAAACTAAACGTAATTTTATATCTTTGTGATATAAAAATCAAAATGTTACAAATCAAGATATCAAAATAAAACACATCCAAATTATTTTTTAATTTATAATACTGACTTAATAACTGACTAATTTACAGTTCACACTCAGACAAATATAATTAACTTTGAAAACTTGGGAAAAATAAATAGGTATAAAGAAATTTTACCATTTCTTCAGACTTCCCACCTGTAGCCACTTCTTCCATAATGCTTTGTCCTTTCTGGTCAAAGGAAAATATTGACTAAAGGATTTTACAAAACAAACTGATATTTATTTCAGTGATAAACATAATTCATGATACTTACCATAGTTAAAAATGGAGTAATGAAAACAAAAAAAATGTCATAGAAGAAAAGTAACACTAGAAGAACAGTACATATCTGAAAGAAACACAAATAGTTAAGAAAAAAGTAAAATTTACCGTACAAGATTTTAAAATACATTTTACTATAAAAGTAGTTTCATAAACACTTTATTTTAAAATAATTTAAATAGCAATCTATCAATAATTTTTTAAGAAGAACTACTGTTAACAAACAAATTTCACAAACTAACATATTTTTAAACTTTTAAGATACTTTTGTAAAAATGTCACTCCATCTTAATGCTTACTTTTAAACTTGGCAGTCTGATTGACTTTAACATATTTATGCAAAATGCAACACCTAAAATGTCTTGCAATATCCAAGCATACCTAAATCATAATTTATAATTAGAATGTAATTTAAACAATAATTTACAGAAATCATATATTTAAATTTAATGTTTTTTTTTACTCACTTCTGCTTTCTTATCACAACCCAACATATAGAAATAGCCATTGAAAAAGCTATTAATGAAACCTGCCTCAAATCAATTTTGTATGATGTATTTCCACATTTCAAATCAAAAAACCTAAAACATAATTTTTTTTAGTTCACTTAAATATTCACTACAGTTAAAATTAATTTTACATTTCAACTAATTGCAAATTTTTCATGTTAAAAGATGACATAACTATAACTACAAGATTACACTAAATAATATACAAACTATTCCCCCCCCAAAAAAATGATCCATTTCAAAACTAAAATCACATGATCTGCAATATATATATATATATATAAAAAAAAAATATGTAAAATATATAAAATATGAAAGAAAATTACTACCAAATTACTAACAATAGCCCTTTTATAATTCCTAACTTTAATTTAGCTATATCCCCCTCCAAAGAATCCATACTGCATCACTTACATCATTATTTCATCTGTAATACTGTAGCGTTTTTGCCCAACCAACAATCAAAGCTGAAACAAAGGAGCTAAGATTATAAATACCCCAGCTGCTCAGTAAGCAGTTACCTTTTCTCCCCTGTTCTGTCTTCATAAGCATATAATTAATCACTTTGTGGCTTTCATTTTATTGTTTGAAGATATGATACCCATATATAAAATAGTGAGGCACTTATAGTACCCAATGTTGTGTAAACGAAGAAAAGATGTCTAAAGATATATGGAAATTATTCATCAAAAATATAAAATGATGTTGCAACTATTAAGCTGGTTGTACTTTCTGAAGTTACTGCCATCTAATAAACCTACAAGCCTGCCACATTTACTATTAATCTGGCCATGACAAAAAATAAATAAATAAATAAATAAATCACACACAGACTCATGTATATGTAAAATATAAAATTTGAAACACTTGACTGGCATTAGACCTTTAAATTTTCAATTTTCAAAGTACAAACATTTCAAAGCATCTGTACCTTCCGTGCATTAACCACAGAGTAAAAACTACTTCCCAGTCGCAGGGCAGAATTAAAAAATGTTTTGACATTATAAATTTTACAGTCACAATACATCACTTAGCTGCTTCCGCTCTCTCTATATATATACATTCTCACACATGGCCATTAGTATGTTGATGCCTAATACAGAAAAAACACTAACAACCAATCAATTAAAGCTGGGATATACAGTCATCCCAGGTTTCATCTTAGGTTTGACTTTCGAGAATTCTTTTTTTTTTTTATTCATTCAAACGGGAAGAGAAACAGGACAATGCCAAACTTAAAATTAGATAAAACAGCTACCTTATTTTGGCACTGATTTTAAATTAAAGCCTATGGATTTTGAACATGATCAGACACAGGCCCTTCTTCTTCAGGAATGCACACAAAAGTCTTCAAAGAAGGGAGGCATGATGGCCTTATTTGTATCAAAAATAACAGGCAAAGCAAAGTTAACAGGAATATGACACCAACTGTTTAAGAAAATAGTAATGAAGCATTTAAGACAATAGAATTTTAAAGGTGCTAGGAAGGACTTAAAGAAGATAAATTTTTGGGAAAGTGAAAAGCTTCAAGGAAACTTTAAATATAATTTTTGCAGGTTCAAAGTTAAAATTGTAATTATATTTCTAGCTATGATTAGCCATTAAAGATTTGTTTATTTCTCCTTTTCAAACAGGAGATTCATGTTCCTTGACACAAAGTTTCAGTTTTAAGTTACACCTTTTAGTTTGGTCAATACATATTAAATCACACCAACAAGATATACTATAAATTCCTGCATAATTTAAGCCAGAGATGGAACCTAAGAATAGTACAATGAATTTTACTGTTAGGTGAGAAAATGATATGAAAGTTGAATTGGAGAATTCATGCAACCTTGTAACTCACAGAAGAATGAAATGAAATAATGACAAAGTTATTAACGTTCTTTCTGGCAACCAAATCCCTTCTTTGATGGCAAGATGAAAATTTTTCAAAAGCTTTGTAAATGACCGCGAGATAAAATCCTCGGTCAATAGCAACAGATTTAAAATAATTCCATTCATTAGAAAGCAATGATTTTGAAGAATAAACATAGAAAGTGCAATATACATATGAGTAAAAAGTAATATTTTCTCTGATGGCAAGATGAAAATTTTTTAAAAGCTTTATCAATGACCATGGGATAAAATCATCCATCAATAGCTATTCAAATAATTCTGTTCATTAGGAAGCAATGATTTTGGAGAGCATGTGAGAACATTTTGAGAGTGCAGAATACATAAGTAACAAGAAGCAATTTTTTGCTTAGAAGCAAGGACACAAAAAAGGGGTTTATGGTAAACAATGGCACTGAAATCAAATTCACTGCAGATTTTTGAAATATTGATTAAAAAAATGGAACTGGATAGCTCGATCAGCTGAAATCATTAAAATTAAAATCTGTAATAAATCTTCTTCATTATCATCAAAAAGCACAAATGTGTCATCTATGTTGCAAATCCACAGTAAAAAAGAAGTTTTTTTAATAACTTGGCCTCAAACATGTAAATGTTAGGAAGTACTGGACTGCACAAATTACATGCAACTCAATTCGGCAATAATAATTGTTTGGAAAATCAAAGTGGGTTTCACATAAAAAAATTTAAGTGACAGACATTAACTCTCCAGTTTCAGTATGAGTGAAAAAGAATCGACAAAGTCTGCTTTCAAGATATCTTAATGCTTCCTCAACTGTGATTATGACCATAAATAGTGATCAAAAGAAACACTAACAAAGCACTGGAAAAAAATATAACTGAAAAAATAACTTCAAAAGGACTTTATGAAATGCTGTTTTTAAAAAGTTAGCAGAAATCCAGAAACTAAATAGTTGGCTAAAGAGTATGTTGCTCACTTCACCATCATTACCGAAATACTAACATCTGAGGAATATTTTGAGGGTTCAAAAGGTGAAAATCACTTGCTATATGGACTGGTCCATAAGAAGTATGTGACAGAAATTTGCAACCAAGTTGCTGTAAGGTACAAATTCTGCAGTCATAAGTATATAGTTATGTGTTATCTTACAGAAATTGAATGCTTTCAGTGAGAATACTGTATAATGTTTTTCACTCAATGTTATGCTCATCTTTGATAATCTGACCAATAACCACTCTTGGTGATAACACCATCAATAGGAATGTATCTAGAAATTTTCCTCTAGGATACTTCTCATGAATTTACTTGCAGAAAAGTACTTGCTGAAATATGTTGAAACATTACTAGTCCACATGCATCTAGTGCTGAGATGCATGTTTTGATTCCTAAGCAAGACAATACACACACATTACCCAAAGTTCCAAAAACATCAATTTGACATATGTTATTCATGAGTTTCGAAGAATTAGATATTTCACTCATCAAATATTCGTGGAGTCAAATGCCTGAAATTCAAACCATCTCAGACAGGATCAATCTACTTGCACCACGTTCCACATTTTTATTGCAGATCATACTGCATTTGAATCTTCAACAAATTTCACTTGGATTTATGGCTTCACTCATAAGAAATTGCATTAACAGTTGAACTGACAAGCTTGAGTACTATCTTGTTTAAATGACTCATTTAATGTTAAAATATTACTTAACCAATATATGTATTATGAACTGCTGTATTTCCCACCCTGAAGTGCCATCTAGATAAGAACGAAAATGCTTTGAATAGTTATGTTTTAGCAGCCACTATGGACAGAATCTATTGATACTGTCTGTAACTAATGTACATCGTCCGCACACACAACACAAAAAGGTGTGGAAAGAGAGTTCTGTGTTTCCTGTTCCACTGAGTCAACTGACAAAATTGTAACTTGTGTTCTTATGTCTCAAAAGCACAACTTAGGATATATATTAGATTTATGTACATACTTTGGATATATATTAGATTTCGTTCTAACATAGGCATTCTGATACAAAATCAGACTTTTTTTCAAATGACATACCTATTTTTTTCCATATTTCGATTCTTTGATTCAGCCACAGTGCCAAGTTTTATAAAATTCACATGAGTAGTTTTTAAAAAATTAGCTCTAAAACGTTTAGCTCTTCAGTGTTAATTGAATATGGTATATATTTATTAATGTCTCTCTCTCTCTCTTTTTTTATTTAACTTACTTTAATACCTTTCTCATAATTCGAAATTTAGGTTCAAACAAAATAAAATTTGCACCTATTTTCTGATTTGTTTCCTAAATTTTTATTTTTTAGTAATTTTCACAAATTTTTTGAAAATAATAATAATTTCGGAAGTTTTTTTATTATAACCTAAAAATGCTTGCCATTATCTTAAAGCAGATATATTTCTAAGCATATTTACAAAAACTTAGAGCTTTTCATTTAAAATTTTCTAAGGTATACATAAATTTACATATTGGTACATTTTGAAATTTGGCATCTTTGTTTTAAGCAATAATAGCACCAAATAGACTCTGTTACACATTACTTACAATTACACAAAGTGGTTTACATACTTTGTTAAAATTATTTGAAAGAATAAGAGATTCACCTCCCCCCCCCCATTTGTGTAGAATGAAAGGGAAAGGAAAAAAAAATTACCATAAATTAAGAATTTTGCCAAGTGAATTAGTCTTGACGCAAACTGTAAAGAGTGCGCCGAGATAATTTAAAAAATTTCTCAGTAAGTTTCTCACCAAATTTTACAAAATTTAATATTTACGTATAATTTTAGTTATAGAATTGAAATACGGAAAAAAATTAGTACACTGGTGTGCAAAACTTAAGCAACAATGTAAAAATTTAGCAGATAGCCATGAAATTGCAGAAAAGGAGGTCTGGCGATCAGTACAATGAACATGTAAGTCAGCAGAAATATGCAAATATCAGGAACGAAACGCCAGAGGCGACGTGAGCATACACAAAACACGTGATGTTGCCGCACGCACCTCAACAGTAGAATAAAAGGAAGGTCGGAGACGCAATTCAACACATTCGCTGCAAGTGCCAGTGAGTCAGTTCGTGAAATATGGCTAGAAGAAATCACCTGGACGACTTCACATGTGGAAGAATGATCGGAAAGCTGCAGGAGGGGTGTGCTGTCACCAGTATGCTCACCAGAGTTCGGAACCAACAGAAGTGTTGTTTCGTGCGCTTGCAAAGCATTCCAAACCACAGGTACAGCTGTTAGAAAGGTTGGTGGTGGCCGCCCGAGAACGAAATCTGCAGGGGATGACTGATATATCATCTTGCAGGCGAAAAGAGGTCGACAGCAGTCAGCAAGTGCCATTGCTCAGCAACTCTGTACAGCAACGGGACGACAAGTGTCGCGGTTTACTGTGGGCACACGCCTTCACAAAGGGGGCCTATTCGCTCGCCGTCCTGAACACTGCCTCCCGTTGAAAGTTGCCCACCAATGCCACCATTTACAGTGGTGCAGAGAGCAAAAAAAACTGGACAATTGATCAATGGAGTTGTGTCCTCTTTACAGATGAGAGTCGATTCAGTACCAGAAGCGATTCTCAACGCATTTTGATTTGGAAAGAGATCGGGACCCAGTTTTATCCCAATAACATCAAGGAAAAACACCGTAACGGTGGTCCTGGAGTTCTTGTCTGGAGAGGCATTATGTTGAACAGGCGAACTGAGCTCCACATTTTCGACAGAGGGTCTGTAACTGGGGATCACTATTGTGAGGAGGTACTGCTTCCCCATGTGCGTCTGTTCCAACGTGCCATTGGCACAGACTTAATTTTTATGGATGAAAATGCACGGTCACATTGGACTCTTGCTGTTGAGGAGCTACTGGAAAGTGAAGATATCACTCGAATGGATTGGCCAGCGTACTCCCTAGATTTAAATCCCATCGAACATGTGTGGGATGCTTCGGGGAGATGCATTGCAGCACACTTACATCCTCCGGAGAACACCCAACAACTCACACAGATGCTGATTGAGGAATGGGCACTCCTACTGCAAGAAATAGTTGTTGCACCTGGTTCTGAGTATGCAGAAACGGTGTGAAGCAACCATTGCAGTGAGGGGAGGGCATATCCCATATTAAGGAACATCTGCTTGTTGTTCTTCCTCTTGGATAGACAATCATGAGTCACGATACTATGCACTCAATAAAGCTTGTTTTTGTTTGATTCCATACCGTATGCACTGTATTCCTTTTTCAGCTCCGATGCTTTCGTCATCCTTTACGTACATAATACTCTCCATTTCTGCAGTTCATGTCTCTCAGTTGATTTCTCGTGCAGTTATGGCAAAAAACCCAGCTGTTGCTTAAGTTTTGCACACGTCATTTCAAGATGTCATTTCAAGATAAGTTCGATTTTGTGTTAGAATACCTCTATTAGAACAATACTATATATAAATCTAATATATATCCTAAGTCCACAATGCAAGTTAAATTCTGTCAACTGGCCGAGTAGAGCAGGGGATACAGAACTGTACCCCCATTTTTTGGTGCAGAGTATAGACATCTGTAAATGAATATTCAGTCTTGCTTTTTAGCCTCTGATGGATTCTTAGGCCACAAGAAGCATTCTCTAAATTTTTTATAGCATGAAAAACTAATCACATTAGGGATCAAAGGATAGTATATCTACTTGAAAGGTAAGCTTATTTTTTAACTTTTGCGGCAGAAAGATACATACTCAGAAATGACAACATGACCCCATGAACATATTTCATAAATTCACAACTGACCGGAAAGATAATATTTGACTGAAGGAATAACAGTGCTATATATTTATTTACATTATGCCAATATCCTATCTATCCTGTTTTAGTACTTTTCTGTTAACATTGAGCTCATTGGTAAATGTGCACCTATTTATATCACATCAAGAACAGGCATGCTATGAAAATATATATGTGATGATTTTATGGATGGGCACAGGAATGACAAAGCTTGGCAATCAGGTTACATCACAGTCCAGGTGTTGTTGCTGTGGAGTAGAAGGCAGCAGAATGATGACACAGAAGGATTTAGCTTTTAATTGCACATCTTTATTCAATTCAAATGGCATATCATTTTTAGTTTAGATGAAATTCTCCAAATTATATATCCAATAATGATTTAAATAGAAGTAAGATTAAACTTAGGCTTTTGACATCATAAATATTCTAACAAAGGGAAGAAGGATGCAAAAGGCAGCAGCAGATTGTGTAGCAGCAATGGAAGAAAGCAGCATGACTAAAAAATGGCGCATACTCAGTATTTATAGCAGCAGTTATATAACATGCCAGAATGTTCTCGAAAGTACTGGTCTAGAGGGAAGATCTTAAAATTGCAGATAGTTAATTACAGGTTGCTTGTTCGTGTAGAGCAAAGCCATTGTATTTTTTATATTTTATATCTGCAATGCCGAATTTGTACAATTCTCCGATGTTTTTAAATGAAAACAGATCACTGTATACATGCAATGAGCAACAGTTTCATTATCTCCATATGCAAAGCAACTGGTTTCAGCCTAAAAATACATCAGAGAATTGCACAAATTCTGCATTTCACATATAGTGGAAACTTGGATCATGAAAAAATTTCCAAACAAAAAATGTCTTACATGATAAACAATGCCTCAACATATGAACAACTAAGACAGCAACAAATAATACTCCAAAATACATTGGTGGAAATGTCTTCAGAAGACAAAGACGAAAGGAAAGATGTTCTGATTCTATCTGATTCGCAAAATTTGTTCAAAAGGGGCTAAGGTGCAGAGGTTCATTAAATACTATCATAAATAAATTAATAAATAATTATGTAAAAAGTATAGCAACACACAAAGACTTGAATAAAAGAATGCAAGCTTTCATTTATAACGTCACTGGTGCAATGAAGAAAAGTATACCAAGAGGAGGAGAAAGCACTGGATCCTCTATTGGAATGATGCAGAAATTAGTTCCTTGATCACTGAGAAAGATAATACATACGAACTCTTTAAAATGATAATAATAGAAAACAACTTTGAGTTAAGAGAGAGCTGAGGAAAAAATTGCTGAAAGCAAATGACAAAAGTAGGCAGAGTTCTACAGCAGCCTAGACTCCAAGAAAGATACAAAACACTGGAAAGTAACCACGGCACTGAACTGTGGTTAGGAGGAGAATTAGACATTGAGTGCTATCCAATCATCAATTGCTGTTGCCAATACAAACAAGGAATCAGCAAATATGCTAGCTAATCATTACTCTGAAGCGAGCAGGGTTTACTTCAACAAAGAAGATAAAACGATAAATAAACTTACAAGAAATATCTTTCTACATGCTCTGCCACACAAAACTAATGATAACTTCTCCAGACACATCACCAAGAAGGAGATGGAAACTGCTATCAACCATATTCCTGCATGGAAATCACCTGGAAACGACCTCATTTTTGGAGAAATGGTTAAGCGCTTTGGAGATATTGGAAAAAAAAAAGACTTCATAAATGCATCTTGATATATAGGAAAACTGCCCAAAATATGAAAATCGTCAATTATTCTTCCTATTATTAAACCTGGTAAAGCAGCTGATGAGCAGGCCTGTGCCAAGCCTAATCGGTGCCGTTGCGCAAATGTCTAGCAAGTGCCTTTATGCAGTGACGATATTAAAAGGAAATTCCTTATGGTTAACACTTAAAATCAAGCATTATTAACATAATAATATTAAAAACCAAAAAAATTACATTTTATGTTTTAATTTGTCTAAATATGCAAATATTTTGCGATTTCTTAAAACCAACACTCAAACACATTTATTCAAGAATTATACATATATTTATGTTATAAAAAGCCCCCAAACCGGTATAGTGGTTAGCGTTGCTCAAAGGCCCAGGTTCGAATCCTGGGAAAGGCATGGATGTTTGTAAATGTATAGTGTCTGTGCGGCATGGCGGCGTTCTAAATATGCGGCCAGCCAAATGTCCTCTCGAGAGGTTGGTTGT
>KK121792.1:79233-135909 GCA_000611955.2 Stegodyphus mimosarum
AAGACAAATACATAATGACTGGCCTATGTCAATCTACTAAATAAACACTGTATAATGCAATGGATATCAACCCATGTTGGCATAGACAGCAATGAAGCTGTGGACACCTGGCTACAGAAGCAAGACAACTAAATGTCATCATCCCATCTCACTTAGTGACATGAATTCTGTTGCTAAGTCAAACTATGAAATCCGACCATCAGGCAGAAATTTCAGCTTTGCAAACTTAATGCCAACAGAATTACTTACAATACTTGGAATAATATGGCAAGATTTAGAACTGGCTATTTCTGAGGGATGAAAATCGTACACTGATAAGAACCTACACTGTCTGCAGAAACTGCTCTGGAATTGAACTTGGAGCAGATCACATCTTCTCCTGCCCCACCATCTTGGCTGAATGCAGAAAATTAGTGACTGCTTCCAGGTAGACCTCTACGAAGAAAATTTCCTTGAGATAGCTAAGGTGGTCTGCACTGCCCATGGTACCATCTGACTTTGTGCACATGACAACAAATGAACAAACTTTGATAAAGTAGTAGCATGAATATTTGCAATGACAATGCCATGTCTTGCTTTAGGAGCATTTTAAAATATACACAGAAATAAATTACACTGAACAAATTTTAATGGGAAAAAGGCCTAGCAATTCCGAAGTAGAGGTTAAGCGATGTTAAGAGAAAAGAAAGAGGAAAAAATAGAAAAACAGCAGCTATCTTATATTTTTATGGAATAAGATTTCCCATTTCAAACAATAACATTTCACACCTTTGGCTTCTTCACCATTTTCTACTCATGCTATCACTTTCCTCTGTAGAGATATCGTAAAAATTAATTCCAGTTTTCCTATTTTTTTATATGCTTAGAATTGGGTACATATCTTTAGTATGGTTATTAGTATATATGTATTAGATTTAAAGCACTATATCAGTGTTGTACTGCAAATGTACATACAAAGCACTCTTCTCTAAGCAATCATTTGAAATTTGGAAATGCATTAATTCATTTTATATTGAATCCTATGAGGAAAATTGTTTCAGTTTATGAATATTTTAGGCTACAAACTACCCTCAGAAACAAATTACATTTGCGAACCAAGGTTTCACTGTTATCAAACATATATACTATATTATAATCATTATATACAAGTGGTGCCTCATTAACAGAAAAGTATCAAGTTTTTTTTAGCATTTAACATAGGAAAAGGATCCAAGCTAAGAAAAACCAGAAAGGTGAAGACCGCCTTGGTAATGTTTAATGGTAAAGTACATGATTCACTGATATTCTAAAATGTAATATTAGATACATTATTTATGAATAAATGACACAACTCTTCCTAATAAGATTGGCATTCAAAACATATTGCCTACATGTCTACCTTTTAACTTGAATACAAATACATAATGATAATTAATATTACCAGGAAATTTAAAAACCAAGAAATAAAAAATTAAAAAGTACATTTCAGTCATGAAGCTACAGTGCAACTGACATTAATTCTATACCAATTATTATTATTATAATATTAATTTTATTCACAACTTATAATGTAACTGACATTAATTGATTCAAATTCCAAAATTTTTTAAATAATTTTCATATTATTCATACAAAATTTTACAAACTTGATGGTAGTACAAACAACACATCATATTGATTTATAATCTAAAGAAAGGAACTTAAATTTAGGGTACAGAGGAAGAAAGTATTCTCATTAATGATATGCTTCAGCATAGTACAGATAAATAAAACTTTAAAATATTATCATCTAATACAATATTGACAACTTATCTAAAAGAAATAAGAATTAAATATTTATTGAATCCATATACACAGTCCAGTCACATTAATGTGACCATCTGTCAAAAGCCAGAATTACCACCTTTCGCAGAGCGGACTGCTGCGAGACGAGCAGGAAGAGAGTCACATAGGTCCCTGAAGGTGTTTTCTGGGATGTTGAGCCATGCCGACTCTAATGCCGTTGCCAGCTGTGCTAGATTACGCGGTTGAGGATCCATGGCGCGAACAACTCGATCGAGATGGTCCCACAGATGCTCGATTGGGTTTAAGTCAGGTGAGTTTGCTGGCCAGGGGAGGACGGTAAACTCATCCTGGTGCTCTTCGAACCACGCACGTACACTGGCAGCTGTATGGCACCTCGCATTGTCCTGCTGGAAGATGCCATCATCCTGAGGAAAAACAATGCGCATGTAGGGGTGAACATGGTCCGCAAGGACAGATGCGTACTTGTATTGATCCATTGTGCCTTCCACAATGATCAGTGAACCTAGAGAATGCCAGGAAAACATTCCCCAGACCATAATGCTCCCGCCTCCAGCTTGGACCGTTCCGGCAATGGTTGCAGGGTGGTTCCTTTCAGAGGTTTCACGCCTTATACGCCAACGTCCATCTGTCCGATGGAGCATAAAACGCGATTCATCCGAAAACGCAACCTGTCGCCACTCAGTGGACGTCCAGCTGCTGTACTGGCGTGCAAATTCTAGCCTTCGCCGTCGATGAACAGCAGTCAGCATAGGTGCACGAACCAGGCGTCTGCTTCGGAGGCCCAGACGCAGCAATGTTCGCTGAATAGTACTTTGGGAGACACTTTTGGTAGCCCCTTGGTTCATTTTGGTGGTCAGTTGCTCAACGGTAGCCCGTCTATCTGCCCGAACGCATCTCCGCAACCGTCGTTCGCCTCTGTCATCTATGGCCCGTGGTGCACCACATTTGCCACGTCGCTGATTTTGGACAGTCCCATTTTGCCATGCACGGTACACTTTTACCACGGCGGCACGCGAACAGTTCACAAACTCAGCCGTTTCGGAAATGCTTCCACCCTTGGCCCGAAAGCCAATGATCATGCCCTTTTGGAAGTCAGATAAATCGCTTCGTTTCTGCATTACGCCAACGATTGAAATGTTTTCCGAAGCCCTCACACACCCTTTATATACACTGAACTGCACTGTGCTGCCACCTGCCTTCTGTGATTGGTTATTTAACTCTGACATGGAAAGTACGTGGTGGTCACATTAATGTGACTGGACTGTGTATTTCCAAAAGGAACAAGCTTTCATAAACTTAGATTAACAACAACTGAAAATTTTTCATGACATTGAGTATGAGTATTTATGATACTAAATATATGATAAAGAACATGAAAAGTAAAAACATACCTGCAGAATCTACCAGGTATTTTCAGAACCAGAGGTTCTAAACAGCTGTGCACAGACAAAATACTAGCCAACACAAATACAGCTATTATCAAATACACTGAAAATAGAATAAGATACCACAAAGGTTGAAATTTCAAATCATGTAATGAAACAAATTTGCAAAATATAAGTATTTATTCTGATTCACATTAAACATATGTCTGCTACCAAACTAAAAGATAAAAGCTTTTAAATTTTAATTTCTATTTCTTTTTAAATTTTGATAATTTCATTTGGTCTTTGATTTTAAGAAATGCACAAGCTATTTCATCCTTTACACTGTATGGTTTTAAATTTACAGTGAAATTAGTTTACCTCATTAATTAAACCAGTTGTTTCTTATTTTTATATTTGCTGTCACTTCTACTTTTATTGGTTCCCACAAAGATGTAAATTAAGTAAATTCTTGAAGTTGGAGTGTGGCAATGATGCTGACCTTCATACTATTTCTCGGCCAGCTCTTAAAATTACACAAACTGGCTTCAGCATTCTGTTAGCAGTGTTGCTCCCATACTTAAGAATCCTGAGCAAAAATTTAGATTAGGATTTAATTCATGAATTCCAGCATCACTTTAAATTCTACTTAAATATTTTATGTGAGCTTGGATCTCACAAGTAGTGCATGTTTCTGTAAAGCATGAACTGTGCATTTGTGTTAAGTAAAAATTACATTAAAAAGATTTATTTTACACCTTCTTCTGAGTTCTAGTTGTTTTATTAAGTCATAGAAATATGCCGCCTGAGAAACAATACGGTACTAGAAGTTAGTTTAATTTGATTTCTGTACAACCCTATATTTAAAATAAAGAGAAGTTAATCTTTTTAGAAAATTGTTTACTGCCCAGACAGGATAGCAGTTAATGGAGCTGACTGCCATACCGAAGGGCAGAGGTTCAAATCCCGGGGAAGGCATGGGCGTTTGTAAATGTATAGTATCTGTGCAGCATGGAGATTCTCAAAATATACGGTGAGCTGAAAAACTCCTTGAGTGGTATGGTGGAAGGAGGAGAGAAAATGAAAGATCCTTGGACCCATCTTCTAGAGTGCTCTTCTTCAAAATTGGGGGCCAGAATTGCACAAAGTTCTACTGTCACCTATATGGTGCTTAGGGCTCATGCCAACAACAGATGCAATCTTGCAGTCCTTGCCATGATAAAATTTGTGGGCTTGTTCTCATTAGGTCACACAAGTGAGATTAGCTACAACAACAAACATTTCTTCGCTGTAAAGGTACAGAAACTTTACTTCTAAGTAAAGTAATTTTTAGAAGCTTAACCAAAATAAATCAGTCAAATCCTAGCATGAAACTTCTTTGAATTATTATATTAAAAAAAAAGACATTACGTTTCTAGTTAAATAAAAATTTAGAGAGCTATTTGAAAAGTCAGTTACTAAGCTAAAAAAAAGTTCATATCTTTTAACAATACAGTTTATAAAAAGCATGAAGATTTTTCACTTATTTAATCCTCTGAAGGTTTCGAGAAAGATAAGGTATCGTTTCCTAAAGAATCAGCAACTTTGTGAACAAAGCTTTTGAAAAGTGTGGAATGTTTCTTTCACTGAATGCAGTGAAAGCATGAAGCAGTTTTACCTGCGGAGCAGTTTTACCTGCGGAGTTTTACCTGCGGAGTTACACCTGCGGAGAAACATCAGATGAACTGATTAATGTTGGCTGTAAAAGTATCAATTACTGTCAGAACTTTGCCTTTCGGGAGTTTTCAAGAAGGTATATATTAGCGTTTTGAAAGTGATCCGTTCTGTAACAGTAACTGTTCACTTTAATTATGGATTATGTTACCAAATGAAAATTTTGTGAAAAACTGAAAATCAAGACATTAAAAGAAAAGAATTATAATGCTTAATTTTTTTTTTCTGTTCATAAGCCTAGTTTTATACATGTAGGTATAAGTGGGTATGCATGTTTGTATATCTATATTTAAATTTTTATGGAAATCTATGTGCATACGGCCGTAATATCAAAATATTTTTATCATTCTAATACCCTCTAGTTAATTGCTTCGAAGTCCAAAGGAATATTTTCTCACTGAAACAATATGATTTTTGATGTGCTTTCCTTTTTTTTTAAATAAAGTAAAAAGTAAAATATCTTGGGAACTTAGAAAATTTCTTATTTTATTTGCAACTTTTGGTATTTTTCTTCCACAGTTTATTTGAAACTACAGTTGTAAATAATATTTCACAATTTACTTGATATAATGACCAAACTAATTAACTGAACATGAAATAAAAAACTTGTTTATTTGCTAATCATAATCACAGGCATCTATGTTTTTGGTCATGCAGTTTTCCGCTTTTGTGTACAGCGATAAGTAAGGAAAGCCATGAGTTCATTAATTGTACCATAACGATATTGTTTTCTTTAAAATTTATGAAAATATCAGTACATTTTACTATTTCACTACTTGTTTTTTTTTGGGGGGGGGGAGAGTTGTTGAAAAATTATAAGAGCGTTAATGAAAAAAATCAGATTTTGATGGATTAATTCTTATGGTTTTATTAGCCGTAGATTCACAGTCCCAGTACTTTAAATTCAATAACTGAAATAATAACACCTTAAAAAATTAAAAGAATTTCTCTCATATGTCTTTTCATGGTAATGTTTTCCACCTATAAGTAGCAACTAGAGAGTCTCTGGTTTGATTTCCAGAGAGCGCATGAATTTAATTTTCAAATTTCTTTCCTCTATAAAAATAATATTTCTAAACTGGAAAAAATAGAAGCAATAAGCTGATGCTTTTAATGCTTATTTCTTATAATTTCATTTAATTTATGGCAAAGCACTTGAGGGCTATTTGCTTAAGGGAAGAGATGCCTTTGAAGAGGACTTTCTAAGCAAAACTGGACTGGACACAGATATAGGATAAACCATGAAATCGCCCATCCAGCCAGCCCTTTCACCATGATCTGAACTGGATCAAACTACCAATGTTTAGTCACTTTACCGCTGAGCCATTGGTGTGCCAATGCTCTTGATGTGCTGTATGGAACGTGAGTTTTGTATTTTGAATCAGAAAGCTGAAAATATTTTTCAAAATATTATACTTAAATAGAGGTAATATATATTTTTACTGAATATTGTCTTTCAGTTTTACTTTCACTGTAGTTACCTAATACAGAAACATAAAGTTTTATAAATATTTAAATAAATAATTTGGCTTTTGATATTCAATAAAACTCGATAATACTTTTTTTTTTAATTAGATGACTAGAATTTCTTTCCAGATATTTTCTCATGCATTTATTGGTTTTATACTTTATTGAGGTATGATTATTTACCAGAATTCTCTACATTTAAAATTTTATCTTTCAGTATAATAATATGGAACTTTTCTTTAAGGGTAGGAATGGTGAAAGTTTTAAAATATGAAAAAAAAAAAAAATTATATGTTTGCACTAAAAAGTTGCAAATGATAACATATGTTTTAACAAAATTATGCATAACAGTTCACAATTAGATTCATCCTTATTCAGTTATGTTTTCTCAAGAATATTATGCGTTAATATCAATGATAAAAAATAAGAAAATTAGAAATTATATAAAACATGCTTTTAACTAGAAATAAGCTTTTCAACAGAACTTTGAATACCCAGAATAATATGATCATAATCTATCTGAATATTCTGGGCAATAGGTTTGCTTCCTATATACTTACATTTATTTATTTAAATGGACATGTCAAGGTAATAATTTTTTATATCTAGATTTTTTTTCAATTATGATTTTAAACTTAAGAAAATTAAAGATTTTAATTTCCATAAAATAAAATACAAAACAGGACTTCTATGGCAAAACTGAAATGTAAAACCATTTTTATTCACCAAAACTCACAACCTGTGTCTACTTCAACTAAAAGAAGGAAAATTAATTTTAGTTCATATGGCTGGCTCAGTTAGGAATAAAAAAAATAATCTTCCTTCCCATTTCCAAGAACTAGAATTAAACAGGATCCTTTTTTTGCACAAAACAAAATGCATAATTTATTTCTGTTCAATTAAAAATAGTTAGACTATTTGAATAAGCAAAGAACATGAGAGATGCCTACCTGAAGGGGAATTGGCTTGTATTCCCATTACACGTGGGAGAAAGCTGTCAAAACACCTACGATGCAGCCTGTTCATTTGGATTCAAACCTTAATCAAACTATCAGTACTTAGCAATCTTTAACGTTCGGCTATTTGCGGAGTTCAATTACCCGTTAAACGGAAACAATAATTCTATTGATATACGATACTCATTTTAAAAACAAAATACATAAAAAAAAATACTCTGTTTCACTTATTACAGACTTCAATTTACTATATCGTTTCGGATTAAAGCTAATTTTTCACATGATCGAGCAGCCCCTTTTTTAGGTTTTATATTTCGACCTTACCTGCTGGTTTTATTTAGAGAATACCCATACTGTATACGACCACATATCTTTATTTGCATTTAAATATTAGTTTGCGTTTTTTGTATGTAAAAATTTTTTTTTGGATTTTGGATCTTCTCTTATTTTGTTTTTCTTGAGTATCTGGATTTAAAATTTTTATATGCATGCCTTTTTAAGAGTTAAGAATACAGGTCGGGAAAAGATCTGAACATTTGAGAGTCTCTAAATGATGGTCTTTAAATTGAAAATATCTTTCGAATTTTACGGGCATGAATCTCAAATGTCTCAGAGGAACGAAACATGTATTCGAAACTCATTGATCAACTCGGTACAAGGCTTCAAAACACTTTTGCCTTGATAAGTTCTGTTTGAAGCGATGAAATAGGGAGATCAATATTTATTTCTCTTTTTTATTTTACTTTCAATGCTTTCCATAATGTCCAGTGATTACTTGTACTACCTTACGGTGCGACTTTATTTGAGATTCTTAATGGTTAGGACCTTCACAGGAAAATAAATGTAAACATGTCTTTAAATTCCACTTTTACCTTTTTCTTAGGAAATCTTTTCACATTTTACAAATTGTAATACTTTTAGTAATTGCGCATTTCGTCTTTCAGTTTTTAAACTTTGTTTTCATGATCCTTTAAGAAAATGTATTCTGACTTATGAATAGTTTGCTAAAATTATATATTATGTATTTTATTACTTATATTACTTATATCAAAGAAAAAATTACACACATATGAATGGAATAATATGCTTAATTTTTGATATTAGGCTAGAAAGCTCAACCATTTCAGATAACTGTAGCTCTCAATATTTGCAGTAACTTAATTGTAGTTTTATTATATTTCTTGCCCTCTGTAGTTAGTTACTTTTAGTGCAAATAGCAGATGATTTTGATGCTTGAAATGTATATTATACTTCTGTATTTCTTTCCCATTATTCTATTTCTTTATAATATTAATATTAAAATGATCTGAATTAAGTCTACTTAGCTCATTAGAAAACTTCTGTTAATAATACACAAATAATAAAAACGCTTGGAAAAAGTAAAAGTTTAAAATAAGAAGCAACCAATTTTGTTACAAATAAAGCGATTTAATCGGTACTATTCAAACTGAGGCACTCTAAAAGGTAAAACTATATGCCCACGAGCATTTAAAATCAAGATGCCAAATGAATTTCTGAGCAAATGTATCAGTATAGATAAATGTATTACAGAACTAGCCGCTTGCGTGACCAGACTCCTGAAATGGTAATTATAAAGAAGAAAAAATACACGATTTTAATAAATCCAGTTAATGCAATTTCTTGGCTCCAGCCAGTAATTAATAATAATCGAAATGAATCTGTGTTTATTGCTTTTAAATTGCTTAGTTTGCTAATTAATAACAGACCATATTTGAAAAAAAAAATCAATACTATCTTGCACTTTGCTGAATGGCAACACACTGCCATGTGGAAGCTGAAAATATTTTAATTTGGACAGTAGCAATATATTTATTTTAGATCATTGAGTCTTGATTAAATTCAAAATTTTTCATTTTGCTAGTGACAACACACTTCTTTTTTATCAATGACTTTTCTGAAATCTGAAATGTAAATTTCTTATGTTTTGCCCACTCACAAAATAAAGATTTTATATCACTTAATTTTTAAATAAAATAAGAAATAAATAAAATAATAAATTCAAAATTCGGGTATTGACTTGAGCATGTTCAAACACAGCACTATGTGTGTCCAAAATTTGGTAGCTTTATGTGCCACTGTGTTTCCGCAATGCAGTTAAATTTGAAAGACAAATATATTTCATTTTGCAAAATGGCAACAAACTTCTTTTATATCACTGAGTTATCTGTTTATATTTGAATCATCTGAACAAACAAACAACCAAAAAAGAAGTTGAAAATTAAAAATTCGGGGTTCGAGCTGCACGACGATGTTCAGAATTTGATAGCTTTACCAAGTGAAAACAGGATTGTAAGTATCTCTGCTTTTCCACAATGCGAGAAACAGGCATACATACATACTGTTGTATCCGATCATTACTCGCCTACGATGCGCATTAAGTAAGGTTCATTGTATTCTTCATAAATGTACATACATATACATTATTCATTATATAATAGTAGAGACATAACTGCAGAGATTGGTTTGGTATTACAGAGGAAATATACATAAAAGTTTTGCTCATGTTTCCCTAAATAAAAATACTGCTATTAGTACTATTATTGTTTCTAATTACCAGCACTAAATCCTTAACCAAAAAAAAACCTAATAATAAAATAACCTAATAACCAAACGAGTTGAGAGTAAAGCTAATAATTAAAAAAAACCTAATAATCACAGAATTGCATGAAAAATGTTGTTTCAAATGAAGTATATTTGGAACTTAATTGCCAAATTTTGGCTGTTTTTCAAAAATCGTTTGATTGCTATAGTTTTTTTAGGTATTTTGTAACTTTTATTTAATAATCTTTCTTAAGAGCAACACCAGCAGGGAATGAATTAAGAAGAAAATTTAATTTTTGATGCCTACTTTACAAATTAAAAATTTTCAGCACTCATAATTACTTAAATATTTTTTTAGTTGATTTTGTTTTTAGAATATAATATATAATAAATACGATAGGCCTTTATTGTGTCAACCTATTGTAAGATTATCAAGTTTTATTCAGTATTCATTTGGTGATTTAGGATGCAAATTTTCATAATCAACACCATATTAATTTTTTAGTCTGAATATCTTGTATTAATTTGCCAGTCTTATGCAAAAACAAGTAGTAACTTATTTTTATTTTCCTAGTCTGAATTTAGTGTAGAAAAATAAAAAAAAGGGTTTTTAAAAAATTCATAAAAATATTAGCACACTAAAAGGAGAAAAGTAAGGTATTTTCTCCCTCCCTTTAGCACACTCGACACGTATGCAGGAGCTCGAATTCTGGAAAGGGCATTTAGGATTCCTTTAGGCTCCTTGCTTCAAAAAATCAAGAAGACTCTCAGGAATAAGCGATTTAAGAGTTCTCTATACAAAATTCACCTACAAATTTAACTTGCAAATAATAAAAATATGGGACACCTTTTGATAAATTTATAAACATGATGTCTAATACTTCTAATAATGCAATTTGACTTCATTGTGTAGGCACCCACCCATAATGTTATTCATGATACAAAATCGTAGATGAATTTTGTAAGAAGAATTAGTTAATTTCTCTTTTCCGTTAACCATATAATAAAATATTTTTTCCGTTTTAGCTCATTAATTATTTTAAGAGTTTCGAATCAAAGATGATTTTTTAAGAGTTCTCTCTCTCTTTTTAATTTTTATCCTTTTACTCTCAATGCCATGTTTTCAATTAAATTCTTCAACTGAAAAATCATTTTTCAAAAATGAATAATTATTCTTTTGTTTCCAAAAATTCTGTTGCGTTAGATGATAGAAAAAACCCAGTGATTTTACCAAAAAATTAGAAATTGCCTTAAAATCTCATATAAACTTCAATTAAAAGATTTTCCCTGCTCTATTCGATGGCGCGAACAGTAAAATTATGAGTTTTAATTTTTTTGTTAAATGAAGATAAGTGCAAAAAATCATTTACAGATTAAATTTAAAATATCTGAGTCAAATTTTTAAAAAACCACTTCATTGTATTGTACTGCATAAACAGGATGTGAACAAGATATGAATTTGGAGAGCTTCTCATGAAATATTGATGACAAAGTTTTAACCATTAACAAATACCAAGACTGAGCTATATATATATATATAAGCTTTTATATAAAAGTATACAATGGAGGAAAAATTGGTCAATTCAGACATTCTGTCTGATAAACATCAACTACTTTGTGTACATTGTAACAACAATATTTTGGGGAAACTAAGATTTTCTCTAAAGAAACAAAAGTGCTCTCTTCTATACAAATCTATTTATATTTAACCATAGAATAGCTTTTCTTATGAAATTCCACTTTTGAAAAATACTGAGAATTTCATAGATAAGGATATTTATTATAGCTTCTAAGGTACATTCTAGAATTGAAATTAATTGCATGACCACAGTTTATAATGCATCATTAACCGTTTGGGTTTCTTCAATTTCGGCTAAAATATGTAGCCTTATTTGTATATATATATAGCCTTTTTTTTTTTTTTTTTTTTTTTTTTTTTTTTTTTTTTTTTTTTTTTTTTTTTTTTTTTATTTTAATTACTATTAGTATTCTTCATCAATTACATCACTCTCAAAAGAACTTGTGTTTTACGAGTATGAGCTATTAAAACACAGTATAAAATTATTTTACATTGTAAGAAATAGAAAGCATTTCTTAAATATACACAGTCCAGTCACATTAATGTGACCACCACGTACTTTCCATGTCAGAGTTAAATAACCAATCACAGAAGGCAGGTGGCAGCACAGTGCAGTTGAGCGTATATAAAGGGTGTGTGAGGGCTTCGGAAAATATTTCAATCGTTGGCGTAATGCAGAAACGAAGCGATTTATCCGACTTCCAAAAGGGCATGATCATTGGCTTTCGGGCCAAGGGTGGAAGCATTTCCGAAACGGCTGAGTTTGTGAACTGTTCGCGTGCCGCCGTGGTAAAAGTGTACCGTGCATGGCAAAATGGGACTGTCCAAAATCAGCGACGTGGCAAATGTGGTGCACCACGGGCCATAGATGACAGAGGCGAACGACGGTTGCGGAGATGCGTTCGGGCAGATAGACGGGCTACCGTTGAGCAACTGACCACCAAAATGAACCAAGGGGCTACCAAAAGTGTCTCCCAAAGTACTATTCAGCGAACATTGCTGCGTCTGGGCCTCCGAAGCAGACGCCTGGTTCGTGCACCTATGCTGACTGCTGTTCATCGACGGCGAAGGCTAGAATTTGCACGCCAGTACAGCAGCTGGACGTCCACTGAGTGGCGACAGGTTGCGTTTTCGGATGAATCGCGTTTTATGCTCCATCGGACAGATGGACGTTGGCGTATAAGGCGTGAAACCTCTGAAAGGAACCACCCTGCAACCATTGCCGGAACGGTCCAAGCTGGAGGCGGGAGCATTATGGTCTGGGGAATGTTTTCCTGGCATTCTCTAGGTTCACTGATCATTGTGGAAGGCACAATGGATCAATACAAGTACGCATCTGTCCTTGCGGACCATGTTCACCCCTACATGCGCATTGTTTTTCCTCAGGATGATGGCATCTTCCAGCAGGACAATGCGAGGTGCCATACAGCTGCCAGTGTACGTGCGTGGTTCGAAGAGCACCAGGATGAGTTTACCGTCCTCCCCTGGCCAGCAAACTCACCTGACTTAAACCCAATCGAGCATCTGTGGGACCATCTCGATCGAGTTGTTCGCGCCATGGATCCTCAACCGCGTAATCTAGCGCAGCTGGCCACGGCATTAGAGTCGGCATGGCTCAACATCCCAGAGAACACCTTCAGGGACCTATGTGACTCTCTTCCTGCACGTCTCGCAGCAGTCCGCTCTGCGAAAGGTGGTTATTGTGGCTTTTGACAGATGGTCACATTAATGTGACTGGACTGTGTACATATATATATGTGAACTCAACTATTATGTAAACATCTTCCTTTCAGAATTAGGAAAGGTAGTTTTATATGTGAAGATATATAGCCTTGATAACTTCTTAAAATTCTTTAATTCTTCTTCTTTCAACTGGCAGTAGATAGCTTGGTGATAAATTTATTAACAATGTTGCACTTATTTCGAAACATTTCCATTTATGAATGTAATTGCATGGCAATCAATTTCCAAAGTAATGTTTTCACATACTAATTTATTTATGATTTTTTAATTTAAATATTCCCCAATCTTCATGGCTATTGAAGCAGTTTTCAAAATTATTCAAGTGATTGATAAGGAAAGGAAACTTAAAAGCAAAATTGCTTTAAATAAAACTTTCATGTTTTCTCACCCTGTAAGAAACAAATTTTGGAATACAAATCATTTTCTTAAACACTCTTCTAAATCATATCAAATAATTATTGCAACTGTTATATCTTTTACAGTCGGACTAGAAAAAACAGGTTTTCCCAACGAAGATTTTCTGATTGTTAGATTTTCTTCTGCTTATATTCAACAAAGAAAAATGAATAGCATCATTTACTTAGAGGGAAAGAATGAAAAACTTTTTCCTTACTATTAATAAGCAAAAAGACGTACATGAAACAAACTAAGGAATGAGTAGTTTCAAAAACAAATGATGGGTTAGAAAACTACAAAATGTGCTTCTGTTTCTATATATCTGGAAGGTTTCGCATTGATTTGTTTAAATTAAATTTAATTTTGCTAAAATATATATTGACAATCCCAGCAAAACGAATTCAATTTTATGATACATATATGTAATCTAAGTATGGATTTTTATAATTTTAAATATATGTATTTGCTAATACTATAGCCTTTATCGAAGTTGTAGTCTTTTTTTCTTATACGAAAACCAAGTTTTACATGACTTTGCAAGCAAATTGTTTACACTTACATTATTCTGTTATTTTTTATAAAAGGTTTTAGGAAAGAATTTAAAATAATAGGAACATATAAGGTTAAAGAAAGTGCATAACTGTTATAAGAAAAACTAAATTAAGGAGAAAAAATGTGTTTCGCCAGTTATGTTTTTAAAATACATCATATGATTTCATGTATTTTCAATACTTTATACAAAAAGTGATTTAATCTCTTACAATATTATTTGCAAATGATTTTCATATCATGCCAAGAAAATTTTCTCAGTAGTTCTTTTTAGACAAGAAATCAGAAGAGTAAATTTTTCTTTAGGGAAACTTGCCTTGTCCTCATATTTCAATGTATAAAATGCCCAAACTTCATATTCACACAACCAAATATGATACATTAGTTTAAAATGGTATTGCATGATTTAAACTCTTTAAAAAATCTAATTTTCATTTCAGAACAATTACCAAAAATACATACTGAAGTTACTGTATTTGTAAACTGTTACAGAAGTTTAAAAAAAAAAAAGTATTTTAAATCAATGCTCACAGATAAAAATAAAAAGTATCTCAAATTTCTATATTTCTCCCGACATTAAGATACCTGTTTAAGTATTTATTCCATGCTAAAAGAAATTATTAGTAAATTAGGCGATATTAAATTTTTTAAAAATTATTCATGGGTTCCACGCAAATTAAATTTACTTTTGCAAAAGAAATTTTGTTTCGCAAATTTTTCGCATACACAAAGCTTTTAGTTGAAGGCTTTTCAGTATCTTCCAGTTTTAGCAAGAAAATCGGCCTCAGGTCAGCAGATGATATGGCTGGATAGTTTTTATTTATAACCATCACATTGCAAAATCTTTCTCTGACGATCGCTGTTGTGCAACAGGAGGTCGGGGGAACAACAGATAGAATATTCTACTCTCAACTATTTCAAGAAGGAAAACGCAAGGCAGAAAAAATCGTTTGAAATGATTTCGGATCCATCAAAAACTGACAGAATATTCTGTGTGTAACGATTTGGAAAGCCATCTTTCAACACAGAATAATCTGTCAGTAATGCTGAGAGGGTTAAACATTTAAAAACATAGAGCAGAAATATCAATTAAGGAAGCACATGTTTGAAAATAACTATGAAGCACATCTGTGTATATATGCATTAACTTTATCTACTTGTCTATCTACCTATATATCTATAAATAATAAAGATGATTGCTTACTTCTAATTACAAATTTTCTGCATTACATAAAAAAGCAATACAAAAGTAAACAAAGATAACAGTATCACTTACCTAAATAATCAAAGAAAAAGTATAACAACATCAACATTGCCCCCATGCACATCACAAAGAAGCCAACATAATAAGGACTAACATTTATGACACTGCCTTCAGTATTTGCCTTTCCTGTAGCCCTTTTGGGAGGCTCTGTTTCACTTTCACGTAATGAACTCATTTCTTTGCAATAACTTGAAGGGAAAAGTAATGACAATAGTGATAAAAGGTTATGACAAAATTTTAGAAAAACAATAAAATAAAATTTATTTAAAGTACATATAAAATAAAAACTAATGTTCATATTAAAAAATGATCAGTTTATACTCTTCAAAATCTAGTGTAGTAACTCTAGCATAGAAATTATGTGAAGTTTTATAATATTTGTGTTTGTAAACCACAGTTGCTATTTTTAAACCTCATTAACAACTTTTCTTAATATTCTGTGTTGATCCATGTTGTTCCATCTGGTAAATTAACATTACCTAGAGAAAACTCTTTTATATTGTTTTATAAAATAGTTTATAAAATAAGTTCAAATTTTATAAAATGTGAAACAGAATTTTTGTTTCCTATTTTATAAAACTTGATGGGAATTAATATAAAACTTAATGAAAATTATTTTCATTCAATACAGAAGTTATTCGTGATATATACATATTTAAGATTCACATCATAATAAAAGAACTTTTATGTCATTAAAACAGCAAATGCAAAAGTTTATAGTCTTCTGGATCTGATAACCACTAGGAATTTTTATTAATTTATAATGCACTGGACATTTCACATTATATATCTACAATTATATATTGGAGAATGTATAACTCCTTTTAAGTGATGGTTTTAAATAGCTGTTGCAGTACAAAGTCCAAAATCTGAATATGCTATATAAAGAAAGATTCAGACTCCGGACCACCAGAGGCACTTGAATTGGGAATTACAGGACTTGAACAATGGAGCTTTGAACAAAAAATTATGTGGAGTAACTTAAACAATTTACATTGAAAGAAATGTTTAATAAAGCAAGCTAATAAATATTGAACTATTTTTTGTAAATTTTGATTCCTTTAAGATCATAAATTTACAGTTTCATAAACAACTATTTCATATTTTTAATTTTATAAATTGCACATGCCTTCTCCAGTAGAATGGCGTTTTGATACACCAGAGTACCTGTGCCGCAAGATTAGCATTCTGGAGGTAACTGAAGATTTTGGAAAATATTTTAAAAGTTCTTGGATTTTAGGCTCAGAGAACCATGAGAAGATTCTGTCAATAATGCTAGGAGCTGAGTTCGGTTTAGGCATAACTTTGTCACTGTAACGTGGTCTGCCTGTTGTCTGAGTATCCGTCTTAGATAGTCCAAGGAATCCACAGCCGGGATTCGAACGGACCATCTTTTGCATGGGAGATCTAAGCGTTACCCCAAGGCCACCATTTCAGACATGCCCTCTTACTAGATATAAACTGGTAATCTAAAATCTGGAATTGTGGAAGTTCCGACAAGTCCGTATCTCAAACTTTGTACTATAATAATGGATGTCTTTTTATGTACATATAAAAGTTCCCATACATTTGTTGTAATACTCAATAAAATCTAAGATATATATATATATACCACATTTTAGGGGTGTTCAAAGTAGTCCCCTCCAATGGTATGGTAGTTCAAAGTAGGTTCAAAGTAGTCCCCTCCAACATCAATGCATTTTTGTATTCAAATTTTCTAAAGATTAAATGTTTCAAGCCATCCATTTCTTGAAATTTATAAAAAAAATCTGCTTTTATAATCTCATCTTCAGAATAAAAATGGAAGCATGTAAATTTTGTTTTAGGTTAAAAAACAACCAAAAGTTGCATGTAGCAAGATCAGGAGAATTGAGATGTTCTATCCATTTAATGTGTTTTTGTTCAAGAAACAGAACTGCCAATTGCATGGAATGAGAAGACGCATTATTATGGTCAGCATGAGTTCCCTAATTTTCATTTTAGGAATTTCTGGAAGATACTTAGGAAAGAAAAGGAAGCTGATTAATGTTTTCATATGCAGTTTTTGATTTTTGGTAATTTGAATGTCAAAGCATACATGTGCTATTAACCAAAGAGAAGGGATGCTTCTATGGAGGACTTTCTAAGGGAAACTCGTTCATATTCACATTACCAGAAAATCATGAAAAACCAACCCCACAGTCAGCCCATTTGCCTGGATTCAAACCCAGGACAAACTACTGGTATTAGGTGGTCTATATGCAGTTCTTCGTGAATAATTTTATGTATATAGCTGCATATCCAATGTTAAATTCCTTCTGTATCATTTGGTAGGTACAGCTATTAACATTAATACTTTTCATATGGCCGACAAATTTTCTGGGATTGAAGCTGACTAAGATGTTCCTGCGTGTGATCCAGGAAAAAATTTCTATGAAATTCTGTAAACCATCTGCATACAGTGATATGAGATGGAGCATCATTTACATATGCTAATTGTAAACATTGAAGGCATTCCTCTTGATTTAATCCCACTTCAAAAACATAGAAAATCACACTGTGATAAAGCTTTAGCATCAGTTTTAATTTTCTTATGCCAAAATCTATTCAATGATAGATAAATTCAATTGTTACCATAAATTATCACTTGCAGATATAAAAGAGTTTAAATTTACACATCTAACATATTTTTTTTATAGCATACTATCTGCACATCTCAAAATTTCAGAGTTACCTAAATACATTAAAATAAACAGTGCACTTTAAAATACAAAGACTCAATGCAGCTGGCTAAAAAAAGGAGCTTGAATGCTTGTAAATCTAATTTTTATCAATTTCTAACATGCATAATATTAACACTGAGAAAAAATTAAAATATATTACATAAAAACTTACATTTCAAAACGTATAATTCCAGACCAATAAGATCCAGCAATAACAGTTATCATGGCAATCACCCATATTGCCAATAAACTGAAATCAAAGTTTACAATATAGGGAGCAAACAGCAGAACAGTGACAGTACTTCCCATTTTCTAAAAATAATTAAACTGAATATGTAAAAACATAATCTGACAAAAAACTTAGTACAAAATGGAATAAATGAGGAAAAACATACTTTTAGTCGTTCGGCAGATTTTTCAGATATTATTGAAACAGTGATATTTATATCCTCCGCATCAGTATCATTCATTTGAAATTGATCCTAGGAAATAAAACTCAGCATAAGTAAACAGAATTACCTATATTTATAATTTTAAAAAATACTTAACAAAGCTAAATTTATAAATATAAATAACCAATAAATGCATTACAAATGAAATAAACATTCAAATGTCTCTGAAGTAGCTTGCTAATTAAAACTCATATTTTAAAGAATATTCACCTCATTTGTTTATTTTATTGCAGAAAATGATAATGTTGAGAAACTTCTCAGAAGGAATACAGAAAAGACTTTCCAGTTTACATTTATTATTTGAATAAAAATAAAAAGCAAAGTTAATTTTTTTAAATAAATAGTTTGTTTTAATAATACTATAATGAACATTATATTCTTTGTCATAAAATATATCATCGCTATCTAATTCATTAATTCTATTTTTTTATGCTGTTGGCAAATAGAAAATTTTATAATCATTATTTACTGCAATGGGTTTTTCAGTTTATATATAATTTCAAAGACAAAATAAATAAATAAAAGGTTTGTGATATATAATCAAAAAATAAGCATTGAAAGAAATACTGCTAATTTATACTTTTGATACATTAAAACAGATGAAATACAAAATAATAAGTACATTTGTGAAACACAAAAAGATCTTTGTTAATACGGATTTGAGCCACTCTTTAACTGAAGTATTCATAACATGCAACATAGTAAGAATGCTTAGAGTTCTTGTAAAGTAACACGAAGCAATTCCTTTTGCATAAGAATCTAATTCTCAAAGGCTTACTGGAGACAGAATTTGAGCTCCAGGTTCAGATTTCCAAATATTTTCACAAATGTTCAGTAATGTTAGGCCTGATAGGGCCCGACAAATTGCCCTGTTTCATTGTTATACTCTTCAAACCATGTCTGAATACACCTAGCAGTATAGACCGAAGGAACAGGAGCAGTGTCATCTTGAAATGCAGCCACTCTCTAGAGAGTACAGTGTGGACTAAGAATGGACATGATCCATCAGAATGTTCCAATACTTCCTAATAACCAGAATAACAAGGTGGGCAAGATTGCCCTCCATACTAACAGGAATCCACTTTCATACCTCACATTCAGCAGAGGCAGACCTAAACGTTCCTCTGGCTTCTTTACTCCTCAAAAATAAACATGCTTGGAGGCCTAAAATATTATGAACCCTGATTCAATGTACCATATTTTAATGATGCTGTTGTGAAGCCCAATCCTGGAAAGTTCAGCATCACTAATGCTGCTTGATGGTATGGAGTTCTTTTTGACAAGTTTGCTTAAAATAGGGTCCTAGACATGTTTCCATTTTATCTGGGGTACTGACTGCTTGTGCTTTTGTGCTACTATGCACTTCAACATCCATTTATCCATAATAGCCAACTTTGTCTTCCATCCACTGTTGTGGTTTGAAGACACGAACTTACTATTTTTCATGCATACTTTCATAAATAACAGCTGATATCATCATTTTTGCCCACCCAAAAAGTTTGTTGTTTTGATAATCCATCTTAATATGTCTTTTTGAAAATCACTCATGTATAACCCAAGAGACATTTCAGCATCTTTTAGAGAGATGCATGCAGTATTTTACATACAAGCACATGCAGTATTTTATGACAGTTCTTGATCGACCTTCTCCATTATGGTCATCCATTCCTACTGAACATAAAAAATCTGATGTGTACACCATATGACTTCCTTGTACAGGATATTAAATTATATGCATTTTTTGCTGCATTTCATTTAAACCTACTTCGAATTTCCTTAGAGATATATTTCTAATTCAATTAATTCAGTTCTCATTTTACAGCAAGGCAAAAACACATAAAACCTCAAAATGTCTTTGTTAAAAATTGAAAAACATAAAATAACAAATACAGTTAAAACAATTAAAAACAATTTTTACAATTAAAATTAGAGTTTCTACGCAAAAAGAAGCAATTTAGCCATGAGCAAAAAGGCAGATTTTTTGGTGTGCAAAACTGAATGTTTACTTTGGTCCCATATGGCAAAAAGACACTGAAGTTGCAGAAACTGACTTAATTCACTATTCTGCTAATTTTCAAATTTAAAAGAATATAACTGCTATGGTAAAAAAATTAGGATTGATTCTTCTGAATGCCTTGAAATTAAATCACTATTATCAAATATTAAAATTACTTCTTTCAAAATTAATTCATATACCGATGTGTTGTTTATCAAAAATGGATTTTGAAACCAATCAAAATTTTTTATTTTTAAATTTAGAAAGTAATGAACAATTATATGCTCTATATTGTCAAATGATCAGTAATTATTTCATGAATTATTTTATGAGTCTAATTCAAACTTTTTTAAACTATTTTCTTGTGCTTTAATCTCTCAAAGCGTTTTCTTTAAAAAAAATATCCTAGCAATTTATCAGTTCAGGTTAATATATTTTCTTTTGGTCCTTGCATACTTGTTTTTATGTTATTACAAATAACAAAACTATTAAATAAGCTGGCTAGCTCAGCACATGATATTGTGTCATCTAATAAATCAACAAAATCATTATCATCTTATTAAAAAATACCTTTTCTCTTGTTTTTTAATTCAAGCATGTTAAGATAAAACTTTCCCTCTGGAAAACCACCTAACTTCTGAGTGCAATAACAAAGATTCTCATATTTAGACTCCACAGCCTGGCATAATTGACTAAATTGGATAATAAATAACTTTTTAATAGTTTCAACTTTATATAATTAATCATTTTAACCCATTGTTCTAGCCCTATTTTTAATTTTGATCGCATTTGTTTTGTAATCAGTAATGTAAAAAGCAATGGGTAACAAATATATCTGCATTATGTTTCCTTATTCTACATTACAAATACTTTTATAGATGCAGCTGTAGCTATAGCACCATCCATGTAAATGCCAATGCAAAAATCCCATGAAATTTGAATTTTTTATAAATATGAATTAATTTAATTTAAAATGTGTTTTCCTGCTGTGAAATCAAATAATTTATGACAACATAAAAATTGATTAACATATCATTTTCATGAATAAACTGAACAATTAAAATTGTATACACTTTTATCAGTCATTTTGTTGATTTTGTGGAGCAAATCTGCAAGAATTTAAGCAGTACTTCTTTTAATAGGTAATTATTAATTAGCAATTTAAGCAGTATTTTTTCTTTTCTTTTAATCTTTTTGGGATGAGTCTGTAATTCCACGATGAATTGTATCATTTGAAGGTGGTATTTTAAAAATAAAATTTCTGCTTATTCATCGAGCATTCTTTTTAAAATTTTATGATAAGCAGGTAATATAATTTTTTCAGCTAAGTTCTGAGCTTTTTCAAATACACTTAATTGTTTTTCTAAACTTTTACTTGTTTGACTTTGTAGAGAATGATTACTTTGCTTAGAACCACAGCATTGTTTGACAGTTTACAACCACACACTTGGGAAGAGTTTGATCATTTTCCACTGCACATGTAAATCCAAATTTTAAGATGTCCTCATTATACTTAGAAGAAACATCTTTACTTGCACTGGGTTCAGGCTTGTATGCCTGATAACTAATATCATCATTGTTAAGCTTTTTTATTTTTTGTATTTATTTATGCATTTTAAGAGGTTTTTTTTTTTTTTTTAAATAAAAATAATTTTGTCAAGAATTTATTAAAAACGAAATTACTGTGTATTAAATTTGAATCTGTTTTAATTAAATTCAACAAAACAATATGGTGGTTTGCACAAGTGAATAAATAAGTTGTAACTAAACCCTATACACATATCAAGCAGGTGACTACAGACTAAACTAGTATACTAGTTGTGTCAGCAAATGTTAGCACTGGGAATGAGAAGAAATGAGAAGGGTATATGTCATCCTCTCATTTCTATAGGTACACTATACATTTCAGATCTTCTCAATGCATAGTGTTTGCTGATAAGCTTTGTTTAACACAGCTTTATTTGGGTTCAATCCAAAACTGTAAATAATCATGTGCGTTTCAAATTTGCTGTTTTGGTTTCCATTGGATGCGTTCGGGATTAAAAGTTTTATCTTTTAGTTAAAACATTAAACAGTCCAAGATATATTGGAACTGGCTCAGCCAGGCCCTGCTAGGATATTAGAAGCAACTGAAGTACTTGCCTGATGTTGCTTATGTATGGGCAGCCATTTCGAATTTGGCTTCTCATGATGTTAAGGTGTAGGAAAATTGTTCATACACCATATAAAAACAAAATTTTGTATTGCAAGAGAACAGTTATAGTGTATATAAATACAAAATGATTTTATTGTATGAATTCATAAAATTTAACAACACAGTGGTTGAGAATCGCTGGTATATAACATGCAGAGAGAGAGAGAGA
Organism: Stegodyphus mimosarum; assembly: GCA_000611955.2. NCBI lineage: Eukaryota > Metazoa > Arthropoda > Arachnida > Araneae > Eresidae > Stegodyphus > Stegodyphus mimosarum. The sequence goes on from KK121792.1 coordinate 102,125, forward strand.
TGAACAGATAAAAGAACTTTTTGAATTTTTTACGAATTCTGACACCTTACTTCAATGAATAACAGAAAAATCATATTTGCACTAAAAATCACGATCATGACAAAGTGATGACTGAATGAGTGAACAGTGCCATACCAAAGATTGAAGGGTTAATACTAATGACTCAATTTCATGAGAAAATGGACTTAAGAATGGAATGCACTTATTTGAGAGGTTGGTTTATCAAATTTAAAAATTGCTGTGGTATAAGGTAATTAAAAATTTCACGAGAAAAAGCTTCACCTGACACTGAATTTCACCTGATACTACAATTTGCAAATGAATTCACTGAACGCCTTAACAGTGAAAAATCATCATCAGAATAAACTTATTACACTGCAGAAACCAGTCTTTTCTGGCAATGTGTACCCTGAAATATCTTGGGAACCTCTGTAGAAAAGCCCTCAACCAGTATCAAAGATTCTAAAAATAGACTAATGACTTTTGTATGCACAAATATTGCAGGAATTTGCAAACATAAATTTTTCACAGTCAAAAAATATGTGACCTTCGACATTTAAAAGAGTGACGATTTCTCCCATCATCTACCATTCAAAGAAAACAGTGTGGATGACACAAACATTAATGAATGGATGGTTTGAAAATTAATTCATACTCAAAGCTCGGTTGGTTTACAGCATGATGCGAAAATTATGAAAAAATTGATTGCGAACAAAATCATGAAAAAAATTTATTATGGACCACTGTTCAGTTCACACTTCACAAAAAAGTTCCAGTAGAAAGGTTGTAAAAAACAAAAAATTGCATTTACCAAGTAATGATGCTACCTGCTATTAAAGTAGTCACCTTGGCTATCTATGCACAACTGCCAACATTTCTGAGGTCTTGGAAGCAAGAGGGGAAATCTTCAACTGTGATGCTTGGAAGCTCATTTGTCACAGCCCGTTTGATGTCTACAACAATCTTGATTAAGTTTTCTTTTCAGTCACTTTTTCACTCATGGAAACAGGAGAAAACCACAATAATCTTTGACACAAATGTAGGATTACGTCTGGTTTTAATTAATTGATTTAGCAGAAATTCTTCGTCTTTTCTCTTTCTGTTCATCTGTTAGTGAGTGAGGGATGATTCCCTAAGTTTCTGTTTCCCTAAATCTTTGCATAAAATCGTATGACACATCATGATTCAAATTCAGTTCTTCCGATATCACAGACACAGTTACATGATGATCTTCTTGCAATAACTGCTTTACACACTCTATGTTCACATCGGCATATGCTATACAGGGGTGATCAGCTCTCGGATCATCTTGAATTGAACCTCTGCCTTCACGAAACCTTTAATGCCACTTGAAAACATGACTTCTTGAAATTGCCTCACCTGCACATGCTTGCTTAATCATATTCCACGTTTCATTAGGGGTTTTACCAGGCTTAATGTAGAACTTAATGTTCACTCTTTACTTACAATCAGCATCCATTGTATCACCTTAATGAATGCAACAACAACCTGAACAGTGTGTTGCTAAGCACAGCCCTACCACCTAGCAAGTTTGTGTGGAAACATGGCCAAGGTCATGTCAAGTAAGAAACGTACCAGGTAACATAAAAACAACATTTGTTCCTTTTCAGTATTGCAAACCCAAAGATTAAAAAAAAAAGTCCTGGAACTTTCATGACAAAGGATGTATCTGTCTCATATTTTCTACCAAACTGTACATCCATCATTCAGCCAGCAGATAGTGAAGTGATACATACACTGAAATGTTGATACAAGGTATTTTTAATACATTTGCTAGATTTTCTGAACAGTGGCAAAACCATTCAATTTTTAAAAAAAATATTTTAACATAAAATCTGCTGTGTAGATCATTGCAAAATCATGGGAGAACAAGTCTGCAGATACTGGGTCATCCAAAAAGTTCTGCAGGTTTTTGATAATAAACACAATGAATGAAGCAGTGTAAAAACATGATCTTTCATTGAATCACATAAACACAATATCATTCTATGGCTATTATCATCTTTTAGGCAAACTGGAAAGTTAAAAAAAAAAAAAATTCTAAAGAAGTTACTGAAATGCTGTTTGACAGTCTCCAAAGTAGTGAACTCCAGAACATTTAGAGAATTTTAAAGTTACTTGAAGAGATGAAAACCCGAGAGTGGAAGGTCTAGTGAATCTGGGGGAAGGGGAGGTAACACAAAACATCTCAGTTGAAGTTGGCAAGTTTTTGTCTGGCATTCATCAAAATGTGGGGCTAGACACTGTCATGATGGAAGATAACACTTCAAAGATTTGCCAGTTCTGTGCACTTTGCTTTACTTTCCTGCTTCTAAAACTGCTATTTGGGAATTATCTTTCCAAATTTATTGTGTGATTTTGTGGCAACAATTCATAGTTTACAATTCTTTTACAGTTCCACCATACACAAAGCATTATTTTTCTGGGATGCAGCTGCTCTCTCAGTGTTACTAAATGAGGCTCTTTTGACTTATCCCATGATCTTTTTCTCGTCACATTATTGTATACTATCCACTTCTCATCTCCTATAATGAGCCATTTCAAAAAATGGAACTTCTTTATTTTTTTCTCAGCGAAGAATCACATGTCAAAATGTGAGCAAGCATATTCTGCTCTGATAAAGTATGGCATATGCATACATCTTAGCAGCTTACACATTCAGTCTCCTTCAAATGACTATATATTCCATTTTGTAGAATATTTATTGTGTTCGATAGTAAGTGAATTAAATCATTTGAAATTTCAACAACAGCTCCTTTTAATATATCTCCACTTACAGGGGAATGGCCATCTAGACCAGGCATCATGTTCAAAGTTGAAATTTCAGAAATAATTTCTTTTAACATATCTTTGTTTACAGAGGATATTGTTCAGTGCAGATATCATCTTTGAGGCTGAAATTTCCACACTTTCACAAACTGTGTATTCATAAACAACCCTTTTTCTATATACAGTACAAATTTTTTACACAGCCTGACTGGCCTTTTTTTCTCTTTTACAGCAAAATATGATGAAAACGAACTTTTAGATTCTCTATTCTTAGCACTGCATCAAAACAAAAGTTATGCCACAACACATGCCAGAAATAAGCAACATGAACAAGAAAAGACCATATTTAAACATCCACTTTGATCCATGTCACCTTACATCAGCAGTAACAAAATAATTTTAAAAAATACACTTTGATTTGAAAAATCGCAGAATTCTTTGGAAGATCCAACATTTTAAAAATGCTTGGCATAATTTTCAGATATAGGGCAGTTTTGGGGGCTTCCAAAAGTGGGGGCCCTACGCTTATGTTAAATTCAGCCTTATCATCTATCAACTAATGGATGGTGAAATCTGTAATATGGTTTTAAATCCAAAAAACATCACTTGGAAAGTCACAAACAAGGTAGATTTTGATTGACAGTTTAGTATGAATTCTTGACACGGCGATTACAAAACTTGAACAATGGAACCTTGTAATTAAAAATAAATTAATGCTATCTATAAAATTAAAAAGAAAGCATTAGCCATAAAAATAAAGCTTCAAAAACTTACATTGAAAGAAATGCTTAATAAAAGAAACAAATAAATACTGAGCTTTTTTTGATTAATTTCAATTCCCTTAAGAAAAAAAAATCCTTTGTTATTTCATATTTTTAATTATAGGATTTCTACATGTTTTTTTGCTAGATTTAAAATGATAAACTAAAAATCTGAAAATTTCTATAGTCTCGATAATACTTGTACTGTATCATATATGGCTTAGTTAAAATTAAGTCACTTTCATATGTTAGTCACTTTCACAAATTAGTTGGGTTTTTATAACAAATCTTATCTAGATTTTTCTAAACCTTTCTTCATAAAGTTAAACATCTGCTTACCAACTTCCTTAAGATATGACAGATAACACATTTATGCATTACTACAACAATATATTACATACTAAAAGCATATGTAACGTAATTAACAATGATAAATGTAAAATAAATGAATAAAAGTATAAGAATATGATACCAAAATATCCTTAAGTTAGAAACTAAAAATATTTTCATAAATACTACCAAACAAATAAAAATAAAATTAGAATAAAATATTCTAGTACAATATTTGTTAATATCTTAGAAACAAACTACAGAATCTAAAATTGCTACGTAAGTTAATCTTTTTTTTTTAAATAAGAGAAAATATATTCTACAAATAATTTCTTTGGAGACACAAATACTAAATATATATATATATATATAAGCAAAAACATAATTTATTTATATTTGGGTATTATCCAGAATCTATTGAAATACCATCAAGAGTTTATTAGTGCCTCTTGGGCAGTTGTACATTTTCAGTAGATTGAATAAGTAAGTTTTCCAATGATTTCCAATGAGTATTATTTGGCTACAGCAATCTAAATCACATCAAACAGATTGCCATTCTCTGCAATTTGTCTCAATATGAATTCTATTAAATAAAAAGGCAAATCATATTCCTAATTCTCGGTCTTACACTTTGCTGGCAATTGTAAACACTGCATTTCCAGTGTACCTCTTCTGGCATGCACAGTTCCACTGCATAAGAATTGGAATATTGTTAATTATTTGGGAGATGACCACTTGTGTAGAAATAATGGATTGTTTCTGCTTCATTTCTCAGCAGATTTAGTAAATGAATGCTGTAAAATGTAGCAAAAATTAACACAAGATGAACAAATGTAATCCTAATAACTTTTTGTGAGAAAAAGATTACTACAAAAATGACACAATGCAAATATGTATTTGCTCTAATTGGTCCCAAGTTGGGATTGAAACAAAAATATAGCCATCTCCACTTTCCATCAGCCAAAATAAGGGGAAAATTGATTAAAATAAATAAATAAATAAATGAATACATAAAAAATATTTGCATTACCATTTTTAAGGGGGGGCCTTAAAAAATCAAGAAGAGCTTCTAAGGTTGCCACTTTTAATCCCATTGCAATAAGAGTTTGTGTGTGGTAATCGGGAATTCTAAACATACACTGCTTTTAAAATTTTGGAGATTTTGCTGTTGGACTTTATGTAGTGCAAGTGCAAAGAAAGCAGCATTTACTACTAAAGTAAAAAAAAAAAAAAAAAAAACTTTTAAAAAAAAAAAAAAAAAAAAAAAAAAAAAAAGCAAAAGTGAGTCTAAGTGCAGGTATTTGTGGTGTTTTATTCATGAACGTTAACTAATAAGCTAGTACCGATGTTATTATGATTTTCCTTTTAAAGTAGAAATACTTTTTAGTTGATTTCTGGTTTTTTAATTAAATGACAAATAATAATTCTTCTCATTCTACCTCACATATATCTATATAAAGTATCAAATTTGTCATTTGTATCACTACAAGATTTTCACAAAAGAAAAAAAAAAAAAAAAGAAAAACATATGAACACTATGTCATTTATTGTCTTTTCTAAAGTTTGATAAAGAAATAAAACAGAACAGAATTTTTAAATAAAAAAATCACACTGATTTACCAACTATATGGCAAATGTAAGTATAAGATAGTGTTGCTTTTTTACAAACATGACCATTATAAGTTTCTCTACGTATATTAAATAATCCAAATAAAATATTTTACAGTATAACTATGTAAATATATTTCTGCTTAATGTAGAAATTAAAATACAAACAATAAATTATTTTAAAATATTTTCAAGTATCAGCTTACAATGTGTAAAATGGAAGTGGTTTTCGGAAAGCTACTATAAGAAAAAAATATCTTATATACAAGCCAATAATGTGCTTATGTTACGTAACTTACAACTAAAAGTCATAACTTACAACTAATAAACTTTGTCAACATTTATAGAAATCACATGTTTACTGATCAGTGCTCAGATATAAATAAATCTTTCCTAAAAAATAAAATCCTTTATTAAGTTGCATTTCTTTTATGCACTTTAGCAAGTCCACTCAAGTTTTAAGAAATAAAATTCATACCATCATATATTCCTCTTCATTTTAAATATAAATTTATAAAAGATAACACTAAATTACATAGATAAGGATTAAATTTTAAAATGAAAAAAAATTCATATTGTTGAAACAAATTTGTTAAAGTGCCCTTTCAATCATTTCTTCAGCAATCACAGATTTTACTCAATATGATGATGGCTATGTTAACGGTGGAAAAGCTGGCAATGAATTTTCAAGAACCTTTTCCTGTTTTGATAATCCTTTCAATAAATCGAAAATTTTAACTATGCCATTGATGCTATAAATATTAGATTATTTTAATCTCATCTTTCCCTCAAAAAAGATTAATGAAATTTCATGTCATAAAATTTTGACATAAACTACTTCAGAGCTTCTTAAAGATAACACTTATATAAATTATGACAATACAATACATACAATTTTATTAAATTTTGATTTCTTACAACTCTCTGATTGGGTGAAATAAAGACAACTCCTTTTCCCCCTTGGTCTTGAATATTCCGTGCTTGGTCAGCAATAGTGCAGTTGCTTTTATACAACAGCACAATTTTACCTCTTGATTCACTTTCTGGATGGTCATAGCACCAGTCTACTTCTGTGTCATCTTTTAAAATATGAAATTCCTGAAACAAAAAACACACGTTTGGAAAAAAGCTAGAAATAAACATAAACAGCATAAAAAGAAAAAAGCATAGGTATAGCAAATAGACTTGTATAAATATAAAAAATATACATATATAAAATACTTTTACACTGAATTAAATTATTTCATATTAAAATTAATGAAAAAAACAATGTGTCACTCATATATAAAATGAAAAGAAAAAAACACAGTGTCACTCATATATAAATTATGTTGAAATACATCTCTATACACTAAAGTCTTAAGATCTATTACCTTTTAAAATTGTTCAGCAAGGCGCCCTTTCACAATAAAAATTCTACAATGTGTATTGTAATGAGGTTGATCCACATCCCTCTTCTTTGCACTTTTGTGGAATATTTAACAAAAAGTTCCTAATTAATGCATTGTCTCTTTTGCTTTTATTGGTAGAGATTTATGCATAGGAATTTGTTACATTTAGTACAGGGTACTCTTATAATTGTGTGCAATTAAAAATCCTAGTTTTGAGTTTATTACAGACTCTATTGTTAAACAGTGCTAGATATAATAAAATACATATATTAAACAAAGCAAGGGTTAATATTTAAAAATCTAGTGGCATATGGTATTATTAATAAAATAACTTACTGATCATTTTCCCTTGAAAAACAGATAATGTAATGCAGTCTGAAAAATTGCTAATCTCAGAAATTAAAAGGAAGATGACAAAAATTTTGAATAACTGAACACCACAAATACATTCTCCCACCCACTCACTCAAAATACAGAACAGACAGTTTTGAAATGAGATAACGCAAACAAATTCATTAATAAAATATCTATTTCAATGACTCTTCTTTGAGAACTTAATGCCACACCATCTTATTTGAATTTTAAATTACACTGAAAAGTAAAATTAATGAACTATTTCATGTTCATCACAACAACAAAAATGTATCTCTATCACTCATTTGGTGAACAAGTGTAAAAGAACAGTCTTAATGTAACTCATGCAAGTTGTAAGAGGTGACTCAAATGGTTACCCACCCTGCTCCTTGTCAGGGAAATGGTCCTTCAGGTTGGGAGCTGGGCGTAAGGCTAACAACGCTACTTGGGAAAAAATTCCATGTTTCAAAGTCTGAACTAGAAAATATCTAGTACCACGAGAAGTCATGGATGAACTCTAAAAAGGATAAAGGATTTGACTTTGAGTCATGGAATGACTGTTCCCTCTATTGTTCTAGAGTTCTGCATGAGCTTATACAACAATTTTATAGGTACAAGGCAGATACTGCAACAATCCAGGAACTGAGGTGGACTGGGCAGGGTACAGTTGGCATGAAAATCTCATATATTGTTCTACAGCTGTCATGACAAAAAACACATAGAAGGAACTGGTTTTTTGGTAAATAGGAAAGTAATTGAGAACAAGGAAGATGAAGAGAAAGATATATTTTACGGAGAGTCCTCAGAATGTTTTAGGAGCTGTTCACTTAATGATATTAAACTTTCACTTGATGATCTGAACGCTAAAATGGGTAAGGAGAAGGAGTTTATAGCCAACATTGGTATGCACAGTGCACATGATAAATCTAATGATAATGGAATCTGCCTTGTTGGGTTTGTTTTTGCACATGACCTAGTGATTGGTAGTACCTGCTTTGAGCATATTTACGAATATACTTAGAAGTCAACAGATAGCGTGACTCATGAAATTGATCATGACCTTATTGATAGTAGACATTTCACAAACTTGATTAATGTAAGAACTTTTAGAGAAGCTAATATGTATTCTGAGAATTTTTAGTTCTAGCTAGCATAAGAGGAGAAAAAATCTCCATTGCTACTACAGAATAACTCAAGAAAGTACAAAGGTTTGACTGTGATAAGTTTAAAGTGGAAGAAGTTGCCAGAACTTACAGCGAGACGTTGGACAGAAGTATTTCAGAAGTGAATATTGACACCTCCCAATCTTGAAGACCTATGGCTTAGGTTTAAAACAACAGTATCTGATACTTCAGGTGCAGATTTAGGCCACAGATCTTGAGAAAAAGGTTGAGTTTGGTTTAATGAAGTATGTAGGCTCACAAATAAAAGAAAGTTTGCATACAAAAGAACACTGCAACATAGTTCAAGAAATGTGGCAAGGAATATTTTGGAAAAATGAAAAGAAGGTTCTTACAACTCAGAGAAGAGCTTTTGAGGAAAATTTATTTAAGAATCTTGAACATCTGAGGAAGACCAATGAGTGCCATACATTCTATCAGACTGTCAGCTACTGTCGAAAAGACTTTAAACCCAAAATCAATTTTTGTAGAAATAAAACAGGTGATATCCTTATTGAAAATTCTCACATTTTGGAAAGATGGGTTGAACTGTTACAGGGCAATGAAAATTCTAATTAAGAAATTTTGGCCAATTACAGTGAAATGGCACCACCAAGTCTGCATGAAATAGTATATACTGTCAAGGAGCTTAAAAATTATAAGGCACCTGGAATCAATTTCATATAGGCAGAGCTTCTAAAGTAAGGAATTTTTCACAGAATCATTCAGAATGTTTGCTCGAGTGAGAAGATGCCAGAAGGTTAGCTCATAACTGTTATATGTTGAATCTACAAAAAAGGAGACTTTTTGGTTTGTTAAAACTATAGAGGGATAAGCTTACTTTACACTTGCTACAAAGCTTTCTACAAATTACTGTACAAGAGACTTGTTCCTTACGTATATAGAATTGTTGGTGAACATCAAAGTGTATTTTATGTAGGTAAATCCACTATGGAACATATCTTTGACCTTAGACAAATTATAGAGAAATCCCATGAACTTAATATTGATTTGCATATCTTGTTTATTGATTACAGAGCAGCGTATGATTCCAATGACCACAATGAATTATTAAGAGCAATGCATGATTTTAATATTCCCTTAAAACTCATAAAATTGGTAAAAATTATGCTCAGTATGACTTTTTGCAAGGTTTTGATTCAAGGATTTCTAATGGTTTCCTCATCAGTAAGGGAGTTAGTAAAGTAGATACCCTCTCTGACTTATTTTAAATAGCCTTGGAGAGGGTCATCAGGAAGTCTGAAGTAAACACTAGGGGTAGTATTTTTAGAAAATCCGAAAGTACTCCCATTTGCAGATGACATAGCACAGGTGCCCAGATGCAAAAGATATCTGATAGAAGTGTTTGAAGCTATTGGGAGAGACCAGTGGGCCTTACTATTTACCAAGATCAAATTAAATACATGACTATATTGGAAACCCTAACTCATCTCTTACACCTCACTCATCTCTAATTGGGGATTACAAATTTGAAACAAGTACAGATTTAATTTATCTGGGATCAATGTTTAACAAAAACAATGATATCCTACCTGAAATAAAGAGATGTACTGTTGTGGCTAAGAAAGCTTTTTATCTGGAAACACAAAACTATTACTCTACAAGACCTTAATTCGCCCTGTTCTGACACATTTTGGAGACGTGGACTATAAATAACTGTAAAGGAGGAAGGGACCTAGGGTACTTTTGAATGCAAGGTCCATTTTGAATGCAAGAAGCATTTTTGGAAGAATTCAGGAAAATGGTACTTGGTATAGAAGACACAACACTGAATTACACTGAATGTTGAAAAAGCCAGATGTTGTTCATTACATTAAAATAAGCCACCTCAACTTACATACTAAAAGAAATTTTTTTATCTACACCAGGCAAACGAGAAGAAGATGAAGACCTCGACTTTGATGGATAGATGCTAGAGGAGGAGGATTGTTTAACCTTTAAGTATTGGAGGAGTTTGGCTGCTAGTAGAGATGGTTGGAAACATCTAGATCAGAAGACCTTGGTCCACCCTAGGCTGTTCTGCTGGATGCCATGGATGATGATGACATATGTCTACATTTTAAGAGTCCTTTTACAAAAATTCCTCTTTAATTTAGATCTTTAACATATCAGAAAGATTATTTGAAGTCTTTCTTATAAAGAAGAAAAATCAATTAACAGTGGAAATCAGCAATTATTAATAATTAATTATTTTAAAGAAAAGAAAATGTTATTCACTCATAAAAGTTCCATTATTATTATTTCATCAAGTATTCTCTCTGCATTCAAAAGATGCAAAGAGGAAAAAATTGTATTTGGCAACAGGATTACATACACCACAAGATGTCAAATTATAATACGACAGCATCATTTAGTTATATACAAACATACAATTATTTTTATAATGGCTGTTCTTTCTTCTTATTCTCCAACCTTATTTTTTAAGAAATTTTGAGTGCTGGATTACAAAAGCAGTACTTACTGTAATTAACAATACTGACTTTTAAAACTGCAGAATGTGTCTTTAAAGGAAAAGGAGAAAATGAAATATCCAGTCATTATTTATGATACATAAATTGCAAACAGCATTTCATAATCACTTAAATTACTAAGCATGCAGTAAATGAGTAATTTTTTTTGTATTATTAGTACATACTTTTAATTCCAAATAACTTACACATATATGCTAATATTACGGTTAAAATTACCTAAAATATAAGACAAAAATTTATAATTTCAAACTTTGACATTTTATCACATTAAAAAGCTGTAAAATAATTGTGGAAAAAATTACATAATCATTAGCACTACATTTTTTTTTTAAATTCAAATTTTTAAAAAGTGGGATGAATACATTTATTTGAAAATTCTTAAATTCAGTTTATTGTATAATTGCCTTTTTCTCTCTTTAATAATAAGAACAATAAGGTAAAATAAAGCAAATTAGAATCACAACACACATACTGCTTTAGACTTTTCTTCAGGTACAACTGAAAGTCCTTTAAAATACACCATACAGAAATTTTCTTTTTCAGATGATGATTCAGCAACAAGTACACCAAATTCTTTAGGTAAAGCCTGCAATTTTCAAAATATTAAAAAGTATAAAAACAAACCACTGTGCAACAAACCATATTAATATATCAGACAAAAAAAAATTATTATGGTGTAATTAAAGGTTTTTAAATTAGTTCTTTTCATAATTTTCTTTTAAAATATCACAAAAGTATTTTAAAAAATTACTGACTGACAACAATAGCACGATAAAGACTCAATTTAAAAAAATGGTTCAACATTTAGAACCTCTATTTAACACTTTGGTTTTATCTAATAACAGATGCGCACAAAGTAAGAAGCCAGAATATACTACACTGGTTATCATAAATTAAGGAAAAATCACAAAAATCATGATTACTGAAAAAGTTACATGTAGAATTTTATGAAACTTACCCACAATATATAACGCATAGTAAGGTATCAAATAACATAAAAAGAAATTAACAGACTATTATGGTAGCACGGAAATCAGCAAATGTATAAAATGAACAAATCGAAGGTGTCAGTTTACTATAGGAAAAGTACCTTCAATATGGAATATGATCGCCACTAGAAGCAATACAGCACATACAGCGATGTGTGATGCTTTCAATTATGCGGTCTATCAGTTCTATAAGAAGCCAGAGCCAGCAGTTGCAAGTGCGGCAAGAGTCTGAGGGGACGAATTGAGAGCAGCTAGACGTCTCCTTAAAGCATTCCAACGTGCTCGATAGGATTCAAGTCCAGGGATCGAGCTGGCCACTCCATGCACATAATTGTTTCCCATTGAAGATAATCATCTATGATGCAACCCCTCTGTGGTGTTGCGTTGTTGTCCTGTAACAGGAAAGCATCACCAATTGCCCCGGCATATGGGCGCACATAAGCATCAAGGATGTCACCTCTATAAACCTGAGCATTCACGGTTCCCCTTGGAAAGAAATGGAGGTCTGTGTGTCCACACAAAGAGATGCCCCCCCCCCAAACAGAGACACTGCCTCTTCCATATGCATCTCTTTCAATGATGTTTGACGGATGATAACAGGTTCCAGGTTCTCTCCATATCAAATAACGCTTCTATCACTTTCTAGACTAAACCTGGACTCATCCGTAAAGAGAACAGCCCTCCATTGATCAGGTGTCCAGTGGACATGCTGTCCTGCCCACTGTAAACGGTCTATCCTATGGTGTGACATGAGCGGCACGCAAATGGGAGCACATAAGCATCAAGGATGTCACCTCTATAAACTTGAGCATTCACGGTTCCCCTTGGAAAGAAATGGAGGTCTGTGTGTCCACACAAAAAGATGCCCCCCCAAACAGACACTGCCTCTTCCATATGCATCTCTTTCAATGATGTTTGACAGATGATAACAGGTTCCAAGTTCTCTCCATATCAAATAACGCTTCTATCACTTTCTAGACTAAACCTGGACTCATCCGTAAAGAGAACAGCCCTCCATTGATCAGGTGTCCAGTGGACATGCTGTCCTGCCCACTGCAAACGGTCTATCCTATGGCGTGACACGCAAATGGCTGGTCGCCTTGCATACAAACCACCTTTGTGAAGCCTTCTATGCACAGTTGACGTTGACACCAACCTTCCAGTGGCTGCAGCAAGGGAGGATCTAAGAAGAGTCGGTGTAGCGGTTCTATTCCTGCGTGCACATAATGTCAAATATCAGTCATCGGCACTCGTCATAGCAGTTGGCTGTCCTTGGATGAACTTCCTAGATGCCGAATCTGTGGTTTGAAATTCCTCCAAAGTCTGTGAACAACAGAAGGACTCACATTTAGCCATCTGGCCACATCTGTTTGACTTTGTCCTGCCTCTAGTCTCCCCATGACTTTCCGCCGTAGTTCTGCAGGTGAATGATGCCTGGAGGTCATTGTTATGAATTGGCTATCTCAGATTTCTGATGTCACTATCACAGTGAAATATGTGGGCTTGCTCTCAAACATGGACTTTTATGCTCCTTGCAGATGACGCATTCCGAGTGCAGCGCCACTAATTTGCATATTGCAGTTTTACTCAGCTACTCATACTTGGCAACATATTCAAATTTTACACGGTTTGGCTTATTTTTGTGATTTTTCCTTAATTTATGATAACCAGTGTAGGTTCTTTACTATAAAATTCTTTGAATACACAAAAAATTTTTAAAAAAGGGAGACACGTTTGACACACATTGAGAATTATTTTTCAATATTTGCAGCAAACTTGAAATGCAGTGTACTGTTGATTATCCAGGTGCAGATTATCTGTACGTGGCAGTGCCCACGCACACCCAACATTATGCATGAGAATATGTAAAAGTGTGGTCTAAAAGAAAACCAAAAACACTCATTCGATCATGGAGAAAAATCCTTTCTAACACAGAAATCAAAGATATATCTAATTATGAAGAATTAGAAACTGAAACTAAAGTTCTAAAAACTGAAGTTTTATTTAAAAAATTGAAAATGTAAATTTCTTTGAACATGTCGATCAGGAAAACAAGAACAATTTGATGGCAATTTGATCGAGCCAGGTTTTCAGTGCTTGAGTGATGCAAATAATCATTTCAAATGTCACGAAAACAGAAGAGATAGAGAATGATACTGAAATTACAAGAGAAGAAGATTCTGACAATCACATTACTTCTGAGACAGCAATGACTTCTGTTGAAACTCTATTGGACTTCGCTGACCATAGAAGGTTTGAATGCAATGATAAAATAAGAATTAGAAAAATATGCAGTGAAATTCATCAAATATTCTCCAGAACAAAGTAAATTTACTATTTTTTTAAAGAAATAAACGAATAATATGCATGAAATTGGATAGTTTGGATTATCCATAACCTATTTCTCCAGCATCAGCCCAGGAAATCAAGAGTACAATGTGTATAAATTAAGAATTTCTGCAAATAAAATATCGCTCTGTCTATAAACTTTAAGCAAAGCATCAAACAATGCTTTTCTACATGAATTGCCTAGCTACTTTAAGCGCTGGATTTAGCATTTTCCCTGGGTGAGGCAAAAACTTAAAACTGCTGCCCTCACCCATCTTCCTTTAAGTTTCTCTAACAAATTCAATTTTTTTTTTAATAAACACAGAAATAGGTAGAGTTTGAGATAAAATGTAATACAGTACAAAGCCCATAATCCAGATTCGTCGGGACCTCAGCGATTCTGGATTCGGGGGTTTTCCGGATTATAGATCATCAATTTAAATTTGGTAAGATGGCATGCAGAAATTATACAATTAAAAATATGAAACAGTAATTTATGGAATAAAGAGCAATTATGATCTACAGGGTATCAAATTTTACAAAAAAAAAAAAAAAACACTTAATATTTATTTGTTTACGTTATTAAACATTTCTTTCAATGTAAGTTGCTTAAGTTGCTTCATTTTTTGTGCTAATACTTTCTCTTTAATTCTATAAACAGACATAATTTCTTGTTCAGTTACAAAGTTTCACTGTTCAAGTTCTGTGATTGCTGTGTCGAGAATACCAACTAACTTGTCAATCGAAATTTTTTCGTTTTCAATAACCTCTCTGTCACTTTCTTCATTATTGGAAGCGGTATATTCTGAATCTAGAACCATACTACAGATTTCGCCGTCCGTTAATTGATTGATGATTGGGGCATTGTCGTTACAATGGAAAACTTCTGTTATATCATCTTCATTCATTAACGCTTCTCCACATTTCGTTACATAATCCAATAACTGGAAAATTTCATCTTTAGTTTGTGATTTCCGAAAACCTTCAAATTCGTGCCTATCATCTTCATCATCCTCACCATGAAATATGGTAGTTGGTCATAAATTATGCCAAGCATTTTTTAACGTATCTGGAGACATATCCTCCCACGATCTTGCAATGCTCCACACAGCAGATTTTATGCTAAAATATTTAAAAAATTCTTGAATAGTCTTGCCATTGTTCAAGAAATTTAACATAGATTTTTAAAATGCTACTTTATATTTGCATTTCAGAGCATGCACTATTCCCATATCCATAGGCTGAATGATGGATGTACAGTTTGGAGGGAAGAATAATACGGATACATTATCTTTCACTAAAACTTTAAGTAAAGTATGTGTCGAATACTTGCCAACAGTCAGGACTATTTTTGAGTCATCAGGTAAACCAACCGAATTGAAATGTCGCCGAACCTCGGGTATAAAATGATTTTCAAACCAATCATTCATCAACGCTTGTGTCATCCATGCTCTTTTATTTGCGCGATATATAACGGGGAAAATTGTTACTCCTTTAAACGCTCAAGGTCGTGCATGTTTTCTGAATACGAAAAGTTTACACTTGTGCGTTCCTGCAGCGTTTGCATACGCTAAAATTGTTAGTCTTGCTTTGGAATCTTTGACACAAGTTGGAGCCTTTTCTGTAGAGGCTGCCAAGGTATTTTGCGGTACATATTGCCAGAAAAGACCAGTTTCATCAGCGTTGTAAATTTGTTCTGGAGATAATTGTTCACTAGTAATGAGTTCAATGAATTCATCAGCAAATTCTTCAGCAGCTTCAGTATCAGCTGAATCTTTTTCACCTGAAATTTTTAATTGTCTTATACCATGGCGATTTTTAAATTTGGTTAACCAACTTGTCGAATATGTGCACTCAGTGTTTACGTTCATTTCTTCATGAAGTATTTTGGCTTGAGCCATTAGCATTGGACCCATCAATGGCACGCCCTTGCTGCGACACCGTCTGACCCATTCAATCATCACTTTGTCATGATCGTCATTTTCAGCATAATGAATCCTTTTTCTGTTATTCATTGCCAGTGGGGTGTCAGAATCCACAAAAAATTCAAAAAGTTCCTTTTTCTTTTTGCTTATGTCATATACAGTTGACTTTCCAATGCCATACTCCTCGCATAATTTTGAAATGGATATGCCTTTATCCATTTTTTGCAGCAATTCCACTTTTTGTTTGATGGACATCGAAACATGTTTTCGCTTTGTAGATCCTTTGGCAGCTCCAGAATTGGAAACTCTTTTTGACATAATCGAAAGTTCAAGCTTAATTCTTATAAAATTGCTCTAACAGTCTGCAAAAAATAATAAGCCAGATCCAATTAGAAGATTAAGGAACAGCACAATCTGCAAGATTAACTAAAATGCCTTAGAATCAGTAAAGATAATTTTAGCCTAGCTTATCTCTTTGAAATCCAGACCTTTCACTATTCTGTAGCCTCAAAATACCGAACCGCCCGAAATACTTTTCCAGTTTCACAGCAATTTCCTCCCCTCCCCGTCCATTAATGCAGAAAATAGGAGTGAAGATTTCGAATGACATTCTTTGTACTTTGTAACAAAGATTCCATTAGGCTTTGACCCCCTTCTTTATAAAAGTATGCTGAAGGTCAGACCAAGAAGCTTTTCTGGCTTTGTTATGATCACGACTGAGATTTTGTTTACTTCCGTTATTTTTATAGGATCTTTATTGTTGTTGAAAGCTTTCCTGCACTTTTATTGCTGTTTAAAGCTTAAAAGCACACTGTACCACAAAAGAATCAACAACGAAATGTCACGAGCAACCAAACGATAAGAAACCTCTTAGGACAAGCTGTCTGCAGTAAACTGATACAATGCATTTGGAGAAACTGCACCTGCTACTGCATACCTTAGGGGGAGGGAAGAAAACAAGATTGCAATCTCGGCCGTTTTAGAAAATCTCCACATCTTTTATTATGGAAGGAAAAAAATCAAATGTGCATGCGTAAAGCATACCAAAAAAAAAAAGTTTGTGACTTTGAGGTCTGGATTATAGATCATTCCGGATTACGGACTTTGTACTGTATCCATTTTATAGTAGAAATTCTTTATGTGCCATTTTTGTTATAAAAGAAATATACATAACAAATGGTTTAGTTTCTTTACTTATGACAAAGCATAAGAGGAGAGATTCCTTCGCTGAGGAATTGGAAGAATAATTGGCTCGTATGTAAATTACGCATGAGGGAAACAATGGAAATGTCCATGCAGCCAGCTAACTCGCCAGGATTCTAACCCCTGACCGAACTACCAGTGTTCAGACTTCACCGCTCAGCTGCCAGTGGCCCAACATACATACCAAAAGTTACATAATTAATAACCCATACGAACTCTACTAATGGGAAGTTGCCTCTCTGGTGCACTGAAATAATCAAATTTACATTTTCCCTGAAAGAGGCATTTTTTCAATATTTGCAACAATAATTACTTATAAATGATACTAATAGAAAACAACTCAATACTAAATGCTAAAATAGTTCAGCACAGTACAAAAATGGGAATCACAGATTACTAAATAATAAAAAATTTCATTTAAACAAATATAAGCAAATTACAAATCACTAATGCATTGGATTGAATAATTTTATACCAATCCAACAATTTATCCAATCCAGAGCCAACAGAAGAAACACAGAGAAATATAACTGCAAATTACGAGAACAAGTAAAAATATCTAATAAGCAGGCTAATTACTTGAATAACAATAATAAATACAACAGATAAATGCATGAAAGTTTTCCCCAATACTTTGAGCTTGTGGTGATATTTCATGAAAAAAGAACAAATGCACGTGAAGCATTTCATTCAAAGTTCAGTGAGA
The DNA here is from genome assembly GCA_000611955.2 of Stegodyphus mimosarum. Taxonomy (NCBI): domain Eukaryota; kingdom Metazoa; phylum Arthropoda; class Arachnida; order Araneae; family Eresidae; genus Stegodyphus; species Stegodyphus mimosarum. The sequence continues at coordinate 120,162 of KK121792.1, forward strand.
ATTTTTACCATCTCTGTCCTAATATATTTGTCTTCACAGATGTCATTCCTGAAATTTAGTTAGATATATATGCTGCAAGAAATGTTGTGAAGCTTAAGCTTTCCACATTGCTCATCTTAGCATAGTTTAGCAAATTCATTTCTTTTTTTCTTTCCAGTTTTTAACATTTTCTTACCCTTTCCATTATTATAAATGTTTCCCTATTCTAAACTCTTTTTAAATGGTCAATGAAGATCATCCGTATCATATTCCTGTTGTAAGTCAGTTATTACCAAATACACCAAATACAAAAGAAACATTTTTGTTCCAAAAATTGATTTTTTTTTTTTTAAGAGCACATCTTCAGCTTTCAGTAAAAGATATATTAGCTTAAGCTAATATATTCCGAATTCTGAATATATATGTAACAATTCTATTATTATGAATACAGATAATAATTCTGATGCATCAATTTAATATACACAATGAGGCTGACATACTAGCTTATTACTTATGACTTACTGAAAGTATACAGCAATTCTGGTATATTAGCTTAACATATCTTCTGAATACATACGAAAATTCTGACAGATTAGCTTAATATAAATTCGGAAAATATATAATAATTTTGATATATCATCTTAGATTTAGCTTCTGATTCCAAACTATATAATGCACAGAAAAACTCATGAAGCTAAATGCTTTCAGTATAGAAAGAAAATTGCGAATAAACATGTTAAGCAAACTAGACTGTCAAAATAATCCATATTTTAATGATATTCTTGTAAAATCTGCATTTTTGGAAAAACATATGGAGTTTGCAATAACATATCAATCATACAAAACTGAGTTAATTTCTTTGCTTATATTAATTTTCTTATTAAAAGAATTTGCAAAGAGATACGCCAAGCTGAAACTTACCAATGAATATAACTTTGCAGTATTTTTAAAGAATAAATTTTAAAAAATATTTTTACTTCATAAACGGTTTTTATGATGCATTTTTTCATAGTAAATATCTACGGAGAATGAAAGAGCTCTTGGTTGGTATGGTATGGCAAAGCACCCAAAGGATATCTGCCTTGGGGTGAGAGGATTTTGTGGTGGAAAATCATGAACATCAACTATGCAACTTGTTCACCTGGGATTCAACCTAGCATACAACAATCTTCAATTCAGCCACTAGTAGGAGCATATTTTTAAAATAAACTGGCTCGTATTCATGTTACATATGAGAAAAAAAAAAAACTGTCATGCACCCAAATTGTTCTGTAGGATTTGAAACTCAGGTCAAATTACCAATGTTTAGTTATTTTACTGCCTGATCTCTGGTGAAAACAGAGCTCTTGAAATTAGGCTTATGAGATGCTGTGTGTTGAAGAATATATTAAAGAAGATAGAAGGTACAATATTAGTAAATACAAAAGTGTGCTGAATATACACTCACGTTTGTGAAAATTGCAACACCATGAAGGACTTATGCGAGTGAGCTGAAATTTTCAGGAAATGCAAAGTAGCGCATGATATGCAAATGATTAGAATTGCAAATCCGTAGCGCATGCGTATGCTGAGCAGCACCCTCTGAACGGCTGATGGTTCCGAATAAATAGACGGCTGTAGCGAGGCGTGTATGGTTATCGGTGGTTATCTGCTAGTGGTAAACGTTAACTCAATCTGTACTTATGCCTCGTCGACGAAAGAGAGCGAGATTTGAACAACTTACAGAGTTTGAACGAGGGAGAATCATCGGCCTTCGTGAAGCTGGATTGTCGTATCGTGCAGTAGCCTCTCGTGTGCAGCGTAACAGCAGCACAGTGATGCGCGTTTGGAAGCAGTGGACGGACGAGTGTCGGACAACTCGGAAATCCGGGAGTGGACCCCGAAATGTGACGTCAGCTCGCGATGATAGACACCTGGTCCGCATGGCGCGGACGGACCGTACAGCTTCCTCTAGACAATTGGCAGCACTGTGGTCAATAGCTACAGGTGTTTCATTGTGTGCTTCATCAATTCGTAGACGTCTGCTGCAGTGTGGACTGCGCGCACGGACTCCTTTATACAGGATCCCCCTAACGCACGACCATCGCCGCCTGCGGCTACAATGGGCCAATCAGCATAGAGACTGGCGTGCTGATTGGCAGCATGTCGTGTTTTCTGACGAATCCCGCTTTAATTTGTGGTACCATGATGGCCGCATTCGTGTCAGACGCTATGCCGGTGAACGCCACCTTCCGGAGTGCATTATCGAACGCCACAGTGGACGAACACCCGGAGTTATGGTCTGGGGCGCCATAGCATATCATAGACGATCTCAATTGCTACGAATTGTGGGCAATCTGAACAGCAACCGGTATATCCGTGAAGTTCTACAGCCCGAAGCTGTTCCCTTCCTTCAAAGCTTGCCAGGCGCTGTATTTCAACAGGACAATGCCCGCCCTCATACTGCTCGGATTGTTAAATCCTTCTTTGCAGCGCAGCAGGTACAGCTTCTTCCTTGGCCTGCGTGTTCCCCGGATATGTCGCCAATTGAACATGTGTGGGATGTCATTGGTCGGCGTCTTGCTCGTGATCCTCGTCCTGTTGCGTCTGCAGACGAACTTTGGGTACGCGTACAAACGATATGGAATGCTCTTCCTCAGTCAGACATTCAAACTTTGTTTGACTCCATGCCACGTCGTGTAGCAGCACTTATTGCGGCGCGTGGTGGCCACACAAAATACTCATTCTGATCTCTTGTTCTTGTTTGTTTGCTTTGAACATTTAATCATTTATTTGTACCACTACCACTCAACTGTGTATTAAATTGCATTCAATTATGACGATTCCTTCTTGGTGTTGCAATTTTCACAAACGTGAGTGTAGATTTACATATTTGGTAAATGAGTTATATTTATCTCTGTGCCATCATGAAACATTATATCACAAAAATATCAAGGAAGAAGAAAATGTAATCTAAATATTAGGACCATTTGCTATTAATTCCAGTACGGCTAAAAATTTTTATAAAAATCATAAATTGAGCTATACTATTAATCACAATGTGTTGTATTATAAACTGCAACAGTTACAGATATTATTAGCATAAATCACTGTCATCTCTCTATAAAAATAATTTCATTGAAACCTAAACCTAAATTGAAAAATAAGGTTGGAATGCGCTTTAGCCCACTGCTTGGCGGTGATTGTTTTTGAATGAGCAGTAAACGCGCCAACATGGGTAACTCTGTATATCCATGAACATGGCTGACTGGGTATTTTGAAGCTACGGAAACATGTAGTTTTCGCGCATGCGTATTTCCTATTTTATAAAGAACGGTTTTATTGGTAATGTGAGATGACGTAGCGGTTTATTCGAAATTCTTACGTGTTAATTTAAGTAGTTATTTCAGTTGTCGTTGTATTCTTTGAATGCGGTGTTTTTGTGTTGAGTGTTTGCTATTTTCGTACCTTATATTTCGCTAAATACCGAGTCGGTATGGATTTAGCTGTGATGCTGAGAGAGGTGAGTGAATGTACATGTACATTTATTACTTTATTGGAAGTGCAAGTTGCTTAATTTTTATATTTTGTTGCCTTTTATTGAAATAATTTGGCTCAGCTGAAGAACAGAACGCTGGTATCGTTTGCAATTTATTTTATTTTGTTGATTTGTGCACATTGCCTACATTGTGCAATTCGCTTGTTTTTTTTTAAGTTAAAACGGAACGCTGTGCACATGGCATTTTCTTGTAATTTATTTTCGTTATTTTAGCTTATTTTGTTGATTTGTGTACGTTGCCTACATTGTGCAATTCGCTGAAGTTTTTTTTAAGTTTAAAAGGAACGCTGTGCACATGGCATTTTCTTGTAATTTATTTTTGTTATTTTAGCTTATTTTGTTCATTTGTGAACGTTGCCTACATTGTGCAATTCGTAGATTTTTTTTAAGTTAAAACGGAACGGTGTGTACATGGTATCGTTTGTAATTTTAATGCCCTTTTAAAAAAAATTCCTTCCTTCTTCGATGTCATTTTGGTTACATTTTCGCGGAGCGTGTCGGGAAGGTTATGTAACGGCATAAAATGTGTAAGTATTACAACATAAAATGTAAATTAATTTAAACCTAACTGACAAATATTTTAATGATCATAATGTTCATTTTGCATATTATTTTATCTTTTTGTGGCAACAGTTTCCATACTAATTTATGCTTTAGAATTCTATGTTTTGTTTACAATAGGTTTTCGCGGAGCGTGTCGGGAAGGTTGCAATTAATTGCAAAGACGTTTCGCAGAAACGCGCCGAATTGGCGATCTTCTAAACATCGCCAAGCAGTGGGCTAAAGCGCATTTTCACCAAAAATAAAATGCATACTAATTATTAAACAACATAACGATGTTAGGAACATCTTCTGTTACCTAGAGTTATGATGCAAAAGATTCTAAAAATTATTGTTTAAATATAAATTACATGAATACAATAGGACAATATACAAATTTTAATATACAGCAGAAGGAAATATATGCTGCAAGTTTAAAAAGAAATGGACGAACAGGAAATTAAAAATTCTAAGAGCATATATAAGGGAATATAAGGGAGTTAAAAATTTTTTGTTTAATTATGAAAATGTTTCATATGTTCATAATTATTAATCAAACATGTATTATAAATTAAATGTGTTTCATAGTATATTAGTGAGAGAAGTCATTGGGAGACAAAATAAATATTTAAACATTTCTTAAAATATGGAATATGTAACAAAGTTAATTAAGTAACTTCAACTTTAGTGATTAAAAATCAGAATAGTAAATAACAGCTTAATATGACATATAATAATATTTGTGTGAATTTAGAACCATTTAACAAACCAAATTTTTAGATTTAATGAAAAGTGTTTTTCAAATTAGATTACAACTATTTACCTAAAATGGTGAATTTGAAAGTTAAGACAATTCTATTATCTAAGAAGATTAATTAATATTTATCTAGACAAAAGACAAAAAAAAAAAAAAAAGAAGAAGAAGAAGAAAGTTAATTTAAAACTGTGCTAGAAATTAATATTAGTATCTTAGTATCTTCTGTTAAATTCAATATTTGATTGGTCGATTTTATATAGCACACAAATACACATACATCAATTTTTTGTAGGTCATTAATTTATCTGGTTTACATACGTTAAAACTGATATATTAAACTTAAATATTACCTCCAAATTGAAATTAAAATTGGACAAGTAATGTAAAACTAAATAAGAGAAAATTCAAATTAAACTCAGTTACTGCACTTCTTAAAATTACATCAGTAACTATGGATGGTAATTTTAAGAAGCACGATAACTCAGTTTAATTTCAATTTTCTCCTATTTAGTTTTTGACATTAATTGACCACTTTTAATTTCAAGAATTTGGAGATAATATTTTAGTAGATTAACTACCTCCGCAATATTTACCCAAGATTTTAACTACCTAATAAATCTCTATTTCACTTATATATGATAACTGTCAAAACTAACAAAGCAGCTAAAAGTTATGACTTGGAAATTTTTGAATTTCTGAGAAGCATAAGCAAGTTCTGGCTCGTTATTCTTTTAAGCATTATAAAAATATAATACGAGTATAGAAAGTAATTTTTTACTTTAGCTTTTACTAGATTTTTCATTTAATATTTGCTATGTACGCAAAATTTTCACAATATCTGAAAAAAGAAAATAGAGACTTGCAGTCTCGATCAAATGTATCTCATTTATAAGGATAGGGTAAAGAAAGTGTCATGAAGTTCGTAGTTTCTTTTGTCTGTCGCCCCTCGTACATTAAAGTGGGGGTTGAAAAAGTTGGCCCTTAACTGTCTAGGAGAGTTGCAGGGCACTTAAATTAATTCCACAGAGTTGGTATATGGCCGACCAAGACATCCTGAAGCGAACCTACATAAAAGGGGCAATTATCCGCTGTGGCAAGGCAAGTGAACAGTAGGGGAAAATTAAGTGAGATTGGTCAACACCCCCAGGACCTACTATACTTATGAGATGTTGGGTTGGCAGAGACACTAACCTCGGGAACAGGGTCGTCTGTTCTTGTCAGTGACATCAGGAGTTCCTCTATTGTCCTCCCTCTGATCTTATCTTTAGAGTCATATTCGGCTGTACTTAGCTTTCTTTTAACTGTTTGTTCCATTAAAAGGTTTCTTAGTAATTAATATAAATATTTTCAAAAGAGGTTTTTAAACCTGGCTTTAAAGCTTCTACTGTTGCATCAAAATTAGACAACATTCCAAATACGATCCAGCACTGCACTTGAATTTGCCACCCGGGGCACAGCCCGGCTTCCCCCCCCTAGATCCGAGACTGGCTACTTTATTCATTTTATCTAAATCAAAGTTGAACTAAAAAAATTCGGACGTCCAATATCCAGAATGATCTAAAATTCAAACCTCAAAGTACCAACAATCCTTTTTTTAAAATATATATATATATGCTTTACGCATGCGCATTTGATTCCCCCCCCCCACAATAAAACATTGACAGTTCTGATTCTTAATTTCACTTCGGCACTAAATAAAATACCTTGTTATTCAAGAAACAATTATCTTAGCATAAACTTGTGTGATCAATAATTTGGCTCTACAGCTGTGCATGTGTTTGGCATACATCTCAAAACAAACACATTCTAAATAGAAACATCGTTGATTTTGATACTAATATTTTATATCCCTTAAGCCTGCCTCGCGAAACATTACTTATTATATTTCGCTTTCATCACTGCATGTTTATCAACATATGATAACTTGAGTAATGACTCATGCAGTGATGCCTAAATAATTTTTTTATATTAGTAACTGAATGCCAAATGTAATGTCAACGTAGAAGTATGGTGGTAACCTTCTACGTTGACATTACATTTGGCGTTGATTACAAATTTAAGTTAAATGCACTAAGAAATGTTGATGAGGAAAAACTGAACAAAAATTTCTTTCCACATGCTAAAAACACATTTTGTTAATGATACTCATAGACTAAAAGATTACATTTAGTGCTATTTGAATTAAGAATAACTGATTTGTTATTCACATAAACCCAAAACTGGCATGAGAGCTCGTATGGCCACACAGGGTGGAAAGACAAAATTTTAATAGAAATTAGGAAAGACAAAATTTTTGGAATTTAGAGAAGCATCGAGCAGCAGAATTATGGGATGACAAAATTTTTAGAATTTAGGGAAAACACAGAGACCCAAAATTTAGGGGTAGCAAAAATTTAGAACTTAAGGAGGTGCTTGGTAGCAAAATTTAGGACCCCCACAGACTGCAATAGGTGGTAAGATATTTAGCGCCGGCCCTCGATAAGCCTTAAGCATGTGCAAAAAATAGATGTAAGTATAATAAATAACTAAATTAATTCAATTCAGGCTTAACTGCTTCAGTGCATGATAGAAGCAAGACAATATTTAGCAGAAGAACTTGTCTTTCAACACTAATCTCTCATGTCACATAGCCAATAATATATAGTGGACACTATTAAGCTAAAATTATACTTTGCTGATTCCAAGACATTTCAGTTAATACAGCAGATTGCCCTGCTCCTTAACTTCCTGATTTGATCCAGCCTATTTTTTGCAAGCTGTTATTATTACAGCAATTTTATGAAAATAATTTTGAACTTTCAATTATGTCAAAAAGAGTTTCTAATTCTGGACTGCAAAAGGATTTACAAAGGAAAACCATGTTTTGATGTCCATTAAACAAAAAAAAATGGAATTGCTACAATGGAAAAAGGTATACCAGTCTCAAAATTATATGAGGAGTATGGCACTGGAAAGCTTTAACTGTATACATCATAAGAAAACAGAAAAAAGGAATTTTTTGTAATTCGAAAACCCACTCGTAATGAATAACAAAAAAAAATTATTATCATGACACAGTAATGATTGAATGGGACAGATAGTGTCTCAGTGAGGGTGTCCCATTGATGGATACAGTGCTAATGGCTCAAGCCAAAATATTTCATGAACAAATTAACTTAAAAACTGAATGCACATATTCGACAGGCTGATAAACAAATTTAAAAATGGCCGTGGTATCTTCATAACATTTTTTAAATTGGTGAAACATTAATTTTGATGAAAGAAAACTGGACGATCGGGAAAATTCCCAAAATTTCAGTGGCTTTACAAATTTCTATAACAAAGTGTAATACCATTTTTGCCCTTTCATATTTTTCTCCTATTAGAACCTTTATTCAAATTTATTATAGATCTAATTTTTTTCATTTTTTATTTTAGCAAATAACAAAACCAAAATTAGTACTTTTTTTTTTTTTTTTTTTTTTGCGTTTGTAAAAGATGCTTTCTTGACATTTAAATATGTTTGTCTCTAAAAGACACATTAATTGTTTCAAATTAACTTACTAAATGGAGTAAATAAAATAAATTCGTAACAAAATAAAAAACTAACAACTTTTCTAAATATTCCGCAAGTGAATTCAATATCCTTAATAAGTAAATAAATTTTCATGAACAACTCACGTTGCCCAGCTCTAGAATTGTTACGAAATACGCAAAGAAAATAATAATCCATGTCCACATCATTTCGGAATTTTAATTTTAACCTGAAAATGATTAACAGAATTTAGCCACTATTAAAGCAAAATATCATGACACTGCAGATGATTACTGACGTACGAAACTTAAAAACTAAATCCGTCTTGGTATAAATTCCGATTGCAAAGGTTGGTGCCAAAATCAGTAATTTAAATAACAGATCTGGATAAATAAATTATGAGCTGAATGTTTCCGAAAATTCTTCTTTCATGCTTAAAACATTCCGTTAAATATTTCTCTTCATGTCAAACGTTATCCAGATTTTACATTTAACTCTATATAAAATCAGATTTTACTTTCTTCTTGAGTTTTTTTTTTTTAAAGCATTATTATACTTCCTGGGATTGGCAACAAATGATATTTCAATTGCCATTGAGCAAAATTGTGTACAGAAATTGTCTTGTCATTTTCGGTACGAGTTAATTAATTTCAGATAAGAAAATGCCTGTGGAAAATCTGGAAGCCGAAAGTTTAGAAAAGAATCCAAATTTGGAATTAGCTCAATTGAAATTTTTGCTTTCTTCTGCTGAGCATCAGAGAGATGAAAATTTGAAATCTCGACTGCTAGAAGCCATCAAAGAAAATAGTATGCATACATTTTAGTAATATAATTATATGTCATGAATTTGTTATTTATTGCTGTTTTTGATTTAAACTATTTTTATGAACTCGAGGTAAATCTTGAATAATATTAAGGAAAACGAAAATATTCATATATTTGATTATTTTGAATGTAATTTAAATCACCATTATGTTTAATTTAATCTCTCCAAATTAATTTTGCATTCCTTACTCTTCGATTTAATTATGATATTCTTATGTTTATACCGTAAAGCATTAAAATCTTTTTCATTATTTTAATATTATATTTTACTTATTTTTTAAATAAGATATGGCTCCATTTTATGAAGAGGTGTGCAAAGATTTGTCGTGGCCAGTAGATAATGCTCTATTGGAAATTATGAAAAAAGCCAATGAAGAACAGTTGAAAAAATTAGATGATGCGATTGAGGATGCTGAAAAAAATCTTGGAGAAATGGAAGTCAGAGAAGCATTTCTAAATAAAGCTGAGTACCTTAGTAGAATTGGCTCCAAGGTTAGTTAACAATCATTTTTATGAATGTTTGTTGAAAGTAATGTGTGACTGCAACCTTCAAAATATGTCAAAATAATATTTGGCAGTATTAAAAGGAGCATTGTTTATTGTTTTTTAAGTAATGCATTTCTAGTTTTCAGATATATTTATGAGGTAAATGTTTAATCCGCATATAATTCAAATATAAATCAGTTAATTCTAAAATATTTATCATCAGAAAATGAAATGTCGCTTTTGTCTTATTAAATATCTGGGGAGGGGAAGAGGTCTGTATTGAGTTGAATGTCACGTAGCTTGGAGTCAAATAATTTTTTAGATATAACATTTCAGTACTCTTCTGTTATCAGGACTGGATTCAGAAATGTATGTATATATGCATACATGTATGGATGTATGTATATATGTACATACACTCACACATATATGCATGTATACACATATTTTTGAAGCCGCTCCCGATAACAGAAGAGTACCAACATTTCTATGTAATTGAGTTGAAACTTGTTAGAATTTTTTATTTATTATGCATGATGACTTGTAACAAATATAAATAGGGCAAAATTCGATTGGTAGATTTTGTATAATAAAACATTGTCAGTCTCAAATAAATTAATAATAAAGAATATTGGGTGCTGCATTTGACATTTATGCTGTATTCTGTTTCTCTTTCAAATAAAAGATTGGCAGTGTAATATAATTCCCAGGAGATATGAGAAAAAAGAAAGTCTTTTTACTGCGTAGCAGTCAAGGCGAAATTGCGACACTGAGTCTTTTGGGCACATTTCGGATACCCGGCTCTTGGCTGAATTTGGTGATTTTTGTTCGCTATCATGGATTTAAAAAATACGCCAAAAGGCGCATCTTGAAATCCAAAATGGCAGACAAAAATTGTTTTCCCTATCCGAGGAAAATTGGAAAGGGAAAACAATTCGAAACCGCCAAACATGCAACATACAAAAAACAAAAAAAAATGTAATTTACTCTAGTTTATGTTAACATTCTGACGATACTCATAGCTACTCCTTCAGATATGATCTGCTAATTATGAGGAAAACTGAAAATTATAAGAAAAACAAAACTGTAACATTTTTTTTGCTGAGTACAAGTTATCAAGTATTGAATAAAATTGCTTAAATTACATCAAATACAAGTGCTTAAATGTGTATGATCAAAATAAATTAAACATTAAAATTTTAATATTTTTTTTTCATAGTTTACATATCCTAGTAGGTATAGTCCAGTTAGTTATAGTTACATAACCCTTAATTAATCTGCAATCTGCATGATTATAATATATAATCTAAAAAATATTTTAGCCTGAAATCAAATTAAAGTTTCATTTAGTACAATTCTTATGTTTAAATGTAAAGATCGAAATATATAAAAAAGGAGAAATTTAGTATTTTCTGCTAATCACGTATTTGGAAAGAGCTTTACAAGTAGTTTCATGCTTAAAAAACTAAAAGAAATATCCATCATAAAAGCAATCAATAAATGTACCCTTTTATAAATAATAAATTTATAAACTATATTTATAAATCTGAAAAAACTAAGCTTAAAACATAGAGTAAAAGTAAAAAACATTCTCAGTATCGTTAATAGAAGATCAGGTTAGTAACCATGTTAAATTAAGGATTTACTTTATTCTGTATTAAGTATTTACTTTCCAACAATGTATGAAATTAAAAGTACTTTTAATTAGAATATATTTCAAATACACACAGATAAAATGTAATTATAAAAATTAACACTTTGGGTCATGAGGTGACGTTTGAGCGCAGCAATTTTGCCGCCAAAAGGGTATCGACTAGTTATGGTTGCAGTGAACAATGAATACAGATCGTTAAGTTAATAATTTTGGATCACATTTATTTTTTATATTGAATAATTTTTCTGATATTCATACCCTTTAATAATAAGTTAATAAAATTTTAAAAAATATATCAAGCAGAATGAGATAGATTATTTAGATCCAAACAGTTATACTAAATGTACCCTTTCCCATTGGGAACATATTTTCTACTTATGTGAAGTGCCTCAGTAGCATTATATTATAAAGCGGGGCACTTCATGTAATATGCAGTAATCCCAGCGATACTTGAATAGTAAGGTAGATAGGTACGTTTGGTATTTGAGAATTTAGTGCTGATCAGTTATTAATCATCTATGATGCTCATCTGTCTGCCTGTTTGCAATTCTAAATTACATTTTTGGAATAAAAAATTTTAATTTCTAAACTAGGAATCAATTTTTTAAAGAAAATATAACTTTATTTTAAGTTCCATTTATTAGCTAGAATGGTTCCAGTTTACTTATCAATATTATCACAGTTTATCAAATATTATCACTGTCTCATATTTGTCCCAGTATAAATGGAGTCTTCACCCAATTAAAGAAATGTAAGAAGATCAATTCAGAAAACTTATAGACATATAATAGGGTTTTTAAAGCGATGTTTAAAATTTCAGCTAATTTTCAGTAATGCATCCCCGTCATCAGCTCCACATGGATTGCCAAATATTTTCAAAGGCACCTCAATTTCGTAGCTTAGTTTTGCAGTTCTTACAGCAAGCCCTACATCAGAAACAACAGGCATTTAACGCACATTGGTCTCAAGTGTTTTTCCGAGGAAGAAAATCGAAATTCAGGTGAATATCAAAGTTCATCGAAGTTCAGGAGAGCTTCAACACAGGTTCACCATGTTTCAATCCATCACTTCACAAAAGTTTCACTAGATATTCACATGCATAAGTGATGTAGTGGGCTGGAGCCCCTTGGGTTGGAATCTCAAACAGTGGCTCAGAGTCATGGGATCACCATTCGGAAATCATATAATATCTTGCCTCCAAAAATCTTACTCTTCCGAGTACCTAGTTTGGGTAGTAGTAGGTCTAGACTCATTAAACAGTCATCCACTTACATATTAATAGTGAAGCTATTAAGTAGCATGTAACTGAGTAGCAGTGAGTTCTTCTGGACCCATAGTTTGTGCTGGGATCTCGAAGACCTCTTCACAAGAAAAGAACTGTTCAACAGTCAATACAGCTTCGAAATTCTAGATCGCAAGTGCTCTGTTAAAGGAATCAAGACAGTTTATAAATAGGCCATCATAAAGGTACTTGCACCCATGTGCAGATCGCGGCTGTTTGAAAAGACAGAAACCTTGTTAGGAATGTGTCTGCTTGAAGATGTATGCCCCTGATGAGTATCATTTTTTAACTTCAGCAAAGCACCCCTCATAAAAATGCATCCTTATGTAAGTTCAGTTTTCATGTTCATTACTGATTAATTAATTAAGCAGAGGATGAAATACATCTTCGGCACCTTTATGCAAATTCACTCCACTGGACTTTATATAAATGTACCCTCTGCAGAAATGTGTGACAGGAACCTTTGTAGAAAGAGCTTGTTTTTCATAAAAGTGCCGAAAATTAATGTCATCCCCTGCGTCGTTAATTAATCTGTAATGCAAATGAAAAACACATTTACATAAAGAGTAATAGCTTAAAGTGTGCGTATCCTTGTAGAGGTTGCATTTTTTTAAATTAGAGACTGATTTTGATCGACCTTTATAGAGGTGTGTTCAACTTTATATCTAGGTACCATTATGAAGGTGTTCCTAAGGATCACTGCAAAAAATACCATACATCGTATATTATCTTCAATAACTGGGTATATTGCAGATGAAATTAAGAAAAAGCAAAACATATATATATATACTTGCACGTGAAACACTCTTCTACCCCTCAGACAGAAGATCAACCAGCAGCCAACCAAATCTCTCCATGTCACGTGACGTAAGACAACGCCAAGATTTGACCAAAAGAACCTTCAGTTGCTACACCGACACCACCCAGGAAGGACTCTTACTACCAAAGCACACCTGTAGCACCTCCAAACTTCTAGGTCCCAAACTCCAATACCTTTGTCGTAACATTTGTACCGCCAACCATCGACTAGTCTACTTCAATACCTCCAAAGAAAGGTACGACTGCTTCTACATTAGTTAAACCCTCTTCACGTAAGTTTCTAATATTCGGAAACAGATTTCATCTTCGATTGGGATAGGCTATGTCCAGGTGCCCATTGCAAAGGAACGTATGTTCACGAATACAAGGTGAGCTGCATAATATACTTTGAATGTAGGTACTGTTCTTGGAGCCGCAATTGATTTAAATCTTGGCAGCTGCCATATACAGCTTCTGTAACATGCGACCCAATGGCTAAAAAGCACGTTTTAAAAAAACATGCAATAAAAAATGTGGTTTTCATATTATATATGATTATGATTATAATTTCATATTATAAACATTTCATATATTTTAAAGACTATATAATTCCATTCACTTTTTTTAACCAAAGTATGAAAGTAACAACACTGTGTATAAAAATGTGGAACAAATGCATTGCCTGTTAACACAATTATAACTGAAGTGCTGTTTTGAAAAACGGTATGGGGTTTTAGAGTAATTAGCATGAATTATTACACTTTGATGCTACTTATTTTATTCTTATGTATTAAGTTAATTCTTATGTATAGGCACAGTAATGTTTCATTCACCAGCATTTTATGAATTATTGAAAATTTCAAATACACATCAACTACAAGTATAAATGTGGAAAATAAAATAAGAGCTGCATAACTTCAAGCTATATAAGTTCAGATACCTTATGTTGAAGCATTACTGAACTTATAATTAAAACAGAATAAATAAAGTTATAACTGAAAATCAAAACATTGCTGCATATGCATTGTCTGTTAGTTCCTTATTAAAGCTGACAAAGCCTGGCAATATTTAAAAATTACATGTTACAAATTTGGCAATTCAATTTGCTTATTTTGTTACGCTGGCCGCTTTTATAATCAAGTGTCACCTGTGCTTATTATAATACATTTTAGGAGCATTAGGCTTAAATAAAAAGTTGTATTTTACCTTTCTGAATTTTGGGAAATTAACATATTTCTGTTCATTAAAATCCCACAAATTGCTACTACAAGCCACACATCGAACATAAGCTTTCAGTGAATGGCCATTAAGCCTAAAAACAGAAATTAAATAATCCTCCCTTTTCAGAAAAAATTAATTGCTATGACATTAGATTTAGGTAGGTAATTTATTTCTGTAAAAAGAAAATGAAGTAATAACCATTTAAATCTTTCTAGGAAAAAGATAAGCATATATTTATCATTTAACATATTCCTCAAAGTATAACACAATAGCCTCAAATAACATTAATTGGAAAGTTTTACACATTAAATGGAAATACTAAATTGCAGTACCCCCTCCACTGATTAATATAAATAGTAGTAATACTAAAAATTATTTTAAAGACTGCAAGTTTTTTTTTCTCTCTCTCTGTCTCTCTTCTTGGTTCAGTGCCCACCAGCGGCCGAGTGGTAAAGACGCTGCGGTCCGAGATTCGAATCCCCCGAACGGGCTGGCTGCATGGGCGTTTTCGTGGTTTTCCCCATGTGTAATGTGTATACGAGCCAGTTTCCCTTAGAAAGTCCTCCACGAAGGCATCCCTCCTTTTAGGCAGATAGCCCTCGTGTGCTTTGCCAGAACTGAATAACCTAACCTAACCTCTTCTTGGTTCATATAAATACTAATGATAACGCATATCTTATTTTGCAAAAGGTAGAAATAAATAGACTAGAAAAGGTAGAATAAATAGAATAGAGCTTTATTTTTTCACTTGCGATTAACTCCCGATACCGATTTACGAAAATATGAACTAATTATGATTTGCGATTTTCCAATTTTTTATTTTCTCTTACTGTAACGTTCCGTGGCCCAAATGCGGTTTAGCCGACTGCTTGGCGGCGATTGTTTTTGAATGAGCAATAAACGCGCCAACATGGGTAACTCCATATATTCGCGAAGATGGCTGACTGGGTATTTTGAAGCTACGGAAACATGTAGTTTTCGCGCATGCGTGTTTCCTATTTTATAGAGAACGGTTTTATTGGTAATGTGAGATGACGTAGCGGTTTATTCGAAATTCTGACGTGTTAATTTAAGTAGTTATTTCAGTTGTCGTTGTATTTTGTGTGTTGAGTGTTGGCTATTTTCGTTCCGTATATTTCGCGAAATACCAAGCC
>KK121792.1:149619-159773 GCA_000611955.2 Stegodyphus mimosarum
TGTATGTACCAGTAATTATACTTTTTGCTTCACTAATGAAATTGTTTGACAATATGTGTGTATGCATATATGTATTTGTATCATGTTAATATTCTCGATTATTTGTAATTATCTCTAATATTTACTTCAGAGTAGTTTTCGTATATTTTTGGAATTTGGTCACAATTATCCCCTTATTTATTATATGGGTGAATCTTTTCATTTCAAAACATAATTTTAAATTAAAGCAAAATCTTTAAAACATTATCCTTTACTGTTAAAAACATTCTATTCTAGGAAGCTGCTCTAGCAGTTTTTCGTAAAACTCAAGATAAAACAGTTTCCCTTGGTCATCGGCTGGATCTGTTGTTTCATATCATCAGGATTGGGTTGTTTTATGTGGACCATGACCTAATAACCCGTAATATTGAGAAAGCAAAAAGGTATGTATTTCAGTTAAATAATTTGCAGTTGAGCTTAGAAAATCAGAGAATAAATATTCAGATATTCGTGACATGTAAATAGGTATACCTTATTTTATTTTATTTTTTTTTATTATGTGTTCAGTGTAAATAAAAATCATGTAATTAAAAAAAAACATGTGTACATTTATATTTTCCATACAGTGTGTACCATGTACAGGAATGGTCTTTGTAGAAAGTCATAGATATGTATAAGCTGTGTACATAACTGAGCTTTAGATAAATGGTGCTGTAAAGATAGTTAAGTAATCAACAGTAATATATCCGATTTAAAAAATAACCATTAATATTTTATTAGGATTCAGTATTATGTGCATGCAAGAAATAATAAATAGAAAGAAAAATGTAAAACTTCATGGAAAATAACTGTAGTGTGAAAAATAGTAGCTGTACAAATTTACATATAAAATTTTTTCTTTCAAAATATTTTTTTATTTCTGAGTAATTGTCTCAACTGTTGCTCAGTTATTTATATATGATGAGACATTCAAAAGATTTTTTTTTCATGACTTTTCATGAAAGACATTGGCATCGCTGCCAAGTCTTCTTGTTTTTATTCAGATCTTCCTATTCTCCCAATAAGTCACCAAATCTCCCATTTTTAATTTTAGCTTTTACTGTGGAAAATGGTTCCCAGCAATAATTGAAATAAATGGAATTTATTGAATGAATTAACCTTAAATTAGGCAAGTTGCAATCTCCTACCTCTATTGATTTTCGGAATAATTGTGCTTATTAAATTTTATTTCATGTGAATTATATTTTTATTACATTTTATTTACCTTATTAATTTTTTCTTATTAAATTTCATTTTATCTCAGCTGTCTTAATCTACTGTAGGCATTTGTGGATTTTTATATGGATGACTCAAGCATTGTTTAATCAATTAATATTTATTTTTAATTTTATTTTCATTGTATTTAAAAGTACTTGCTAATAATTAGATAAATTAAGCTTCACTATTTTGGATTTTTGCAGTGTAAAATTTTAAGGGGAAAAAATGAAATGAAATTTTCATAAAAAATTTATAATATCTAATTAAGTGCTAATATATTTTATGTCAGAACTGTATAACAAATTCTCCAGTAACCTGAATTATTTATTATAAAGTGAATTAAAGCCTGTTTGGCGTTAATTTGAAATGATGTTGCTGCTCAGCTTGTAAACCTCCCGGTTTTCTTGCAAAAATCTTCTGGTTTTTAAGATTTCAAGGTTGGTAGCTATGTATTTGTGATTAATGTTAATTTATATTACTCATGAAAAGTTACCATTTTATCATATTTGTGTACTCATAATTAAACTAGTTGGTGTAAGAGATTAATGAGTACTTTTCTGTTAGCAAAGTAGCATTCTTGTTGACTGCTGTTTTGCTCATCATTAAAAAAATTTTTATGTGAAATATAACCTGAATGATAATGGCAATAATGCATTAAATTTAAACTGAAAATCTTGAAATTGCAAATGCAGCAGGCTTTTGATTGACCATAGTAATTCTGTTAATGGCAAATCTGATGGCAGTTAAAAAAGCACCAGGAAGAGGAATAACCTATAGCATAAGTAATAGAAAATGCTATTAATAATTTATTAGCCAAAAGGTGCAGTTTGCCCAGAAGGACTATTAATTTCATTTTGGCATTTTGCATCATCCACTATAAAATGGCATTTCATTTTTCAAATTGCTACCACCAAATATTAGAGCCCTGCATTATATTTAAAGAAATTAAATGATGAAGAGTCTGCATGAATGTATATATGTTTCTCACTTTATGAAAAGACAATGGTACCTAGAGACGTAAAATTATGAATAATGTAGTCCTCCACTTGATTATGGAATTTGTTTTATTATCTATTTCATATTTTGTAAAACTTTAACAAATTTTTGATTAACAAACTCAACGATTTCAAAGGAAGCAATGGAACTTTATGGGGGGGCAGGTTATCTCCAGTGCGCGAGACTATGTATCGGAAATTTTAAAGCTGTGCTCTTTTTAAATATTTTGTGATATTGCTGTTGAATTGAATTTTATGCCTTAAATGTAAAGAACACGATATTTGATAAATAAAGGTAATACACAAAAAAAAAAAAAAAAAAAAAAAAAAAAACCCTGTGTGTGTAACATAAAATCTGAAAGCTTTCTTTTTGTGTGTGCGTGTGTGTAAGCATTTTTATTTGGAGAATAAGCTCATTTGATTATGCAAATTAAGACAGCATTCAAAACAAGAACATATTTAAAAAAAAGAAAGAAAGAAAAATCTGTTGTATTTCTATCGGAAACAAACAAAAAAAAAATTTTTTTTTAAATGTAACTCTTGTATTGCAATGAAAAACAGTATTAGTTGGAAACAAAAAATTAATGGCTGTGATTTATTTTTGATGGAAGATTTAACAATGTTTATAAATTCTAGATCATGTGCAACTGAATTACATACTGTTGTGGATAAAAACAATTCCTAAAAAAAAATCTGAAAGCCTTCAGATTTTATATTACCCCCAAAGGGGCATTTTTTAACGTTTTGTGTGTACCTTTGCTTATTAAATATCATGTCATGTGCTTTGCACTTAAACCATAAAATTCAGTTCAACAGCAATATTGTAAAATATTTAAAATAGCATATGCTAATAATCTCCGATACTCAGTCTCACGTGCTGGAGATAAAAAATTTTTTTCATAGTGTTGCCATTGCTTGCTTTGAAATCATTGTGTTTGTTAATCAAAAATTTTTTTAAGTTTTACAAAATGTGAAGAAGATAATAAAACAAATATCAAATTTGGGTTTCTAGATGCCCATGTTCGGGTGGCAACGTACATTATTCAAAATTTAATGGCTCTAGGTACGGTTGTTTTATCATAATGCAAGAAATATACATACATTTATGTAGATTCTTCATTAGTTCTTTAAATATAATACAAGGCTCTAATATTTGGTGGCAAGAATTTGAAAAGTAAAACTATGTTTATAGTGAATCAATGCAAAATGCCAAAACGAAATTAATAGTCTCTCTGGGGAAATTGCCCCTTTGGACTAATAATGTGACAATGTATTTAATATTGCTAAATATAATTTAATATTGCCCTGCTATTCTCTCATGTATTTTTCCTTCTATTCTTCATTCCAGAGTAAACAAGTTTACTTACCAGTTTTTTTTTTTCTTTTAAGACAAGGCCAGGTTAATCTGAGTTTGGCTCTGAATTAATCGTTCTTGTATGCTTTCTGGCAATGTGAAAGAATAATACTTCCATCTGTGGTATGTTTCTTGGTTAAAGTCATTAAGGTTTTAGCCAATTGATCAAGAATAGTGGAAAAAAAAATCTTTTCCCAGCACAGTCTGCTAAAATTCACTGTTATGAAAAAAGAAATTCAATTTCTTCCCCCCCCCCTTCTGAGTGAAAAGACATGTCTGTTTCAATGATTTTGTTACTTCAGCTAGTTTAAGCTTTAGTTATCAAAGCATTACCACATACCTCACTTGTGTTGGTTTAATTCATGCTCAGACTGTGATTTATTTGGAGCTGCAGTTCACAAAACTCAATGACAGGGTTTGTAGATTCTCAAAGGGCTGTTCAGACTGGGGTTTATCTGAGCTGATGGAGACATCTGACATGGTCGACGTATCTCCAAAACCAGTTTATCTCCATAAGACAGCGAGTTGAAAAATCTAAACTGCAGGTATAGCAGAGCTAGTCGACACATGGAACTGACTCCCTTAGCTCAGATAAACCCCAGTGCGAATGGTCCTTAAGAGTCCTCAGGTTTTTTTGGAAATGATTTTTGGCTCTTAAAAGTCCTTAATTTTGGCCAAAATTGACAGAAGGTCTTTAGTTTTAATTATCTGAAATTTCTGTCTGTTTTTATGACTGCCATTTTGAGTGTGAATTAGCATTTTGGAGAAATAATTTTGGTGATTCACTGATAAATATGGTTATCTTTTGAATGGGTTCATGGATTATAATTTGTTTCTGTTTCTAATATAAACATTGGGATACTGGAGTTTCTGAGCAAGAAGTGAAACATAAATATTTCAAAATTATTTATTTATTTCTAATGCAGAGTTCTTAAACAAGTTTTCGCTTTGGGGGATGTGAATTCTTTTATTAAACAGCTCTAAGTTTGCTGACTTATCAACATTTTGGTGATTTTAAGATCAGTTTCTATAGAACATTTTTAATTCAGAGATCTGGGAATTTTTCATCGATTTTCTTTTAAACATTGTAGCATTAATAAATTTTATTAAAATAATGGTAATATATTGAAATTATTTTTCAGAAATAATATTTAAATAAAATATTTTTATTTTTTGCTTTCATATTTTAAAGTGACTATTACTTTCAATTTTGGTAACTTATATTTGAATCTGAAAAATAAACAAGGTAATAAATGCTGTAAAGCACAGTTTATGAAACAATTCTTAGCAAAAGCAGAATAGCTGTGTAATTAATTAAAAATAACATTTTTTTAATTTTTAAAATTTTTTTTCATCAATTCTAAAATTAAGAGAAATCAGTTAATTTCTAAACAGGTTTTTGGATTGTAAAATAGTGTGTGTTTCTGGTCTCTTCTTGCATACTGCATTAGTTCCTGACGACAGAGTTACTCAGCCAGCTTAGATTAAAATTAAAATGCTTACTACTAGTCCACATTTTTAGTTTGAACTTGACTGTTCCTCTTTAATTACATTGCCACGAGCTGTAGTTTATTTTGTTACCATAAGAACATGCCTTTATGTTCTAAGTTTTTAAATAAGAGGTTTATTTAAACCTATATCTGACTTTGTAGTTACTTTCAGACATAGCAATAATTTGATTCACATCTGTTGGGTGTTTGGGGCTATAACTTTTACCAGTTCAAGTAAAACCTCATAGGTACATTGTCAAGAGATTGACGAGTTAGAAGATAAAAGCACACAGAAACTAGTGGGAACATTGGTTTGCATGTTGAAACAAATTTCTAATGTTAGAAAAGATGCTTAAAGAGGAGGGAATTGATAGAAATTAACCAAAATGTATAGGAAAGTTTCAAAGGCATAATTCTGTGTTGTTGCTTCAAAACACAAATGTTTTGTAGCTTTTAATGTGTAATTATACTAATATCGTTTAAGAATCAAAGTCATAAATTGCATGTATTTTAAATTGTGATTTTAATAGTGCTTTTTTAATAAATATTTTTTAAATAAAATTTAATGACCATGTAACTATGTAAATTTATAACGACTAAGGATATCTAACAAACTAATTTAATTATTTGTAACTAACTGCTTATCCTTAAAAGTTATCTCTGCATATTAAAGTGAGTTGCCTTTCATCAATCCTTACCCTGGTCACAAAATACAGCACAAAAATGAAAAAAAAAAAAATGTAAAACGTATTCTTTGGCATCTAGTGAGGCTTAAAATAATACAAAACAACTTACCACGTCTGATGCTTTAGTGGCTTATTGGAACCTTGAACTATATTAGCTGGGTTACAACCTTAGGAACTCTACATGAAGTTACAGCACTATGTCAGACAGACAAAGCACAACTAACTTTTAAAACTTGGCAACTGTGCCTGCATCAGGCTTTCAGGTTTGTTCTGATCAGCAAGTCTCTTCAAGGTAAGCAGCAGTGGTGGTAACAGACAGTCTTCTGTTATGAATCATGTTAATTATGAATGTACTTCTCATTTTAACCTATGCCACTTGACATAAAATCTACCTACTATTTACTAAACCTCTAGACTAAGCAAGTATGTGGCAAAATGAGACATTAAAAAAAGTCAACATAAAGGCTAAGTGTTAGCAAAACATAAATAAAATGTCACTATCTTCTTTCAAATGTGCCCAAGCACTGTAAGTGTAAAATATTTAATGCTACCTGATACATTTTATTAAGTGCATTTTATTCTCATTTTTTTATAATTATTTTTAATAATACATAATAATACATCCTACTTACAGATCCATTTTATTCTTAGGATGGGAAGGTATTACAAAAGTGATGTTTAGGCATAAATAATATCTTTAATTGAATTTATTCAGTTCCCATTTGCTGATAGGTCCTTATATTTTCTTTTTTTTTTCCCTTTATTGTCCATAAAAGTACACATCTGTCTTAAACTCTTCATAAAAAAATAAGCTACAAGTCAATTATTTTTTTTCATATTGAAAAACTGTCATTTGCAATGTTTGGCATTGTTTATAGCATACAACTGCTATTCTTGTCATGCTTTTACATATTTGTTTGCTGCATTTTTGTGTAAAATATCAACTAATACAATGAATGACTTTCATTGATGTAATTATTCGAGTTAAAAGCATATTGTATTTTCTTATGAAAAAATATAAATTGCTAATTTGCTTAATGTATATTATTATAGAAGTGTAGAATGTATTCTTATTTTCACTAATTGGAAACTATTTAAATTTTTTTTATAATAATGCATATGAATTCATTGTTTTAGTTTGATTGAAGAAGGTGGTGACTGGGATCGCCGGAATCGGCTCAAAGTATATCAAGGTGTTTACTGCATGGCAATACGAGATTTTAAAAATGCTGCAAATTTTTTCTTAGATACTGTTTCAACATTTACAAGTTATGAACTTATGGACTATAAAACATTTGTAACATATACTGTCATCTGCAGCATGATATCTTTGGCTCGAGTGGATTTGCGTGAAAAGGTTGGTTTTAAATGTTTTATGTCTTCAGTACATCAATCATTTTTCTTCATTTCTGGTGAATATAAAAATTTACGTGTTCATATAATAAATATAATTAAAATTACAGGTTGTAAAGGGATCAGAAATACTTGAAGTATTACACAGTACTCCAGATATCAGAGAGTATCTCTTTTCGTTGTATAATTGTCAGTATGCTGAGTTCTTCCAAAAATTAGGTAATCTTGATGCATTTCCATAAAGCAATCTTGTCTTACTTTATAAAGGTTTAAAAAAATTGAATTGAAATTTTTCAATGTTTAAGCTGTATTTAATATTAATTAGTGTATGGTTTCGTATGTTATGTATGCAAAACATTTTGAAAATTCTATACTTTCCTGGCTTTATTAATTACATTAATTACATAAAACATAATTTGTGTGCTTTGCTGCTTGATTCTTATGAAAAGGTATTAAAATACTTTTGAAAAGCATTTAAAAAACTAGGATTATTTAAGTTTAGCGTGAGGTAGCCATTTGTATTTGGCGAGCATATTGTGAAGTTAATTTTTTTTTTTTTTTAGAAAGCAGAGTAATTTGCATCGAGTAAAAAATGAAAGGAGGAGTAAAATTAAACTGTATTAAATTTAAAACTGAGGTGACAGGAATTAAATAATAAGAGTGCAATTTTGAGGTTTGCTTTAGATGTTAACATCTATAGGCTCAACTCTTAATATTTTATGGCTTGGGTTGTAGTTAGATTTATGTACTCATTTATTGCAATAACATGCATTTTAGATGCTTTTTTTTTTTTTTTCTGAAATTATGTAGTCACCATAATTGAATTCTGCTTGCTCATCAGTCTATGCCTAATACAAAGGTTTGCCAGAATCACACGAGCAATTCTTTGAAAAAATGGAACTACAGATATATTTTCATAATGTTGACTTTAGTTTATAATTGATTTGTAATACCTTTTTGTATATTATGCAATTTAATCTTGGTTACAAAGTAGTTCAGGTATATTTTCTGATTTCTTTTACTAAATTTAAATTTCAAGTAATTTTTAAATTATAATGTATTTTTTAAATTTTTAGATTCGTAATTTAGATGGTCAGAGAGATATGTATGTTTAAGATAAATAATTCATAAGATAAAATTCATAACTATTAAATTTGCAGTAGCCTATTTTATGTGATTATTTTCTATTTCTGCTCTAAAAGTAGTAGCATATATATATATTAAATTTCTTTGAACTGTATTATTTCAATATTAATCTTTAATATATGATTCTTATAGAATGTCTGTAATGCATGTATTTACATACTGCAGAAAGTCTTTCAGCTTATTAATAATATTAAAATTCAAATATTGAAATCTTAATAATGTTCTCCATGTTTGTTTCTCATGTCCAGTTGTGTATAAGTGGAACCTAAATGTCTGAAATTATTGAACATCGGGTGCATCCATCTCGGTTGCTTATAAGCACTGTGTTTGTTCATTATTCAATAAAATTATATCTAAATAAAAAAAAGATCATTAAACATTCATCTACTACTTCATGTTTGTCATCATCTTACTAAAATTCTGTATTATTATATACATATTTAAAGATTAAAAGCCATAATGCCAGATCTCAATTTTATGCTCCTTTTTATCATTTTGGTTGGTTGATTGGTTAGTTGATTATGGCAAAGCACACTAGGACTATTTGCCTAAAGGATGCCTTCATAGAAGACTTTTTAAGGGAAACTGGCTCGTATACATGTTACACATAGGGAAAACTATGAAAACACCCAGGCAGTCAGCCCGTTTGTTAGAATCGAATCCAGGTCAGAACAATCAATGTTCAGTGATTTTACCACTCTGCTGCTGGTGGGTTTTATCATTCAGATTTAGTTCGATAGCAATTTTTTACATTTGATTTCATTTATGACTAAAGATTTGCTTTTACAAATACAATATTTTAATCTAAATAACATGAAACTAACAATTTTTTGCAAAATTAGAGCTGCAGTATGTTTAAGAATTTTAGGGGAAGATGATAATTAAGTAAATTCAAAGGTAGGGATTTTTATTTATATCTGGGAATAAAATGTGTGTGTTTTACTTTTTGATGATTTAAATATTTTCTTTAAGGTGAGGTTTCCATTTCTCTTATTTAAGGGTCTAGATGTTTTATCCTAAAAAAAGGTAATAGAAAGACAATGGCAAATGTTCTTTGATTTATAACTTGAAAGGTTATCTTTTCCTCAAAATCATTTTCTGATAACTTTAATAACTTCAGCTTTACAAACATGTAAAAACTATGTTACGGTTCTTTTATCAGTATTATTAAAATTTCAGTGTCAAAGGAAAAAAGTGCACTGTCTCATTGCTAGTTACTTGAATAAAAGCAGTCTTCTTAACAATTTTCATTAAAGGATTATAAAATTCCATTATGCACAAATATGACTTTAATAAAATCATCTTTTAGAGCAAAAGTGCCCATATGGCATTAATTTGTAATGGAATAATATTGCAAATGTCTCCTACATTTGGCATTGTTACTTTGAATAGCTTATTTTAAACATATGATTATATGTTCTATATCTTGAATTCTTAAAATAGTAATCTAATGAAGAAAATTATTTTATATTCTTCTTTTTCTGGTTTTGCAGTTGAAAATTCAAATACTACAGTTAAAGAATTTTAGATCTTAATGCAAAATTTCTGATTATCTCTAAATTTGGGGATAAATTTGTAGCAAGGCAGTAATTTTTCCACTCAAAAACATTTCAATAAAAAAATTAGTGAAATCTATATTTATTATAAAGTTGTCACAAGCATAAAATTATTAGTTTTCATTTCATTTCATTAAAAACATCAGAATTAGCTTAGAATATTAAAAATCTGGTAGATTTTCTTTGACAGTTTAAGAAAATTTATTAATCAAGTAAAAGGGAAAATCATATATCTGTGGAAAGGGAAAATTCTTGAAAATATTACTATTAATATAAATTATTGAAAATAAATCTAGAAAGAAAAACATTTTTGTAAATAATATATAAAATAGATTAAA
>KK121792.1:161790-177229 GCA_000611955.2 Stegodyphus mimosarum
TTTTATGTTTGTAAAAAAATTTTTGGTTCATATACAGTTATTTATATTTCCTGTTTTAGTAAAAAGTAAACTATTTTATGTTTTGTTTTTATAAAATAAAATGCAAGCCCTTTCTTAAAATTTTCATAATTCAATACTTGTTATACATAGGTTTACGAGAGTGCAGAATTGGCCAATGTAATCCTTTATTGAATTTCAGGTCATAATAAAAAAATGCATAAAAGTAATTAATTACTTTTTCCATTTTTAAAGGAACATATTATCCAGAGTTAGTATCTCTCCTTGTAAATCTCCAAAATCTTGTTTTTCCATTTATTTCTTTTAAACATAGTTCTAGAAGAAATGTTAATCATTAAGTTTTCAAAGCAAAAGGAAATGCTTTAAATATATGTATATTTATACAAAATGAATTCCTTCTAAAAGCATTTTCTTCAGTGACATTGCCATTTCCAAATGATTTTCAACAGAACCTCTACAGAAAAGGCTCCAACTGATTCCAAAGAGAGACTAAAAATTAGCATGCAAAATGCTGCAGCAACGCACAAGTGCAAACTTTTCATAATTGGAAAAAATACATGACTTTGAGCATTTAAAGGAGTAACGATTTTCCCCATTATATTGTGCAAATTAAAGAGCATGAATGACACAAGCATTAATGAAGGATGGGTTTGAATATTGGTTGGTTTACCTGATGACGCAAAAATTGTCCTGATTGTAGACAACTGTTTGGAATTAAAGATTTAGTGCAGATAATGTATGCATATTATTCTTTTCTCCAAATTTGTAAGCCTGTCATTCAGTCTATGAATATCGAAATAGCGTGCACGCTAAAATTTAAAGTAGCATTTTTAAAATCCATGTTAAATTTCTTGAATAATGACAAGACTACTCAAGAATTTTTGAAATATTTTAGCATAAAATCTGCTGTATGGAGCATCGCAAGATCGTGGATGGAAGTCTCTCTGGCATAATTTATGGGCAAATACTTCATAATATTTCATGATGAGGATGATGAAGATGATAGTCACGAATTTGAAGGTTTTTGGATTTCACAAACCAAAGGTGAAATTTTCCAATTAATGGATTATGTAATGAAATGTTGAGAAGCGGTAATAAATGAAGATGATACAACAGAAGTTTTTCATTGCGATGACAATACCCCAATCATCGATCAATTAATGGATGGTGAAATCTGTAGTATGGTTCTAGATTCAGAAAATACTACTACCGATAGTGAAGAGAGTATTGAAAACAAAAAATTCCGATCGACAGGTTAGTCGGAATTCACGACACAGCAATTACAGGACTTGAGCAGTGGAACTTTGTAACTGAACAAGAAATTATGTCTGTTTATAGAATTATGGAGAAAGTATTAGCACAAAAGGCGACACAACTTACATTGAAAGTAATGTTAAATAAAGTAAACAAATAAATATTGAGTTTTTTTTTTATTTTTGGTAAATTTTGATACTCTTATAGTTCATAAATCACGATTTCATATTTTTAATTTTATAATTTTTGCATGCCATCTTACAAGATTTATATTGATGATGTAATATCCAGAATTGCCAAAGTTCCGATGAGTTCAGATCTTGCACTTTGTACTGTATACATATATAGACCTTCTAGAAAATGACTTAGTGGTCTTAAAAACCAAAAACTGGAAAACGCTAGTAGGAGAATATTGGGCTTGAAAAAGCTTCTTGAGAAGGCCAGGGCCCACCCATTGAGGAAAGAAGTAAAGATATACATAAATAATTCGTAATGCTGGAATATTAAATAAGGAAATCTGTATTCAAAAGTGTCCAAATGTTACAGCAGTTACTCAAACTATTCATATACTCCCGTCTGAAACATCATGTGGTTACAATATATCACTGTTTTAACTCGGCTTCATCACCTAATATTTTTTCTTTCCTAACCAACAAGCAGTAAAAAAAATCTCAACATTTCTCTTTGCCATCATGTTGTCAGTCATGATTGTAGTTTCACAGTCCTATCAATTGTGAATTTCATTATTGATATCTCAGAGACTGTGTTTTTGTTCTTCAACTGTGTAATGCTATTCATGCTGAAGATTTTTTATTATAAACTGTTTATATAAATGTCATAAACATGTATGTATGCTCTAGCATTTTTTAACTGATTTAGATACATAGCAGCATTTTTTTTAACAGGCTTGCATTAAACAAGGAGACATCCTTCTAAACAGAGTCCAAAAGCTGAGTCGTGTGATAAATATTTAATATCTTATTTTTTTTTATTTCACCTTTGTATGAAGTTAATAAATTTTATGTTATGACTGGATGATTCATTTATGTTTTCAATGCCAAATTTTCTCTCGGTATGTTATTTGAGTTTTACGGATATATATGTATGAGGAAGGGGTAAAATAAAGGATTTTTAGAAAATTTTATTAATTTTTTATGAACATTTTAAGTGAAGGATCTAAAGCATAAAGACATATGGGTATTCCTTTGGTGATGGGATTACAGGGATTAACTAAATCTACTTATAATTTTAATTTGTGAAATAGTGATATTGTTCCTATATGGGCTATTTAAAATCTTTGAGAATTATTTAGTTTAAATAAACTGTTTGTTAACTTTAAGATTAAATTATATATATATGTAATAAGATGACTTATTGAAAGTAATTTGCAACGGATTGATGTTGGTGAGGCTTAACTGTGTAGTTAGAAAGATGACACTCAAAAGAGACATAGTGGTAAATTCCACACATAATTTTATTCCCTCATGATGCACATCATCACAGTGTGTGTTATGCACCCCACAATTTTATACAGCTTAATATCTTTTCACAATGCACTAAAATTCTGCATGGCTAGCGGCAAGGCCACACAGCAAAAAGCATCAGAAGGGGAGTTGCGACTCTATTACCTTTTTATACCAAATTTCATGATAGATTAAATTGCAGGTATCATTGATAAGTGCACATTAGAACTGCGGGGAATTTAATTAGAAAAATTATTGCTCTGTTATTTTTAGAATGAAAGACAGGAGTTGTTAAAAGGCTATTAATTTATTATTTGAAAGAGAGATTAGATATTTTATGTTTTACATATATTTGTGAAGATTTTTGAAACATGAGTTTTTCAAAATTTTACAAGATATTTTAGGATACTCAAAATAACATGTTTTAATCTTAACCCTCTCGTCGACGAGGTTTTTTTTTTTAACAACACAACAATTTTGGTTGCACAAACTATTAGTAGGGTACACTAGAATGGTAAAACTAAGATGTTATATTTTTAGGAAAATTTGAAACACTGATTTAGGACCGGGACATATGTGTCCCATCAGTCCTGGCCAGTGGGACATATGTGTCCCAGTAGTCTTCAATGAGTAATTTTGTAAAGAAAAACCAATGAATTTCTAGTCATAAAAATTTAATTATGAATGGTATGGTTTGAAACAATCAATGCACAATGGGACATTACACATAGTGCACATTGTTTTAGTGCGCGATTCCTCTTTTTGTTGTGCACATTTACGGCACCGCCGTCGAGTGTTTGTTGTTACTGGCAGATGGTCACCAACATTCAGTAAACTTCGTGATGCTTTGGAAGGGCGTCCAGTTCCTCTACGGCGTTGATACTGTGAGTTCAACTTTCCGGACGTCATCAAGGCTTCTGCAAGAGGTACAATGAAATCAATAAGTGGGATTTTTCAATATTTGAGTTTGCAGTACGCAATCCATGAGTTGACCACTGCGCTCATCAATAGGCGAAAAAACACTTTTTTCCACCACTTGCAAGATTTTCTATCTAATTCATAGACATTTGCCATTTGGTCTGCAAGGTCTACACCTCCCATGATTTTGTTGTAGAATTCGATTGCCACAGGGCACTCAAATTCTTTTTTGCTTCCATCTTTCATGGTGCGATTTACTTTTGGGTATTTAGCTTCGTGGCAATTATGGCTTAGCATCATCACTTCCTTTGAATCAAGCCAACTTGCACACATTGTTCCATTTTTAGTTACGAGAAACTCAGCCTCCCCCCTTTTGCTTAGTTTTGTTGTAAAATTAGGAACATCTTTGAGTGTCTTGATGCACGTACCAACAGCAGGAAATTTCAGGGTCTCCATCAGATGCACGCTTGTAAAAAAGCGGTCAAACACAAGCATCACATCTTTTCCTCGGATTGTCTCCGTTAGCTTTGATACTACCCGTTCCCCGAGTGTGCCTTGAACTTCACCCGTTTCTTTTCCGGAATAAATGTTCATGTCATATACATATCCTGTTTTTGAATCACATCGCTGCCAAATTTTTATCCCTCTTTTCACAGGTTTCATCGGCATATATTGTTTCAGGGATGAACGTCCCTTGAATTTCGCCATTGATTCATCAATAGATTGATATGAGCTTTCGCTTCGGCACTGTTTGAAGGTTTGTTTCAGGCACGAAACAACCTCGTCAATATAATATGTTTTACTTGCATTTTCTGGCTTTTCTGGTTCAGCAAAATATAGTTTCGACAACAACGTTTTACATCTGTCTCTTGAAATAGCATTTTTTATTGCTACGTTTCCCAGAGAAGGATTAGATGACCAATAATGAGAGAATTTTGGCACCCTATTGTAGGACATGACAAGCATGCATCCAAGGACAAGCATAATTTCAGATGGGTCTGTAGGGTGAATTGTTTGTCCTAACTTTTCGAGTCGTTGGTTTGTGCATTGAGCGATCCAAATCATAAGACTTTTTGGAAATATCTTTAGAAAAACGTCCAATTCGGTAGATGAACGATTTAAATTAAATAACAAAGTAGGCGATGACTCTGCTGGAATTGTCATTCGAGGTTGGAAAGTTGAATCTGCATGAAACCATAAGATTGGCCTGCAGCCTGAAGCATTATCTGATGATATCTCATCAACCGATGAAAGTGATGCCCTATCAGTATCACTCAAAGCATCGCCGTTCTTTGTATTTTGGGGGATGGTATCATGATCTATATCCATTTCACACTCGTCTGAATCGGATGAGTACTGCAAATTGTGTGCTGGATCTTGAAAATCGGGATCGTTTATTTCATCATCCAAATCAGTATCTTCGTCATCTGACTCTTCTAAAATTTTTTTTATTTTTTCATCAGTAAGTCCCCATCGTCGAGTCATTTTAGATTTAATTAATTTGTGCCTAAATATAAAATAATAAGCAACTATTTCAAAAGTAACCAAAAAATATAATAGCAAGAGAAATGATCACATAGGACTGTTGGGACAATGTGTTTCCACCATCCAAGACGAGAGGGACATATACGTCCCGATAATAAAAACGTAAGTAAAACTTTGTCACTTACCAGTTTGTTAGAAATAATCCACTTCGTGAGTAACTTATCTGGCCTTAGATTACTAAATCAATAAAAATTTAATCGAAAATAGGCGGTATTTTCTAAAAATAAGTTATTTACGTTCGTACAGTATGGAATGAGCTGCTACAACACTTCAAAAATGCGGGAATAGCATTATGTACGGTAGTGCCATCTATGTTCTATGAATGAAAATATTTTCAAAAACATTGGCAGGACTGGTGGGAAAGTCTCTTATTACACAGAGAAGCGTTTCTGTCCCAAAAGATGTTTTTTAAATTTGCTTGGGACGTATGTGTCCCGTTAGGCGCGAAAGGGTTAAGTCCTCCCTTCTGATACCAGAAATTTAACCATTTATAGAGAATCTAAATCTTTAGAAAATTATCCAGGTAGTTTATCATACATTTAAGTGGCTATCACAGTAGCTGTAATGCATGTATTTGCTTCAAAAAATAAACAAAAAGCAATATATGTGGCATCTAAGAAAAGGCAATTTTTTCATTAACTGAAGCTGTACATTTTTTAAACATAGTGTAACTAATATTTTTAAATATTGTCTAAAATTTTGACTCCAAAAATAACTGGTAAACATTTCTACGAATTATTAAATACTTAAGCTTTTAAAGCTTATCTGTATTCAAAGCAATATGAAAAAAAAGTTATATTTAAATCTTTTCTATGAAAAATTTTCTTAAAAATGTTTCCAAATCATATTTCTAGTTATTTAGCTTCAAGATAACTTGGAATAAGTAGCAGTCATTTCATTAACTGCTTTTTTCAGTTTTCCAGTTATTTTATTGAGTGTCTTCTGTGCACCATTCTTTCACTTAACAATAAATAAATTCTATACATTTCAGGAGCGTTCATAACTTTTCATAATTCTGAATTTTCTCAAGCTGATTTTCTAATTTGCGGCAGCAAACACATTCATTGCTTCCTTATTATTGAGAAATTTGCACTTCTCTCGTGTGGCTGCGCAGTGCTGAAAATGCATAAAGTTCAATACTGTATAGTTGTGTGGTGAAAACCAATGTGTGTCCATTTCTGTGTATGAGACTGTAGGTCTTCCAGACTTCCTAGTTATTGATGTGGCCAGTGGCCGTAATTATGTTCAGCTTGGTATGGCAATCTGATCTATCGAATCCTAATGTGGAAAAGGTTTGTCGAAAACTACAATGAAAATACGAATCTAGCTGAATGTTCTAGACGGCATTTATATGGAGTATCATATATGAGCATCGTATGAAGTCGGTACAGCCAAATACCTCATGACATACTAGTCTAGTTCATCACCCATTATCTAACTCAAATCTTCTTTATGTTATGTTTATTTCTCACATGTCATACATTGATATATCCTGTTCATTGGTTTTGTTAAGCTCAAGAAAATCACCCATTTTAACTTACAGCACATGTGCTCTTTTGGTAAATAACCATGTTTTACACAATGCCAAAACTTTTACCATCACCAAATTAAAATTAAACACTTATAAAACAGAATATTCTACATATGACTTCCTAATTTGATATAATAATTACTTAATAACTGCTAGGTTAAGAATTATGTAAACCATTTTCATCGTTACTAATTCAAATTGAATTGATATGCAAATATGATAATGATGATCTGTCTTGAGTTGCAAAGCTGTTATTAACTGAAAAAACCCCTTTTATATATGCATTTGTGGCTGATAATATCAAACAAGCTTTCATTTTTTAGATCCTGTACCAAGAACTACAAAATATCATGATCTATATTTATATTGTGTTAATTATGTCAACATCGTCATGCACATATAATAACTTATTTAATTTTCTCTGTTAATATGAAAGTTGTTTTATATATAAATATTAAAACAACTTCCATATTCATCAACTTTTTTCAGTTTAATGAAAGTGGCATAGATCATTCAAAAATGGATTAGTATTGGGAAGTTTTGCAGTTAAATATTTAGAAATAATTATATACCAGCTTTTAATAAATAAAAAGATTTTTGATTAAGATGAAATGATCTTTTATAATATTTACAGCACCATGACCAATATCAATCCTTTTATTATCTTATCTACTTAAAAAACTAAGAGTAATTTTATTTATTTATTTTTTCAGAAATAGGTATTTTCCTAGAAAATAAATGCATTCTTCCTCATATGCCTAATTTTCTATATGAAGGGTATGAAAATGTATTCTGCCTCCCAAAAACCTATAAAAAAGCAAGTTAAAACATACCTAGATTTAAGAACTTAAA
Source organism: Stegodyphus mimosarum (assembly GCA_000611955.2). NCBI lineage: Eukaryota > Metazoa > Arthropoda > Arachnida > Araneae > Eresidae > Stegodyphus > Stegodyphus mimosarum. The sequence continues at coordinate 169,372 of KK121792.1, forward strand.
GGTAAATCAGTATGCTATTTCTAAGATCTGAAAATCGACAGTTGACCAAGTTATACAACAGTAGTTTTAATTTTTGCAGACGTGACCTATCACATCTCTTAAGCATCATAAAATTATTTTGTGCTAATCAAATGGACAAATTTAACTTATTTAAAAAAAATCTTATACAATCAACATTTCCCTTTGTCAGTCATGATTGTAGTTTCACAGTCCTATCAATTGTGAATTTCATTATTGATATCTCAGAGGCTGTGTTTACTTGTTTTAAAAACATGGCCAAATGAAATTAGGTTAACTGCACCCTCTATTGTAACTGCACTTATTACTACAAAAAAAAATCTGATTTGTACACCACATGACTGCCTTGTATGGAATATTAAATTATACACAATGTTCCTGCATTTCATTTAAACATACTGAATTAACAGTTAAGAAATTTTGAATTAAATCTATTTCATCGATAGCGCACAAACCACAACAGAATAAATGCACTCTTTAAAGTTCACTATATTTATTTACCATAGCCATACTTCGGCACTAAATACAGACAAATCAGTGTTGCTTACCTAATGCGCATGTGCTACTAATTAAGTTCTCACTTCGCAGTACGGCAAAAATACATAAAAATTGAAAGATATAGGAAGAACATAAAACACCAAGTAATATTAAACTTAAATGATAATTCTAGAATGAATCGAGCATAATTTAATTCTCAATAATAAAAGAAGGCGTTACTTTGTTGTTGCGAAAGGCCACAAATCCACTATTCTGCTAAGCTTCAAATGTAAACAAATATGGACACTATAAAAACCAAAAATTAGGCTTAGCCACACTTAAAAAACTTAAATTGTTAATAATTCCACAATTATTGCATGTAGGTTAACTAAAGGCATAAAATCTTAACCGAAAGATAAGAACAACATAATTCAATCATTTTTAAAGCAAAAAATGCACAATTTACAAACATATAAGAATAAAGAAACTGAGCCGAGTAACAGAGTGGATATTTATATACTTTTTGTGCCGCCGATTGCAACCAAAATGCGAGGGGCACATCTACATGTTATAGCAGTCCTGTATACAAAATTTCAGCATTCTGAAGCTAGTCATTTTTGAGTTATGCGAAATACATACATACAGACGCCACGAAAAAATCTCTTCAGAATCCATTTTAAATCAGTTTTATAATTTTTTTTGGGAAAAGAGTCCTTTATGCTGTCCTTACGTTTAAATATTATGCAAAAACATCATTAAATTGCATTCAATAGTGGTCAAAATGGATATTTTCATTGAAATATGATACCCGAAATTTTTCACGATTAGGATACTTCCTGTTTACTTCGTACCAGGAAATAAAAACTGAGCTCAATGAGCCGAGTAACAGAGTGGGTATATATATATATATATTAGCCATCTCCAAGGAACAGAAATTCAATTTAAAGCCATGAATGAAAAACATTTTTAGTCAGTATTTTCAAGACCTCCTTGCTTTAAAAACAAAAATGTGCCCCCCCCAAAAAAAATCTTTAATTGCAAAAATACCAAAATTAAAAGTAAAATTTTAAGTATTGAAAAAGTAGCTATTGTCATTGATCGCAGATTAATCGACATGTCAAGGAGATAAACCAATGTACCATCAATTTTAATTTTACAATTTACAGCTTTTCCTCTATCAACCAAAATCCTAGGCTGTGCTGTTGCTTCTTGATGGCATTTTTTGTTTACAAAAGCCAGTTTTATTTGTTTTAAAAACATGGCAATAATTACAATAATTTTCTTCTATAATTTAAATTGAAGATACAGCATCTTCAACTTCGTACTTGTAACTTTACTTATTTTTCACATTCTCTAATCCAGCTTTAGATTTAAATTTTTTAGTTAGCTGCTATACTTGCTGTGAATTTCAGACTGCTTTCTTTAACTTGAAAAAGAACTTAGAACTTTGAAAGTGATATCACTAGCACCAACTAAAATTCATTTCTATTTGCATTCTTCCAACCAAATAAAATTGACAGATCTTCCATTTCAGCCACTGGTTATGTATGTATTGTGTACCTGAAGATGCATTTGTACTTTGCTCAATAATATTCAACTTTCGATAAAATAGTTAGTACTGTTTAAAAGTAAATTTCCTTGCAAGTTTACTTTTGCTAATAAATACTTTAATTATATCAAGCTTTGCATCTAATTTCGTCACTTATTAATTGGTCTTATTCTTTGGCGTGATCAAATAATTGTAAAATTTACAAATAATATCATTTGTAAGCACTCCTGATTCCAGAGCTAACAAGATTATTCAAAATGATTACACATTATCTAAAATATACATCAAAGAGCCATTACATTATGACTACCCTATTAGTAACATATAGGACCACATTTAGCCCTCAAAACTGCCAGCACCCAGTGTGGCATTGACTCCACAAGGTGCTGATACGAAGTCTGAAGTATCTGGTACCAAGCACTCACCAACTGATCAGTTTCCCCACATTGCAAGGGGGTAACGTAGCAGCATGAATTTAGTTTTCTAGGTGGGACCACAAATGCTCTATTGGATTAATTTCAGGTGAATTTGGAGGCCAAGACATGACTTGAAAGTCACTGGTATGTTCTTCAAACTACTCCCTGACGATTTGACCCTTATTACATGGTGCATTATCCTGTTGGTAAACACCATTTCCTGCCGGAAATACTGTTGTCATGAATGGAGGAGCCTGGTCTGCAGTGATGTTCACATAGTGCACAGACGTCAGAGGGTTGAAATGCACTTTAGCCCACTGCTTGGCGGCGATTGTTTTTGAATGAGCAATAAACGCGCCAACATGGGTAACTCCGTATATTGTTCTATTCTGTACGTATTGTTCTATGGGGATTATGGGTCCTAATGTGCTCCATGAACACATATCCTACACCATAATACCCCTGCCACCGGCTTGTCTCCATCCTACTGTGCATTCGGGAGCCAGGGTTTCATTTGGAAATTGGTGTATTAGCACACACCCGTCAATGTGATGGGCCAGAAAATGTGATTCGTCAGACCATGCAACTTGCTTTCATTCTTCTAATATCCAATTCCGATGTTTCTTGGCCCATTACAGATGTAGCTGGTGATGACGTGCCCGTCAGTGCAGGGACATGCTTTGCCCTCTGGCTGCGTAGGCCCATATGCAGTAATGTACGCTGCATAGTGTTGAGAAACACTGTCTGGGTCACCACTGTTGTAGCTCTTCAGTCATGGCGAACAATGCGTAGCAATCTGCATTCCTCTGGAATCAATGTGCCATCGACGACATACTGCTGGCCAGTGACTTGTCATTCCACCATCCATACACCACTTTCGACATGTGAACAGCCCGCTAAACACGTCGTTTCTGATATTGATGTTCCCAGCCATCGAGCTATAACGATTTGACCTTTATCGAAGTCTGATAAATCAACTGCTTTTCCCATTATGTCGCTAATTGTACTGTTATTTGGAAAGACTAATGATTGCATAGCCACTTTACATACTCCAACATCAGCTGTAGACATGCAGTGGTTTTGTTCCTGGCCGAGCCCATTTTATAGATGGAGGTATAGATTTTTGTAGATAGTCATAATGTGATGGTTCTTCAGTATATATATATAATGAAACTTCCTTAAAATTACTCATGGTTCCAGGTGATTTCATCTTCTGTGAAAATGGTTGCTTTGGTTTGTTATTTTATTATATTTTCAGAATTACTGATAATTTAATGTGTAAAATTAGTTAGGCAAGTTAAAATTTTATATAATACACAGACAATATATTTATAAAGTAATATTTATTTGACATAAAATTAAGCAATACTTAAATTTTTTTAGAAATTGTAATGTTTAAATAATTTGTCTTTTCTTTATGAGTAACACAAGCAACCTTAGATGATCATCTAATTATAAAACCAGCTCTGTTTGTATCAATAAACACTAGCATCATAAGAAAATTGTAGTTAGTATGATCTAAGAGAAAGCAAAAGATAGTCTATTACTTACATCATCTTACAGGTTTCACCTGGTAAAAAAAAAAAAAAAAATGATGTGACCACCACATAACCTTTTACCTATTTCATGTTAAAGCATGAAACTGGTGGTAAAACAATGAGCTTTAAGTGAACTGTCACTTCCATTTGATCATTTCTAAATAAAATCTAATTTGTTTATAAATTTTATGGCTTAATATAAATGCTACTAATTTTTCATTATTCAATTCTCCCATACAATGGATACATGCTTATACACATCCGTTCTCTTGCTTTGATTTTTAAAATATCACATCAACCAAAGTATGTTCTCTGGTCATATAGCATTTAAAATTCACAAATCAGTGACTTACCAATCATAAAATTTTTAAAAGCAACATATGTTTAGAATTCCCAAAAGAATGTTAAGTGTTGCCATACAGTTCTTTTTATACTCACTATATTATTTCTTTAAAAATAAAACATTGGGTGACAACAACATTTTATTTGAAAAGTAATTTGACACAAAATTGAGGATTAAGGCTAACAAACTTAATTGCTTCATAATGAGCTTATTCTCGTTACATTTGGCATAATTTCAAGAACAAATTTAATGCTTATAAATGTAGTATGTTATTCCCAATCACATATCTATTTTAAGTATCAAATATGAGAATTGGATTATCTCGTAATATATTTTTTTACAAAAGTCTGTCATAGCTTCAAGTAAAGTATCACCTCTGGTTTATCAATTTCAGCCAAAACCTAGTACGTTGTTCCAATTAATATAAAAGTCTTAAATACTAAAATTGAAAAGATTTGGATTAAATTTTAATAAAAAATTGTTATGGATATTAATGTAAAGTACCATTTCTGGTTGTCCAGTTTTACCCAAAATCTAACTTCTTTATATGAATAGAAAGCTTAAATAGGAAAATGGAAATATTTGGGAATTAATATAAGAATTATCGTGGATGAAAAAAATCATCGTACACAGACAGTGTAAAAATAATAAATCATGTTGTGGAGATCTTTGTGTTTATTCACTGAAAACTCGCTATCAAATTTTTGGACCAAAATAATTACATGCCTTACCTATATAATAGGTTAGAGCAAGTGGTTAATATACACAGTCCAGTCACATTAATGTGACCACCACGTACTTTCCATATCAGAGTTAAATAACCAATCACAGAAGGCAGGTGGCAGCACAGTGCAGTTGAGCGTATATAAAGGGTGTGTGAGGGCTTCGGAAAACATTTCAATCGTTGGCGTAATGCAGAAACGAAGCGATTTATCCGACTTCCAAAAGGGCATGATCATTGGCTTTCGGGCCAAGGGTGGAAGCATTTCCGAAACGGCTGAGTTTGTGAACTGTTCGCGTGCCGCCGTGGTAAAAGTGTACCGTGCATGGCAAAATGGGACTGTCCAAAATCAGCGACGTGGCAAATGTGGTGCACCACGGGCCATAGATGACAGAGGCGAACGACGGTTGCGGAGATGCGTTCGGGCAGATAGACGGGCTACCGTTGAGCAACTGACCACCAAAATGAACCAAGGGGCTACCAAAAGTGTCTCCCAAAGTACTATTCAGCGAACATTGCTGCGTCTGGGCCTCCGAAGCAGACGCCTGGTTCGTGCACCTATGCTGACTGCTGTTCATCGACGGCGAAGGCTAGAATTTGCACGCCAGTACAGCAGCTGGACGTCCACTGAGTGGCGACAGGTTGCGTTTTCGGATGAATCGCGTTTTATGCTCCATCGGACAGATGGACGTTGGCGTATAAGGCGTGAAACCTCTGAAAGGAACCACCCTGCAACCATTGCCGGAACGGTCCAAGCTGGAGGCGGGAGCATTATGGTCTGGGGAATGTTTTCCTGGCATTCTCTAGGTTCACTGATCATTGTGGAAGGCACAATGGATCAATACAAGTACGCATCTGTCCTTGCGGACCATGTTCACCCCTACATGCGCATTGTTTTTCCTCAGGATGATGGCATCTTCCAGCAGGACAATGCGAGGTGCCATACAGCTGCCAGTGTACGTGCGTGGTTCGAAGAGCACCAGGATGAGTTTACCGTCCTCCCCTGGCCAGCAAACTCACCTGACTTAAACCCAATCGAGCATCTGTGGGACCATCTCGATCGAGTTGTTCGCGCCATGGATCCTCAACCGCGTAATCTAGCGCAGCTGGCCACGGCATTAGAGTCGGCATGGCTCAACATCCCAGAGAACACCTTCAGGGACCTATGTGACTCTCTTCCTGTACGTCTCGCAGCAGTCCGCTCTGCGAAAGGTGGTTATTCTGGCTTTTGACAGATGGTCACATTAATGTGACTGGACTGTGTATATATATATATATATATGAGTGTAACTACTACAAGTACCTACAAACAAACTAAAAACTATAAGTAACTGATAAAAAAATAATATTTGGTATTTAATACTCTTCACACAAAATATGAAAAACATTCAAATTTTACTAAAAGAACAGACCTAGTTTTAAATCTTTGATTAATTATTTTAGAGACATGAAAATTAATCCTTTTCTGTATGATTTCAATTCATGGCTTCTATTGCATTCAGTTGGAACACTTTTGTCTGGCAAGTAAGAAGCAATAGTGCCAATCCAAGAGTTCATCAGAAGAGGTCCATTTCTCTCCTGATATACACAAAAATATTAACTTTCACACCAACAACTGAAAAATTATTTTGCTGGTTTGAATCCAATATGGACCATTATGCAGAAAGGGGATTAATGAATTTGACTTATTAACTGCAAAACTACTGTATGTTTCTCACTAAAATTCAACTTTTAATGTCTCTGATTTTCCATAATCAAATAACGACAAAACATTATTAATTTTGCATATTTATTAGAAAATACTAAGAATAATCTAAAAATGTATCTTATTTGCTTATGCGAAGCAAATGAAAAAATGTATACTGGAAAGATGCATCTAAATTATATATATATAAAAAAGAGGTAGTTTTTTAAAAAATATATAAAACAATAGAAAAAATTGTTGAATAAATTATAATAAATATTGCTGTTGTGATATTTCAAAATAAAACTAAGAAGCCAAGAATAACACTGGATTGAATAAAAAGGCTTTAAATATTACAGTTCTTTCTAATTATAAAAAACGGTAATATAGCAGATGTATTTCTAATGACAATTGTGAGCTGCCTAATGATTCAATAAAAAAAAAAGAATATGTGGTATTTGACTACTTTCAAATCAGTTCTTAACATACGGCAGCCCTTTATGCAGCACTGCCACATTTTCTTTACTTAAATTTATTGCATTATTTTGATAAGTTTTTGCTTTAGGAAGGCTACTAACCAGTTACAACTTCTGGCATATTCTTTAAATTATATTTACTTCTAGTCATCATTATTAGATACTTAACTGAAAAAATTGTAGTATGAAAAAGCACTTGCTTTTGAATTGAAGCAAATTGTAGTATAAAAAAGAAAGTATGTAGAAGCAGAAGAATTCAATTATCACAAGTATTAAAAAAAATGAAGCCACAGAAACAAGACATAAGTAACTGCAGATAATACCAAGGATGTATCTTCTGTGCCCCCCCCCAAAAAAAAATCACTATAAAAGTGATTTTTTTTAATCACTATAAAAGTGATTTTTTTTAACAAGATAGCATAGAAAAATTTCATTTGTTAGTATTTTATTTATTTATATAAATGTATACAGTAGGTAAACTGATCAACTACTCTTATATTTAAAGTTAAATACAGTAATATACAATTTTTCGTTGTTAATCTACTGTTTGAACGTGTTTAATGGTAACTTTGAGAAGGGGGAGCTATACTTTTATATAAAGATATATTTTAAACTAATAGTTCAAAGAAAACCATA
>KK121792.1:182316-202659 GCA_000611955.2 Stegodyphus mimosarum
AAAAAAAAAAAAAAAAAATTCTGGCACAATTTTTTTTTTAATACTTTCTATATTTTAGGACTATTTTTGCCAATTTCTGTTCCATTAAAATGAACACTTTTTCCTCTTCTAAAAAGTAAACACCAGTCATGGACTTTTAACTACTATTTAAATTCATACACTACAACATAATCAAATACTCCTTATCAGATCTTACTAAATATCTTCAATAGCTCTGTTTAAATCCAACATAAAAAGTAACAGCAGATTTTATAAACAGTAAAATTCTTTGTAATGTATAAAAAAGATGAATTTTAGCAACATTATAAATGATTCAGAAAAGGCCTTGAATACATGAAATGCTTCGTTTTAGAACTTGCTAATGCATCTGATTGCAAACCATAAGTCTCATATAAGAAACTGCCACAAACTAACGAGTAAAATAATACAGATTTTATTTAATCAATATAATTTACAACTATATATATATATATATATATTTGATTTCACACTTTTTATGCTTCAGTGTTTGATTTTATGTCGAAAGGATATATGTTCAGTAATCTCGCAATGCCTGTATATCCCAAACCTAAAAGAAAAACTAATTATTTAATAGGTAAGTAAGATTACGGATACAATATATATAAATTCAATCCTCATATTGAGTCAATTATGGAGCATACTTCTCAAAAACTGCAGATTTAGCTATTTGTATGAAGAAATTATTAAAATTTAAGCAGTGAATATAAAACGTTAGAATGACGATTGATCCGAATTATAATTATTACTAATCACATATTCAGATAGAAAAATATTTACTCGATCCAAATGCCAGTGATACTACTTTTGTACTTCTCAATTTTGCTTGTTTACCACGATAAAATACATAACCACTCGCAAGCAGAAGAGAAGTACCACCAATCAGCCGGCACGAAAGGCAGTCTTCTTTTGCTGCTTTTACATTAACAGACTTTTGAATATTAGACTTTTCGGCCGCCATAAATAACAACTATAGTCGGAATTTCACTCCCGAGAAATTAGCACGAAATTCGTCTTTCCACTTGAAAGGCAGACAGACAAATAAGACAGATGTCTTGTTTTGCACCCGCTAAGTCTTTCTGCACCGATGGGCGAAAAATCAAGCTAGGGTGCGAAGGAAAGGTATATAGAAAATGGGCAATACGAGTTCTAAAGGCCAGGAAAAAATATGGGACAAAATAAAATTAAAAATAAATGGCCCAAAAGTAATGGAGAGGAAAAAAAAAATAAAAAGGGCCTATAGAATGAAAAGGAAAGGATGTAAGAAAATGTCCTAAATACGATTGCGTCCAAACAAAAGTATATATTAAGTAAGGTTACATATAGTATTGCGGTATCCAAACATAATCATACATTTTTTTTTCAAACGACATCAGACAAGATCATAAAACCATACACAGTTTGAGAGCAAATCAGCAAAATTAAATAAATAAATAACTTTCAGAATTTTTTTTGGTTAATTGCTTTTTTAAGCATTATATTTATTTAATAATTTAATCATCATAGTTTACTATATATTTGTGCCAGTCTAACAAGTTGAGGCACACTTTATTAGCATATGCCAATAACTCTAAGACATGTATTCAAGGAAATATAAATTAATCTTATTATTTTCTTTATTTGTGAACTGAAAGAAAAAATTGCAATCGAAAACAGTAAAACTGCAACCTTTTACATTCATCGATGCCCAAGATCCCCTTTCCCCGTCTCGAGAAATTCCTCAAAGGGGCCCAGATGCTTTTTTCGGGAAAACACACATAAAAATTTCGGAGCTGACCAAGCTGCTGTCTGTGGCGTCACAAGTGCTGACAAACGGCGTCTACTGATAAGGATAGCGTCATTGCAGGTTACATGAAAAACAAGCATATGATATAAAGCAATTTCTAGCTATTATTTAATGTCAGAGACCTATAACCGTAATAAATAAGTAAAGGAATTTGAAGGCACTCCAATAATATATATTTGATTTAGTTTAGAGAAAATAAGGCTACTTATCTGAAAGCTCCCGTTTTCCTTCGGATTGCAGAAGAATGAACAGCGAGGAAGATGAGACCCCTTTTTCACAGAAAAACTGTCACATTTGAGGGCGAGACACTTCGGAGACAATTTTTAAAAATTTCTTTAATTAATTAAGGCTTTTTTCGGGAAAACACACATAAAAATTTCGGAGCTGGCCAAGCTGCTGTCTGTATCGTTCGTGATCACAGCGCCCCTCTTTTTCCCTTCCACTCGTAAAGCGACCATACCGTTAATGTAGCAATTACAGCGGGAGTGAACCGCATGTATTCGTTACCGAGTAACGGGTACATCGGTTGATTCGCAGTACCGAATCGGTACTCACAAATTCATTTCGTTACTCGCATCATTTCGTTCGTACGAGGCGATTTATTCGAATACGAATGATGCGGTTGCTAACAACACCTAAGCTTCACAATGCGAGCATATTTTTGTATTGATGATTTCGAATTTTTTTGGTTAATTCATCGGATTTACATTTCGTGTTTTAGTTGAAATTTTATTTAGTTGTTGATATTGAAGAGGATGAGTAATTTTGACAGCGTAAAGCGTTATTTTGTATTTGCTTTGGTTTACATTAAGACTTACAGTGCATATTCTGTTTGTAAATTGGAAATTTAGATAATTATTGATTTTTTTCTTAAGCGTGCCACAGTGAGATTTTATTGATTTTAAATAGTTATATTACTTCATTTAGGTATTGTTTATATAAGAATATGTAGGTTAATATAACTTCTTTACTTCCTTGTACGAAGCAAAAAGGAAGGAAGTATTGTAATTGTGAAAAATATTGGGTATCATATTTCAAAGGAAATATCCATTTTTGATCATTACCGAATCCATGTGGGTTATTTTTTGGTGAAGTCTGTACGTACGGACACAATGAAGAACTCTTTTTTTCCCAAAAATAGATTGTTAAATGGGATTAAAGGGATATAAGTTGACACTTAAAAGGGATTTTTTTCGTGACGTGTACGTAAGTATGTATGCATTTCGCACAACACTAGAACGATTAGTTGTAGAACGTTGAAATTTTTTATATGGGATCTCTATAACATCTACATGTGGACCTCCCTCTTTTATTGCAATCGGCAATACTACCAAACGTAAATATATATATATATATATATATATATATTAAATAAATTATAATTAAATGTAAAATACACTCACATATATATAGTACATATATATGTATATATATATATATATATATCCATCTACCTTACTTGGCTTCTATTTTCGCAATCGTTGGTTGTAGTCAGAACTTAATTTTTAAAATTAGATGTGCTGGAGCACTACGGAAAGCCATCAAGAAAGGTGGGGGAAAAATAAATAAATAGTAAAATATTTAGCAACTAGAATATTAAATAATTATTATTAAAACTCAATAAAAAGGTAAAGACAAGTGAAAATTTAATTAATTCCTAAACTAATAATGAATAGCTAAGTAATAAAGTAAAATACTAGACATCGTCTTGTTTCGGGTCTGTGGCTGAAATTGCAATTTTTTAAGAACTAAGCCGAACACTAGCTAAATTTAGGCCCTGGGCGAGCAGAAAATATATTGTTTACCAGAGTATGGATAGAGATTTGGTTATGTAGTCCATTCTTCTAAAAGACGCCTCATCCAATTTTTCTCCCATCGCCTGTCACCTGCAGAAGAATGCTTTTACCCACTGTCCTAATATCCGAGGCTTGGTACCGGTTTCATACCCAGCTCAAAAAAAGTGCTGTTTCGTCGCCACCAATTCCCTCTTTTCCATTTCAGTTTCGGTTTATTCGGTTGCGGCAAAGCACACTGGGGTTTTTTGCCTTAGGGCAGGGATGCCTTCGTGGAGGACCTTTTTACGGGAAAACTGGCTCATATGCAAGTTACACATGGGGAAAACGACAAAAACTCCCGTACAGTCAGCCTGTTCGCCGGGATTCAAATCTCGGACCGAACTGCTAGTGTTCAGCGACTTTATCGCTTATTGGCTCACATACACACAAGAAAAAAGGTAGATGATTTATGCTGAAAAAGAAACTGCATTTTTTGAATCATTTACATCTGTTGCTTCGAAATAAAAAATGTAATCAAGGATATTCTTTGTAATCGGACGAATTTTATTGTGTACACATGAATTATTATATTATAACAAAATATAAAATGATATAAGTTGAAAAAAAGTTTCAAAAAAGAGAATTTTCATTTTTAATTTTTTTTAAAAGAGACATCATATTCATTTCCAAAATAATTTAAATTTGCTGTTATGAAATAAAAATGTAACAGAGAATATCCTTCCTATTTTTTATTGTATATATAGGATTTACTATTATTACGTGTGCGGGTGTGCCTATCTCAAAGCAAATATTTCAGTCATGTACGATAAAAAGCATAAGAAAACAATTAAGCTTACATAACAACTAATTGCAAAAGAAACATTAGAGCCATAAATCTCACTTAATATAAAGAGACATTTTTAAAATTAACCTTAAATTACATTATCTATTAGAAAATAATTATAGCAAATCATCTATTGACGACATCTCTAACAGGTCACTTTCTAAAAGAGAACTATATTTTTGAGAGCACAGACAAACATTGGTAGTGAACATCGCCTTTTTAAGACCACCATATGCAAAATCCTCTAAAAGCATGAACGGTTGCATTTAAAGAGGACCCATTACTTTTAATAAAAAAAACGTAAAGTTATTCTTAATTATACATTTTTTTTTGTCTGTGTGTGTGTCAAAATAGTGATACCGCAGTTCTGTTGCTTTAGAAATACTTGAAATTAAAAAAAATTGACACTATATAGTAAAAATATTATTATATTCAGATACACACCTTTTGAATACGTCTGAAATTCATCATTTGCTCAACATAATTTGTCCGCATAAAATATTAAATAGTATTAGAAATCAAAAACTAAGTAGAAACAGTCATCTCTTCTAAACCATTTTAATTGAAGTAAATAGGCGTTCGCCTTATCCTATAGTGAACATCTGTTTTTCGAACAGTGGATGAAACAGGAAAGAGGGGATTGGTGGGGGAAGGCAGCGGACAAAACGCCATTTTTTCGAGCTGGGGATGAAATGAGAAAGGACGGAACATTATTAAACCAATATGACGAAGCCTGGTATTTTATTTTATTATTTAACTATTCATCATCAATTTAAGAATTAATTGAATTTTTATTGAATTTTAATTGTAAATATTTTATATTTCGGTTGCTAATTAGTATATTATTTTAGTTATTCATTATTTTAATCACTAATTTGTTATTATTTTGATTATTAGGTATTTTAATAACTCTTTTTTATTATTTTAATTACTAATTATATTATTTTTAATTTGTTTTTTCCTACTTTCCTGACGGCCTTTCGTAGGGTTCCGCGCTTGTGATTTTAGAAATTGAGCCCTGACAGCAATAGAAGATTAAATATGTAATCATATCAGTGTACTACAAAATAATAGCTAAAACAAAGTGAATTATTTCTACCCAAAAAAGCGACGCAAATGTCCCGTCCCTATCGCAGAACTGCTTTTCTTCAGTTACCGCGGGGTTCAGCCGCTCACATGATTCAATGCGATAAGACGCTTCATACTATATTCGATTCAGAACGAGTAACGAGTAACGATACGATAGTAACGTTACTCGTTAGTTCATTGAGTTGGTTAGTTCATTGAGCTCGTTGGTTCATTGAGTAACGAATACATACGGGTGCTCAATTTCTCGTTACTTCTACAGCACTAGTAGCAATACACACTTTAACCAAAGAAAGTCTAATATATATTCTGTGCTTTAACCATGCTATATTTTGTTTTCACAATTTATATCAATCACTGTGAGGGGCGCTTTCGTATGGACGTAAACGAACGAATAACAGAACAGAACTTTATATATTAACAGACACATTTAATTTAGTAGTTACAATATAGTAATCCAATTTAATCCATTACAGTAATCCAGTAATTCCATCCAGTAATCCATTCCTCTGAACTCTCATTATCATGAAATAGTTCTAGTAACGAAATCCTGGGCTCTACCTTACAATAAACAATAATTTCATTAATATGAACTTCTGAAAAGCAACAAATTTTTAAATAAAATTTGGGACCCTAGTCTGCATAGACTTCAACTACTACTGATTCTGCATAGTTTCTCCATAGGCTCATCTATACCAGTGTTGCACGGGGTTGCGGCTGTGTGCAACAACAAACTATGAGTATTGAAATTTGCCAGTGCTTTAAGGATGAATTAATAACATGCCATAAGAGCCAGTTTTTAGATAACAAAAAACATTTAATCACATTACAATAGTAAAACTTAATTAGTACAGTTGACAGACAATCACGTTGGAGGAAAGCGACCGACCAACGGCACCGACGATGAGACGTGACTGTGAGTGCCGCCGAAATCTCCTTCGGTTACAGTTAGTGATAACACGCGCGGTTGTCGAGTGCAACACAAGTTTACAGAGTCGCCACACCAGATTGAATCATCCACCATTCGGGAGCCTCAATGGGAATATTAATGGAGGCTGCATAGTTAGCGGTGCAACAATTTCTTCTGCTTTTCTGTGTAAAATGGGGGGATGTGCAGCTACTAATTTCTCATATCAGTCACAGAAAGGTCATATATTGGTAATATTTCCTAAAAATGAAGCAGAAAGAAACATTTGGGTAAATAATTGCCGACGAGATAATTGAGAACTTGCTTCAGGAGCTCAACTTTGCCTAGTAAATATAATATTATTTACTTCTTCCTTTAGAGTTTATATCTTCTTAAATGTTTATAGTGTGCAGGTAAAGTGAAATTCTAGTGTAAATAACCTAAATATCTGCTAAGTTATTTTATAATAGCTATGATTAAATTGGACTAGGGTTAATGTACCCGTCGCCAAACATCGCGAATGCGGATGTTTTGAATGTGGAAAAGAAATTTCGCTTCTGATTTAATACGTAGATTTTGTTTTCCTGTGCTAATTGTTAAAATCGTAGTAATGTAATATGAAAATAGTGTATTGAAACTTATTAAAAAATAAATAAAATTTGAGAATAATAATTTAGAAAATCAAGTTAAAATCTGAATGTTTGCCGGAGATATATGTAACATAATGAGTTTGAAGAATATCGTTGATATTACTTCTAATTTTTTTGCTCATTTTATAATCGCTATTGTTGAAATCTTAGCTGAGTTGTTTCTGCATAGTTCTCACTACAGTTTCTTGGCTAAATTACTTCCAGAATATTGACATTCAGGTCTGAAGTCAATAGAATAAAATGAATACTGTGGGACAAAATATATATAATTTGCTTTCAATAATTGCAAGGATTGTGTAAATACTATATATTTGCAATCACAGTAGTATTCAATTTGGTAAAAGAGTAGAGTAACAATTTACAAATGAATGCAGAATATTCAGATAAGCACATTAAATTTGTGAAAACTATGCGTTTTTTTTTTTTTTTTTTTTAAAATAAAATGTTTTTAATGCATGCATGACAATCAAATAAATCTTAAAATTTAAAAGACCAAGTCAGAAACATTTCGTGAATTCAGTATTTCAAAAGAATTTAATCTCACCAAATTAAATTCTTATTACACTGATAAACAGTTATTACTAATCTGTGTTACAAAACACATTTTTATACATGATGAATAATATTTTCTGAAGCGTTATTTTGTGTTGTCATCCCTAAATCAGAAATTGTCTTCATATTCAGAAGCCTCCTGAACTCATAATGCTGTACTTTCTTCTTTCGTATATGTTACGAAATATTTCATACATTTAAAAGAAAGTGTTTCTTCAGAGTCTTGTACAATTATTTCCATAAATGAAAGTGATGTTGTTGACAAATGTCTGCCTATTCTTTCAACGTAAGCAAATTTAGCGATGTATTATCACATAAAAAATGCAGTGGAGTACTGCAAAAGTCTGCTGCTACATGGAATACATTCTCAAAATTCTGCTGAATTAAAAAAAGGGCATACTTGATCATACTATTAATAAATATTTGACGAATATCATTTTTCATTTCTTAGCGTTTTTTCCATTAGTATCAATACTGAAAAATAGAGGGCGCCACAACTCCGTTTGGGCAAATAGTTAATTTTCATTTTGGAGGTAAAATTTAATTTTTCTGCATTAAAGTGGTTAATTTTTTTATCTCAGGAAACAAAGTAACATTTACAGATTCACCATGACACAATTCATTCATCAAAATGTTATTTCTACAGCACAAAACGTGCATATACATCGATTATATTTAAATACGTTGCAAACCTAAAGGTTTCGGTAACGTCATAGCAAACTTGGCGAATTTTTTCATGCCTGTGTGTTGTCTGCAGAACAGGTTTGGGATATAGATATCCAAGCAAGCCTCAAGCAATTTAGGAGGACAAGACGTTGAAAGCTTTCAATAGCCAATCAATTCAATAAAACGTTAAACGCTTTCAATAGTCATCTGTAGAATCTGGAAACCATAAGGAGTCAGAGCATTCAACGAAAAATTTCTCAAGCGCAATGTTTGGCTCCCCGCTAAATATAATTCAAATGAT
Source organism: Stegodyphus mimosarum (assembly GCA_000611955.2). Lineage (NCBI taxonomy): Eukaryota > Metazoa > Arthropoda > Arachnida > Araneae > Eresidae > Stegodyphus > Stegodyphus mimosarum. The sequence goes on from KK121792.1 coordinate 190,902, forward strand.
AAATTATTTACCTAATAATACTAATATATTTTCAGCTAAGGGTTATGCGCGAACGTGGAAAGCTGATTCGATATTTTTTCAGAGAGCGTTAGGGATATCTTTAAAACTACCTCAGTTACCAATTTTGAACCATTCTACGTAAAATGTCGAATGCTGAACTGATATTTACTTGGTGTAATTTATAGAACTTAATCATAGAAAAAGAAAGCATTCAAATTATACTTATATTTTTTAATAATCTCATTATATATTAGGTCAGCACTTCATTGAATGCGATGAAATTAAGCATAACTAAAACGGATTTGAAATAGTCTTCAAATATTAGGGATAGTGTGTTATTTTATATAAGGATTCGTTAAATTTTGTCTCTTCAATAATTCTTACAATATGACACTTAAACAGTTCAATATTATTTCGTGCATGACATAGTATAAGTTATTTCATCGCGGGAAGGATGGCATAATAGAAAATTAAGAAACATCTCGAGAGATAACTCGTGAAATTCCGCGAATATTTCGCAGCTGAGGATTTTCACTTACATATTCTTTCAAAGAACTTGTTAGATAACGACTTACTAAGTTATATTTATTTTCAAACTTCGCCAATGCTAAAGGAACCATTACAAGTTATTAAGATCATAGTATATATTTAATACGTTATACGCAGGACAGATTTTTTTTTTTGGTATCTGTTATCATCATTGGTTTGGTTATTTATTTAATTATGGCAAAGCACACATGGGCTATCTGCGTAAATGGAGGGATGCCTTTGTTGAGGACTTTCTAAGTGAAATTGGATTGCACTGTGCTATACATGGGGCAAATCACGAAATCACTCATGCATCAGACTATTCGCTGCTATTCGAACCGCGGTCGAACTACCAGTGATCAGTGATAACAAATGGCCCACCGGCACCTCGGTCGTCAGTGACCTAATCTGCTATCATGTAACGTGGTTTCTATTCAAAAATGGATTGTTCAAGATGCCGGTAAATATTAAAAGCATTTAAACATTGGAACCATCTAGAAATTTCAATAGAAATCAGAAAAATTCTTAATATTTTTATATATTATGTTGTAAAATTACGAAAAATCCTTAAAATTTGCAAAAATTCGTGCAGTAATAAAGTGGGTTTTGCGGAAGAATTCAAATAACGGGTAATAACTTTACTTTGTAGGTATTTTGTCTGCTTTGTAGTGGCGTAGCTAGGGTGGGGCAAGGGGGGACACCTGTCCCCGGGCGCAGATCCAGGGGGTTGCAAATTGATGCTACAAATTTTAGAATGAAATGTTTTTCATTCTTGGAACACAGAAAGGGGCGCAAAATCTTTAGTTGTCTTTGGGCGTTGAAAACCCTAGCTACTCCTCTGCTCTTTTGTCAGCTCTTTAATTATAAATCATCAGATGATAATGGTAAAGCAGTTTATCTAGGTAAGCATTTAATTTCAATGATCATTTCAACTTGTCCTTGTACGTATTAGACGTAAATATGTGTGAACAGTATTTTCATATACACTGACTACAAATAAGTATTTGGACACCTATGCAACTGACGATATCTACGGTCTTAAGGTACGTCACGGACGCATATAAGCAAAATGTACACTGCTAGGACAACGGCTTGAATTTGGCCAATGACAGTCCAGATGAAGGTCACCATTAACTCCGCCCACACGAGTGATGTCATATTTCTAACGTTTCTTTACATTCTATTGTTCGGCGTTACGAAGGTCGTTCTTTGAATGTACATTTAGTTTTTTGGAATGAAACTGTTTGTATATATGAGTATATATCTGTATATAACGATTTAATGTTTGTTTCGGGATATTAAGGATTACTTGGAGCTTAAATTGCTCCGGAACCCAGCTCCTGTACTTCATAGTTTTGGGGATATGTTCTAATTCTAGCAGGAGCGCACCGGAACCTTAAATAAGAAGGTTCCGGAACTTCTTTTATGTAACTCAACAACAATTTCAGTAGAAATTTGATATCGAAAATTTTATTTTTTCAATAAAATTACATTAAAAATCACATTAAATTTTAATTTATCTCTTTACATTTTATTTATTTAAATAGATAATAAATTAATTACGAATTAATTAAATAATAATTATCAATTAAACAATAATTCATAAATATTAATATCAATTAAATAATTATTAATTAATTTGGTAATCATTAACTGTTTAATTTTTAAATTACTAATAATTTTAATAGTCATTTTATTCATTTATTTACACTTCTTCCTCTTTCCTAAAGGTTTTCCATAGGGCTCCGGCGCTTCTACTTTTAGAAATTTAGTTCTGTTATTACTCTACTAAGTTAGTTATTACTCTACTCTTCCAATACAAAATTAGATTTAGTCAGATGGAAGGTACTCACGGCTGGAATATGCATGTGAAGTGTGGTTTACAAATTATTCTGCATACTGATAATCAGAAACTTTTAAGTAATGAAGAGTTAAATCATCTAATACATCAATTGTACCTGCGGGAATTAACCGAGTAAAATTATCTTTTCTTGGTTAAAAATGCTAATTTGTGTCGTAAAATTAAGAGAAAAAAGGCTTTATAGATTATTCGTTGGAAATCTGGCATCCTGAAAAATGGCCAATGGAGAAAAATGACCAAAAGGAGAAATATATATATATATATACGCATACATACACACTCCCACACACATGTATATGCATACACACATATACTGATACATATAATTCACATATAATTATATATTGAAAATATATATATGTGTGCCCATACTCACGCATATATATATACACAAACATGTGTATAGAGAGAAATTTTATAAAGTTCGAGACATAAATTTGTATTCCTTCTCGAATAGTAAGGAAATAATGCTTTAAAGAAAAATTAAAAAATAGCATCACTAGAGCAAATTTAGATTGCAGAGTAAAAATGTTCATTCAAAGAACGCATTTCGTAACGCCCAATAGAATGTAAACAAACGTCAGAAATATAACATCACTCATGTGGGCGGAGTTAATGGTGACTGTCATCTGAACTGTCATTGGCCAAAGTCAAGCCGTTGCCCTAGCAGTGTACATTTTGCTTATATGCGTCACGGACTCCGCCAGTATATATCATGTAGGAAACAACATCGGCTTTAGTCGCATGCAAAATGCCTTGCAGTTCGGAGCTCTCTGATTTCGAGAAAGGTATAATTATCGGGTTATCGGGTATCACAAATGTGGCCGATCCTTAAGGGACATATCTAGCGATCTGAAGTACCCAAAATCGACAGTGGCCTATGTGATTAAGAAGTAGAAGGTGATCGGTGATTGTCGGAATGTGCCCCGAGTCGGCAGACCAACGAAACTGGGAGATAGAGACCGACGAGTGCTGTCCAGAGAAATTCGGAAGAACCGCACCCAACCGATGTCCCTCATCGGCGAGGAGTTTCAACAGGCATCCGGGAGTATTGTTTCAATGAATACCATCCATAAGGAAGCACATCTGCTTGGTTTTCATGGTCGGGCTGCTGCCCATAAGCCTTTGATCACAAGTCCAACCGCGCTGTTCGGTTAATGTGGTGCAAAGCACATCGAAATTTGGACTGTAGATCAGTGGAAACAGGTTCTTTGGAGTGACGAATGAAGGTTCACCTTTACTGTTTAGATGGCAGGGTCTAGGTCTGGCGTCTACCTGGAGAACGTCTCCTGCCAGAATGCATTGTGCCAACAGTCAAGTTCGGCGGAGGTGGAATTATGGTCTGGGGGTGTTTCTCCTGGTATGGGTTGGGACCCTTGGTCCCCATTCATGGTAAGCTCAACTCCGATGCCTACTGCACTATTTTGGATGACAATGTGCTTCCTACGTTGTGGCAGTTTTACGGGTTGGACCGCTGTTACTTTCAGGACAACAATGCCAGTTGTCATGTTTCGACGTTAACCAAGGCTTGGTATGGTGCCAGTGGGGTTCATCAAATGGACTGGCCTGCCCAGAGTCCAGACCTGAACCCTATCGAGAACCTCTGGGACGAGTTGCATCGCCGAATTCAGTGGTGCACTACCCGTGCAAAATCGGTGAAGGAACTTCTATGTCTTTTCCAAGCCGAGTGGAAGAAAATACCACTAGCTATCATACAAAGACTTGCGGAAAGTATGCCCCGGAGGGTCCACGCTATAACTACCTCTCGTGGAGGTTCTACCAACTATTAATTTTGAATAAAGTTAGTTTTTCTTTTCTATCACAGGTGTCCAAATACTTATTGGTAGTCAGTGTATTATCATCAATTTTTTAAGATATTGTTGCGTTTTACGGCTTCATGGATTTGGAGTAATTTATGATTACATGATGAAGGCTGAAAAACCTATATAAAATATATGGTGGCATAATAACAAAAAGCTAACAGGAGGAATTTGTAACCCCAATAAAACCCTGGTATTTTTAATTGAAACTGTTTCTTGTTCTGTTTGTAGCTTTTAAACATAGCTTTGGACTAGATTGTTTTGGTTACCGCAAAGCATACGAAAGCTGTTTGCCTGAAGAAAGAAATGACTTCCTGAGAGGCTTTCTAAATGGAACTGATCCACAATACGCATGGGGATCCGTATCCACATTACGCATGGGAATAATCCCGAAAACTCCTATGCACGAACTTCTTTGAGGATTTGAACAAACATCGATTTGGCAGTTTTCAGCTATTTTATCATTTGGCCGCAAATGGGTCTAAAGAATTGTTTAAATTATTAAACAAATGCCAGGCCATTGACCATCAGGTCATTAGGCGACGAGCTCTCCAGTACTTTTAAGAAAACAATAAAAATTATTTAGTACAGAACACTCACCAAGATAAGCATCGGTCACGCCTTTTCTGGAGTCAATCATCAGGTATTCAGGGGAATTATTCAGTTAAAATCGAAGTAAATAGGTATTAAGACAATCATATCCGATCAAAAGTCCAAAGTGGGCCACAGCGGCAGATCCGGAACACTGTAAGTACTACAAAGCACACTCCAGGGCCAACAGCAGCGATCGCCGGTTGCGATAGGATAATGAAACAAGTATAAAAAAGTCGAAACAGATTTCAGCGTTCAAATCCTAGGTTATTTTCTTTGTGTATGCTCCGCAGTGGATGGCAAGAGACGACTACCTGTTCATTCATGTTAGCCACTAGAGTGCCTGCTCTTCGTTACTTGTCACTTGTAAACTCCGCATATTCTAAATTTAATAATTGAAAGTTAATTTAACCATACAACTCCGTTACACAAAAGAGCGTGGAAGGAAGGAAAAAAGAATGAGATAAACTGTAAACATTGAACGAATAACCAATGAAAATTAGATAAATTAAGCATAAAAAATTACTCATAACTGTAATAGATTTGTGTCAAGTGTAATTTTATTGCTTGCTTCTCTTCTGGTATGCGCTCAAAATGAAACGAATTGTATAAATCCACTTTCTGTAGGTCCGTTCTTAGCTCATGCAAGAACATACTTTCCTTTCTATCGTTTAGTTACTTTACACAGCTGTAAAAAGTATATCAGTTGTCAATCTATTACTCCTTTTGCATGAGGAGGGAAAGGCAAACAAAGCAGCTTTTTAGGTTACCGAAAGCATTTTTGTTTATCTCTAAATGTCACGTAGGTACCCCATGAAGATGAGAATGAAAGGAGGGGCCAGCACCGCACTACGAGTGAAGCACTACTCCATGGACCTTATAAGAAATAGACCAACCCAAACGGGTTTTCTCCTTCGTCTGACGCACTGACGGCTGTCCCCTTGATCACATCTGGAGGAGTAGGGACGATTACAGAAACTTAACATTGGTTGGCTATCAATTGTATAATTGTCAAGAAAAAGTTGATGGTGGCTCCTCATTTCACAAATTAGAATTTTTACGTATTTTTATTTTTGAAATTGAGAGTGATTTTTAAAAATTTAGCATATTTATCAAATATAATTAACGCTCTAATAATTATAAAGCTGTTGCATGCTTTCAGGCCTGGATATTGTTTTTTTAGCTTTTCCTATGCTATAAGGAAATTTGTAGCTACTACTTCTAGAAAATAGTATTTTAAATCTGAACTAATAGAAAATTTCAAACAAACAATTTTCTCTTAAATTTTTATGTGTTTATTGGTGTAAATAAGTAAAAAATACTAAAATACCTAAAAATTAATTTTTGTAAGTTTTTGTTTAAAATTCTAAATTGTGCTGCTTTCTTAAAAATTGTAGGTGAATATTATAGTATAATTTCGATAAAAGAGTTTTATTTCAATTATAATGGCGATTTTAACACCTTAATAATTTTTATGCATTTATTCTAATGTTAAAATAGTATTTAACTGTAATAATTAATTGTGCTAATATTTTATAGTGATTATTTTTTAAATTTATTTCTAGTTCTGCATAAGATTTTTTTATTTGCCGTGAATTTAATTTATTAGCCCAAAAGAGGCGATAGCCCAGAAAGGCTATTAGACTCGAAACGGCATTTTGCGCTGTTTCCCTATAAATGTCCGTTTCACTTTGAAAATTGTTGCCACTAAATATTATCCCCCTGTATTATATTTAAAGAAATTAAATAGTAAATAATTAATTAATAAGAATCTTCATGAATACATGTACGTTTCTCGCCCTGTGAAAAAACGACGGTATCTAGAAACATAAAATTTTGAATAACGCAATCCACCACCCAAACATAGACACCTGGAAGGCCGAATTTCGAATTTGTTTAATCCATTTCATATTTTGTAAAACTTTAACGAATTTTCGATTAACAAACTTAACGAGTTCAAAGCGTATAAACGTACGGAAAATAACATTTTTATCTCCGGCGCGGAAATTCTAAAGGTATGCTGTTTTCAAATATTTTGTGATATTGCCGTTGAATTGAAATTTATGTGGTTTATGTGCGAAGAACGTGATGTTCAATAAATAAAGGTAACACACAAAACGTTAAAAAAGTCCCTTTGGGCATAGTATAAAATCTAAGTGCTTCCAGATTTTACTTTATTTTATCATTTGAATTGCACTCAAAAAATTTATGCTTCGAATTTTATGAATTATTAAAATAAATAATCATCTTGTTAATAATTAATGATCATATAATCAAATAAATGATCATCTTGGAATATTATAATAATTTTAGAATCCGCTGCCTGAAAATACTCGAAAATTTTTTTAAAATGTTATCAGATATTTTACCTTATTTGTTTCAAAGCATCACGTACTATCAATCATGTTTAATTTTACTTTACTTGTACGCAAAAGTAAGTTAACATATTTTGTATTTGGAGTTTTTTCCGCTTTACCGAAGTAAACATGTTTATACAAGAATTATGCATGAAAATAATGCGCAAAATGCAGTAAAAAGTGCTTTAATGAGATATATTAAATCTTAATTGAAAAAACTGACTTTCATAATCTCATCAATATACAACGTATCGCATTTAGTAATTAAAAACAGTTATGTGGTACAAACGCCATAGGTTTCAATGTTAAAGTAAACCAGATCGTCCCTACTCCTTCTTGCGGACATGTGGGGGACGCGCGCTAAGCCCACTGGGTTAGTCTATCTCTTATTAAGGTCCATGCACTACTCCCAGGCTTTGGTTTCCAGATTTTTTGTTTACATCCAGAGCTTCCTTGCCAGCGCTTTGATAGTATTTCCACGCACGACAATTCCATACAAATCGAAAAGCGGGACACTTCAGCATAAAACAAACATTCCGTGTTGGATGAATAATAGAAATTTGCATATTTTGGCAGCATTTACGCAAAAATCACATTTTGGTTATTTTTCGATAACTTGCAACAGCGATTTTGCCGTACCTTTCAAACTGTATACGTCTTTCGACACTCTTGATTCGCTACTTTTATTTTATGTTCAAAATACCAAAATGTTTTAAATAACATATATGTTATCATTTTATTTTTATATAACTGAAAAATAATCACTTTGGGTTTACACTTGAGTTAACTAAAAAATGAAAAAATAAATATCTGTCTCTCTTTTTTAAAATTTTATTTAGCAACATTTTAATTGATGACTAAATGTAATACAAAATTATGAATGAAAAATCATTGTTATTCCAGGCATATACTTGAGTCTGTTATCTGTTATTTCTGAAAGAGTTTCAAGACATGAAAAAAGCATCATCAATGTTATTAATCGATATATCAATATACTTTGCATATTGTATCTGCTGGATTACCATGCAGTATGAAAATTTGAGGTATTTGTGAATTTAGATCAATTAGTTGCTTTAACTGTTTTAAAAAATGAAACACTATTATGCAGAGTAAGGCAATCAAGATTGCGATCTGATGACAGTGAAGTTAAATGTTTAAATGTGAAATTGATAGCTATCATTTATTATACTCGTATTATCAGAGAAATATTAAACTGGGTAAAATCTCTAAAAGAGGTACTGAATGCTCTGTAAAAATATATTTACTAGAAAATTTAAATTTGATAGTGAATGTATACTAAAACATGTTTTAAGTCAAAAGTCTGAAACTTGGTGGCTTGATGTAAATATAAAATTATGCATGCTAAACTATCTGTGATTAGGCATATAGGTAAATTTTTGTTAAATAGGGTAAGGCATGCAAGGGTTGTCTGCCTAAAGGGAGAGATGTAGTCGTGGAAGGAATTTCGAAGGAAATTGACTTTGAGTGGGTATTAAAAATAATGCGTGTAATTTTCATTCAAATTACGTTTATGCTTGTTTCTTACGTAAAAATTTCTGGTGTATGCTAAATTATTGTAAATTGCTTTACTCAAAAACAATTGTGAATGCACAGAAATTAAAGATTTGCTCACGCCGAAAATTAAATATATTAAATATATATGGGTGTTTATGCATATGCTTGCAAAAAGCATTTATATGCCTTTAACAAAATACGTAAATATTCATTAACTTATTTATAAATGTATTTGGAAATGAAGGATTTATTCATTCATAAACTCCTGTGAAAGTTACTGTGAAGAAATTTAGTTATTAATATATCTAAATTTATAACGATTATAAATATTATCTAAATTATTATACCTTAGCATTTAATTGCAAGCATAAATTGAAATTCTGATGACAGATACGTTTATAAAACTATTTAAGCAAGAATTGTTCGTACCAGAAAGCAATCTGTTTAAAGGTATTGTAAAGCAAATTCTATGAGATGCGTGGAAGTAGTAAAAAAGAGTTTTTAGAATATGTATTGTTGAAATTAAGAGTAAAAAATATGATAAATAATAAAAGATTTATTTCTTTACATTTTATAATAACAGAATTACAAATTTTAAATAATATTAAAAAAAAGAATTCTTTTTTAATTCCCTTTCAGAAATACTCATAGAAAGTTTAGTACTTAGTTTTTTAAATAAAAATCATCTTAACTACAAATGATTAATTTTGCATTTAAGAAATAGTTCTGTACTATCAGCGTAGTACTCTGTTATAGGTGGCTTTGCAAACAAATATAATAATAATAATACAATTTTAAAATGATGGATTAAAAATTTTTTCAGAACTAGATTTTTAATTTATTTTCCTTCGTGTCTTTTTTACATTCAGTCATTTCCTTATACCAAACAGAGAGACGAATTCAAAGGCTGCCTAGGCGGACACACTCGAGGTCGGCCACAGGCGGCAAATGTTCTAGCTATGCCGATTATATCGCCTTCAATCTCTGATTTATCATTTAAATTGAAGAAATTTACAGAATAGAATATAGCCTTTCTAAGACAATCTTTAACATGCCCAAAAGATTTGGTTTTCTATGAAGACGATTGTTTAAACGCAATGATATTTAAAGCAACGTTTTTTGTATATTTTAAGAAAGACTGTTCATTTTAAGAGGTGGTTTTCTCATGTTATCACATAAAAAATTTGACTATAAAAGGGTTAAGCTATATTTTTATTTTACCGCTCCTACTACTTTTAATGTGATAAAAATTTTATAATGTCCGATGCTGAATAGGCAAATCAAAATTCTTAAATAAGACAAGAATAAAAATATTACCAATGCCCCACAGGGACAAAAAAAAAAAAAAAAAAAAAAAAAAGATAAGTTTGATTACTAATAATTGTTATCCTAGCGTTTATATTGGCTTATCTAAAAGCGAATCAACGTTTTTAAATCTTGCAAATGAAATTTACTGTAAATCTATAGAAGACAATGAACGAATAGAAAGTATTAATTCATTACAGCGCTTAACATAGCACAAGCGAAAGGTACTATTTTCTAAGACGATCACTGAATGTATATCCTTTCCGCTTTGAAAAAGCATATAGACCCCCTACGAAGTCTTTTTCCGTTCTCTAGTATTTCAGATGGTGTTTACAGCTTAAGGGGTTGTGTTATTTAAATCCTAATGCGGTGTTGCTATGGTTACCCGGTTCATTAGCGTCAACTCTCTTTGGCAAAAAATTCCATTTTCACCTCGTCGAGAATCCTGCCAAAGATAGCAACCCGTAATTCTGACGTCAGAAATCCAGTGCAACGGTCAGCGCCATCTATTGACTAAAGGCTACTTTCATATGTCTCAAAATTTGCTCGTAATTGACAACATATTCTAAAGTTATTTTTTGGGTATGAATTTACAATGTTTTTATTGAAATGTTTGTTAAAATATCATTCAGATAAACTTTTTTGCCCACTCTACACTTTAACGATTTTCCCATTTGACATTATTGAACGTTTTTATTCATATCTTAGTTATTTTACTCTGCTAACTAAACTGAAACATCTAAAGCATAAGTTATTTTGAGTATGTTTTACAAAATATACATGAAATTTTTATTTAAGCGGAATAGTATATAGAATAGTATATAGAAATCTGGAACAGTATATAGAAACGTCTATATACTATTCCAGATGAATAAATTGTCTGAAAAATTTATATGCCTGGAATTCCGCGCGTCTATAAAATCAATATTTAAAAAACAGCAGACATTCAACCAGTGTCTGCAAAAAACGCGCCGTAACTGGCAGCGCTTTCCTTTTCTTGCCAAGATGGAAAAGTTGGTGATTCAGTCTTCTGTAGTCTACAGACACTCATGAAAAACTATGAGCTAGGAAAAGTATGGGAAAAATTACGGGTCTTACAGAAACAAGATCAATACCCTAAACCAATCAATACCCTAAACCAGTGGTACTCAACCTGCGACCCGCGGGCCACTAGCGGCCCGCCGAGCTTTATTGAGTGGCCCGGCAAGCTATTCCCCGTATTTAAAATTTCGCAATAAAATCTCAAATGATTGGCTGATAAAAATGGGCGAGATGCGGACAGGGATAACGACGAAACCAATGCCCTGAATTTAAGCAGCACGTTCTACACAACGCATGTCATTTATTGTGCAGTCCGTCTCAGTAATTGCGTGATATGAGAAGGTATACCTAGAATGAATTTAGTCGGGTTGCTGTGGTAGGAAGCATTTTAATACTAGACGTGATAGCCACGAAGACTACAGATTTCTTCCGATGTTTAACAATGAGAATTAGTTCAAAACGACACGTCAACAATTATATCGTTTGCGACCTGGTGACCGAGCACGAGTGTCCCCACTCTAAGTACCGTTGCACGTCACTAGACCTCACAACAGGCTGTGCCACAAGTTGGGTACTTAATCAACGCGCGTTTTTTAAATCGACAGAAATGTAGCGAGCTTTTGTTTTTCGTCAAACGTTTTGACAGGAAACGTAATACAGAGAGTGCGTTTTTGCTAATTACTAAATGTTTATAAGAACTATGTTGCAGACACAGTTTACCTGTTTTTTCTTACGCCAGT
>KK121793.1:10496-20919 GCA_000611955.2 Stegodyphus mimosarum
AAGCTTTACGAATAGATGTCTCCAAAAGGAGCATATTATCTATAGTGGTCCTTCCCTTTCGGAAACCACTTTGATAAGGTGATAGTATACTATTCTTTTCTAAGAAATACACTAGGCGGCTGTTTACCATCTTTTCAAACAGTTTGCATATGCAGCTCGTAAGGGCTATTGGCCGATAATTCGAGGGATTCCGCGAGTCTTTTCCTGGCTTAGCGATAGGAATGATAACAGCTCTCCTCCATGCACTGGGGAAACTATGCTCCTTCCACACCCTCTTGTAAAGAGTTAGAAGGGCATTCAGTGACTTACAGGATAGATGCTTCAGCATGTCGTAGCTCACGCCGTCAAGACCCGGACAAGATTTGTGTGTCTGGAACAAAGCTCTCTTTAACTCGAGCATAGTAAAATCCCTATTGTAGGGTTCACAGTTGGAGGAATTGAAAGCAATGGGATTTTTTTCGGAGCGCTGCTTAATAGAAAGAAATGCGGGAGAATAATTTCTGCTGGAAGAGACGGCAGAAAATGTCTCACCGTATTTGCAATTTCTTCTATGCAGCTAATCACTCGGCCATCTTTTTCCAAAAAGGAAAGTGAGTGGTCTTTATATATTCCACATGCTTTTTTAACTCTCTCCCAAACTCGTTTACTTGGTGTAGAGGATGTTATTCTTGACACATATGAAATCCAGGAATCCCTCTGGCTCTGCCGTCTTACTTTTCTCGCATTTGCTTTGGCTCTTTTGAATGCTAAATAGTTTCGCAAGCAAGGGTATCTGCGAAAGATTCCCCAAGCTTTTCTCTGTTTTTGAAGTGCTTCCTGACAGTCACGGTTCCACCAAGGTTTAGAATATTTGAGCAATTGACCCCATGTTCTGGGGATACAAAGCACAGCTGCCTGTTTTATAACATTTGTAATGCATTCCACTGCATCATCGATTTGCACATTTTCTACCATTTCCTCTGTGAGGTCAGCAACAGAAGAGAAGAGGTCCCAGTTTGCCTTTTCAAATATAAATCGAACGGGCCTCGACATGGAGTTTGCTCCTCTTCGTGCGAGAGATACAAAGATGGGGTAATGATCGCTGCTGTAGAGATCATTGCCGACACTAAAAGTGCAAAACGGTAGCAGAGACGGTGAACAAATGGCAAGATCAACGGCGTGGAATGTTCTTGTTGGCTCGTTGAAGTATGTGTCCTGCCCAGTATTGAGGAGACAAATACTGTGATCTTCGATCAGCTGCTCAATTTGTCTTCCTCGTGAATTGGTGTCTTTACTTCCCCAGAGCGGACTGTGCCCATTAAAGTCTCCCATAAGAAGAAAAGGTTCAGGCAGCTGCTTTACAAGCTCATTTAAAAGCTCTTGATCAATGTGCTCATTTGGTGGCAAATAAACTGAAACTACGGAAAATACGATATTGAAATTTATTTGCACAGCGACAACTTGGAGGGATGTTGTCAGAGAAAGTGCATTGGATGGATAGTCCAGTGAGGTGAGGAGGCCTACACCTCCACTGGCACGCTCACCTGCAATATTATCTTTCCTGACGAAAGAAAACCTCCGAAGCTTTGCTGGCTGTTCCGGTTTCAGGTTAGTCTCCTGTAGAGCGAAGCATACAGGATGATGAGCATTCATGATATCTTTTATTTCTGTCAAATTTCGGTGGAAGCCGCGACTGTTCCAAGAGACGAGGGTGGCCATTATGATTTCTGTTTGTTCTTTCTGTGCTGCTTTTTAGTTTTTCGTGGGAGGAGATGCCTGGGAACTTCTAGACCCTCTTCTATTTCCATACTGTCTGAATCCACAGATTCCGAAATCATCCCATCAAAAGAGCTATTGCTTTGGCTTCTATTTTTATCAGTTGTTTTCTTAACGACATTTTTTGGCTTGCTTTGGATTACTGTGTCTTTTTTTTGTACAGTATGTGTGGGGTTGTCTTTTCTCTGGTTGCTTGTTATCTGTTCGTATTTATTTGATGAAGGCTGCGTAACGAATGATGTTTGGGTGGCAACTGTACGAGAAGATTTAACAGCAGTTGCGTAAGATGTATTTTGTCGCAGCTGTGTGCTTTGCACTAGTCTTCTGGCTTCAGCATATGAGATGTTCCTAGTAACTTTGGTTGCCTGAACTTCTTTTTCCGATTTCCACTTTGGACATGAACGAGAAAATGCTGGGTGGTCACCTTTGCAATTAATGCACAATGGCGCAGCGCAGCAGTTTTCACTATCGTGACCAACCAACGAGCATCGAGCGCACGTCAGGTTGCCACGACAGGATATCTTGGAATGGCCGAAACGCTGGCATTGAAAGCATCGCATAGGGTTTGGGATATAGGGTCTTACGGGACAGTTAAGATACCCAGCCTTTATATTCTTCGGCAGATCAGGCGAGTTGAAGGTCAGGATCACGTGTTTCGTGTCTATCAACTGACCCTCCTTACGCATCTTGATCCGCTTAGCAGCACAAACCTTTTGGTCAGCTAACTCGGAAACGAACTCTTCTTCTGAAACAAACAGAAGGTCGATTTCCGAGATAACACCTCTACAGAAGTTGAGTGTTTTGTGTTCTGACACAGATATCGGTACTTGTCCAAGTTTGGTTTGACGTGAAAGTGAAGCAGACTGGATGGCCGAAACGGTATCAATAAGCAGATCACCAGAACGGAGACGCTTTATGTTTCGTGGCTCACCAACACATGAATGAATGTACTTGCTTATTAGAAAGGGAGACATCTTTTGTAATTCACCAGAAGGACTAGAAACAACAAGAAAGCGAGGACAATTAGTTTCCTTGGCATTTGCATCGGTACGTGCTTTTTTATTAGTTGACGTTATAGGCGGATTCGAAACGACAGGACTAGATTCTGGATGACTTATAATATAAATTTTGTGGTTTTCCATAATGAAAGGAAGAAGATTCGGGTCCGACCGCCCCACCCACCACGGAGCCCAACAAGGGAACACAGATTCCTGTGTTAGGGCTAGCCAGACCTATACGCAAACTGAAGCCCCACAGTCGGCTTTCCCGAAAGCAGGAACTCCCGAGAGCTTATCCCCAAGCCACTGACACAAGGACTAGTGACCAGCCGATTGACACCCGTGAGGACGACAAGGTGCCACCCGTTTAGCTGAAGCAGAGGCCAAAGCAGTGTGTTGGGGACAGTACCTCGCCCCTCAACTACCAGGACCCTTCTTTCCAGCGACACGGGTCTCCACGCACGGCAAACACGTGGGCAGTTTTCTCGCCACTTCAGAACCAGAGACAAGGGCTGTTCCAGTCTGTCATAGCGAGCCCCAACCTCCGAAGAGGAGAACCACAAGGGAGAAAGGAAGGGCGAAAGTTTCAGCTCAGAGGAGAAGAGACGGAAAAGAGGACAGATCACTGGGGCTCCAGGATCGTGACACCTGTCTCATCAAGAAGATGATCCCCTGAAGGGCTAGGGTACCTCGGGATTGCCACACCCGTACTCACAAAAGTGAGCCCCTGAGGGGGCATCTCCTCTTGACATCTACCACGAGCAGCTACAGGCCCTCGTCCTCCGAGGTGCACATGTCGGCTGGGATGCTTTCGTCCGTCTCCTCGACGAAATCATGAGCACAGCAGCCACCACGGTCAAACTCCCTCCGGAGTCTAACCATTCACTTAGCATGCCACGCCCACCCCTGCGCACGGAACACCCCAAAGCTATCCAGAGGCTCTACAGAAGTAATCGCCGCCGCGCAGTCCGGCTCATCACGAGCGGAGATCTGCAAGGTGTCAAGTTGACAGAGATAAAATTGAGGAATTCTTCAGTGAATCTCAAGCTCCCAAGGGTGTTGACCTCACAGTCTACGCTCCCCGTACACCAGCTCCACCAATGGTTGACCTCAGCCCTTTCACGGCCAACGAAGTTGCCTCGAGATTAAGGTCATGTGAAAACTCTGCGCCAGGACCCGACCGGTTGACCTACCAACGCTGGAGGTCCAATGATCCAGAAGTTACAGCACTCATCTATAACATCATCCTTGCGACTAAGAAGATCCCTAGTACTTGGAAGCAAGCGAAATCTATCCTGCTGTACAAGAAAGGTGATCCCGAGGCCCTGGAAAACTGGCGACCCATCGCTCTGAGCTCCACCATATACAAGCTCTTCTGCGGATGTCTCGCCCGAAAGCTTACCTCTTGGATCCTCCTCAACGACGACCTCGCTCCATCGCAAAAGGGCTTCCTCCCTTACGATGGAGTCTTTGAAAACAACTTCGTTGTACAGCAGAAAATTCAACTTGCCCGGCGGAACAAGTCTGACATTTGCTTAGCCTCCCTTGATCTGTCGAATGCCTTTGGCTCGCTCCCACATCAAGCTATCTTCTGCTCACTTTTGGGTGCTGGTACGGGAGACGACTTCGTCCAGCTCATCCAGTCCCTTTACACTGATGCCACTACCTGCTTTATTACAGAAGGTCTTTCCGACCCCATTCCTGTGGAAGCCGGTGTTAGACAGGGCTGCCCGTTAAGCGGGCTTCTCTTCAATATCGCCATAGACCCTGTCATACGCACCATACAGGGATCTGCAGCTGACCACAAGGTTCTGGCATATGCTGATGACCTGCTCCTCATGGCCTCCTCACCTGAAGATCTGCAACAAGCTTCCACTTAGCCTGCTCCTTGACCGGGAAAATTGGGCTTACCTTCAATCCGAGGAAGTGCTTCTCGCTGCATATGTCTGGGAAGCGTCCTATTGGTACCAGGCCCACCAACTTTTTGGTTCCCGGCTCCCCCATACACGCCTTGTTCAATGGTGAGGATGAAGAGTTCTTAGGTAAACCCATAGGATACCAGATACCCCAGGATGATGACGCCCTCGCATCGTATCTCCGCAAGTGCAACTCCATTCTGAATTCGCATCTAGCCCCGTGGCAGCGGATCGATGCTATGAAGGCCTTCGTTTTCCCGTCCATGGCATTCCATATGCGTACCGCTCGGCTGCAGAAGACATCCTGGGCCAGAGTCGATGACTACACCCGGCCTCTCTTCAAGTACACTTCGAATGTTCCCCCCGAGGCGTCCAACGACTGCCTCCATGGTGACTCCAGCTCTGCCTGCCTCGGAATCCCAATCGCTGCCGAAGATTCAGACATTGCCAGGATCGACGCGGCCTTTAAACTCCTGACTTCCAGGGACACCGCTGTTTCTTCTCTTGCATGGGACGACCTTCGGAGCTTGGTCACTAAACGGATCAAGCGTCCTCCATCCTCTGCCGACCTGGCAGCATTTCTTTCAGGCTCAGACGAAGGCGACTTCCGTAATACAACAAACCCAATTTCGTCAGTTTGGTCACAAGCCCGGAATGCCTCCCGGCGACTCAAGGTTTCCTAGGATGTCACAGACGGCAATCAAGTCAGCATCTCCCACTCCGGTTCCACCATCAACGCCGGAAAACGCCACCTGATTTTCAAGTCCCTTCGGTCTGCCCAAAGGAAAGCCCGTGCTGCCCACATCCTGACCTATCTTAACCAAGGGAAGGCCCTGGAGTGTGCAGCCGCCACCTCCAAATCAAGCTGCCACTTCTTTCGAGAAGCTTTTACTAGGTTCGCAGACTGGAGGTTTGTCCATCGGGCAAGGCTGAACCTGGTACTGCTGAATGCTGTCCGCCGCCGACCACAGTGGAGGAAGGAGTGCCGCAGATGTGGTCACGCTGAAGAGACGCTCCCGCACGTGACATGTCACTGCATGCGGTACAGCCGGCTGTTTCAGCAACGTCACAACGCGATCGTGAAAAGGATCAAGGAAGCAGCCACCCCACGTTGGAATACTGCCATGGAAAACCACGCATTCCCTAGCACCAACCTCCGCCCTGATCTGATTCTCACTAAGGATCATTCCGCGATCATTCTAGATGTCACGGTGGCCGCATTCCACCAAGCTCGCCAGCGCAAAGAAGAGAAATACGCCCCACTTCTCGAAATGCTCCGGGCTGACTTTGATGACGTCCGGATTGAGGTAATTGTGGTCGGAGCCCTCGGATCCTGGGACCCGGTCAACGACAGGACGCTTCGTCGCATCTGCTCCAAAAAATACGAAAGCCTGATGAAGAAGCTCATTGTCTCCGACACGATCCGCTGGTCCAGAGACATTTACATCGAACATATCACTGATGACCGGGCGGATCCATATATAACTGAGCCATAGTCCTGTCTAGAACGAACGAGTGCTCTGTATATACGAAGCATAGAACATCGGTCAGCGCCCCAGGACGTGTTCGCCAAGACTTTCAAGATGTTTAGTACTTTCATACATTTCTTCCTCAAATTTAAAACGTGAGGAAGGAAAGTCAGTTTACGGTCGAATGTCAGACCTAGAAATTTTGCTTCAGGCGCAACCGGGATCGCTGATCCATTCAGATATAGTTCAGGTTCAGGATGGAGACCTCTTTTCCTACAAAAGTGCACGCACACAGTCTTCTGTTCGGAAAAGGTAAACCCTTGCTTGTTTGACCACTCTTGTATCCTGTTCAAAGCGATCTGCATATGTCTCTCTATATGACTGATGCACACTTAAATACGATGGGATTAAATTCCATGAATGAAAGTTGCGCTTGCTGCACAAGTGTTCAGCCACACAGTAGCAGGAGGAATGAACCTGTGTATCTTGTCTGGACTGATACAAGCAACTGCTGCTCCCACAGTAGCGTTCATTCTAAAGATTGACTATCTGACTCCATGAATGGAACTCAAAAGAATCCTTTAAGAGGAAAACAGCTCCATTGTGCAGTAAAAGAAGGTTCTGTACATATTAATTTTTGGAAACAGATGATAGCATATGTTGAATAATGGGTTTTTTTGCAACCACTTGCACAAAACCAAGACGGTCCAAGAAAGCATGCTTCAGGATCACATAGCAGACCAGGCTGGTTGCAAACTATTAGAGCAGTACTTAAAGCTTTCTGAAGAAATGTTACATGAACGAGAATATTTTATGACAAAGAGGTGCAATCAAGATTGTCTTGACAATTTTTTCACTCATATCTGAGGGAGTGGGGGCAATCGCACAAATCCATCTGCATATGAATTTTCTTCACTTTTCAAGATTGCATGAGCAAATTCTTTCCGTAACACAAAAAAGCTTTCAAATTGTGAGCCAGATGGGGATAAATTTATGTTTTTCATTTTGTCAACTACAATCACTACCATCAACTACAATCGAGGAAAATGAAGTACAAAAGGAGGAGGTGAAAGAAGGACAAATTACAAGTAATGATGATTTTGATGACACTCTTGTCATTGATTTTGATTCTTGCCAGGATGCGTGTTTTGAAAGACTTGATAATTTGTCACAAAATGTTGTTGCTTTTATGAGTGGATATTTATCCAGAAAGGTATTATACTCCTTGAATCTTGATAAGTGTGATATATGCAGTGTTTCACTGACAGATAGAACAAAGCCAGTGCTGCAGCATACTCTATTTTTACACTTTAAAGAGTATAAAAATCAGGATATAACAGAAGGAGGATTGACGCAGCCGTCAGAAAGCATGACAAAATCCATTGCTGAACTTCTTCAGAATGCAAAGAATTTTTCTCCCACTACTTGTCAATATGTGACATTTTTTATCACAGTTATCAGTGTTTCAGTTTTTGTGCTGTGAACTTCATTCACGTAATGTTAAAAAGAAGATTGTATCTTTTGTCTCTGCTTTTTTTTAAAAAAATTCATCTTATATATTTATAACATAGATATGAAAAAACTACAAAAGGGGCAACATTAATAGAAGTGTAATTGATTATATTAAAAGCAAAGGGTGATGTGTTACTTTGTGTGAATTGCTAGGTGAGGTGTTTTTTTTCATATTATTTTGTTGTATTCATGGTTAGTACACTACAATAGTGTGTGAAATATATATTCTTTCTGTTGTAAACATTATGTGCATATCCCTCATGGATATATCTTTTCATCTAACCCACTGCTTAAACCATTATACTATTTTATTATTCATATTGCATATTACAATTTTAAAGCTGTCATTTTTTTGATGCTCTATATTGCAAACAATGTACAAGGGCGAGTCAAATGAAAGTGAGCCAACCCCTCCTCAGCAAGAATGGTTCGGTCCATCATCTGCGGCACATGCGCATAGCACGGAGACTAATGGCAGTGGACATATTGGCAAAGAAAACTATACGACTAATCTAAATTAAAATCCATGCTTTATTTCTACAACTTAAATAAAATAAGCTAATATTGTAGCTTTTAAAACCATTAAAAGGAAAGTATCATAATGCTGACTCAGCACTCAATAACGCCCCATCTCACCGATTCCCCGGCGTACATATATATAGTTCGGCCAACCCACTGATCTTGACGTCATCGGCCAATCAGCGGCAACCACGTTAGCTTACCACCGATTGACCTCCGATCTAATTTGCATGAGGAAAACTAGTCAACAAACGGCCCTCTTTTCCTCGTGCAAAGACAAAAACAAAACTTACAGAATTACAAAAGTTCATTGTTCAGTTCTATTTTACGAAAACACTTATTGTCTTTAAACACTGAAAACATCTAAACAAAACTTCTTTAAATTAACAGCAGTTGTCGCTTTTGTAAATAAGTCCGCAGTATTTAATTTACTGGGGATAAATTCAATGTCTGTTATCGCAAAATAGTTTACATTCTTTTAAGTTAAACTTTAATATTTCATCTTGTAAGACATTTTTTGTCCACATTAATTCCTTCGCTGCCTCCGATAAGGCGATATATTTCGCTTCCGTAGTTGATAAGCTTACACACTTTTGTTTAACAGTTTTCCAGATTACTGGTACTTCATCTAAATATAATATAAATCCTACCATGGACACACGGTCATCCCTATTACTTGCATAATCAGCATCTGAATAACAATATAAATTTAGATATTTAATCCTCGATAAGTTTAATTTATATAATTTAGTACTATTGAGATAACCAAGCGATTTCAACAATGCTTCCCAATACCTAATTCCAGGATTCTCCTGAAATTGTGATAAGATACTTACTGCATATGTAATATCAGGTCTTGTCCTGTTAGCTACAAAAACTAAACATCCCAACAGATTTCTAAAAAGGTAATTTACGTATTTCTGCACTTGTGGATGGACAATCTAATTTTGTAAGAATAGTGCCTTTAGCTATGGGAACTGAAGTTACTGGTCTCTGGAAATGTTTAAATTTTTCAAATATTTCTTCGATATAATTTTGCTGATGTATAAAAACCCCATTTTCGTGCTCTAAGAATTCAATTCCAAGTAATGTTTTAGTTTTGCCTAATACTTTCAGATCAAAAAACTTACTCAACTGTGAATTACTTTATCTATACTATGTTGATCTTTACTAAAAATCAAAATATCATCTACATATAACAATAGAATTACATTAGAACCCTTATAAACACAATTACACAATTGTATTTTCGTAAAATGTAGATTTTCTAAAGTGCTTTCAAATTCACAAAACCATTCACGACCGCTTTGATGTAGATCGTAAATGGCCTTGTGTAATAAACATACTTTATTTTCCTCTTCAATAAATCCCTCCGGTTGGGTCATATATATTTTCTCATTTAGGTTTGCGTATAAATATGCGTTCTTTACATCTAACTGACAATTAGTCCATCCATACAAACATACCAGTATAGTGAAAAATATTCTTATGATTGAAAAATTTACTACAGGACTGTAAACGTCATCAAAATCTTCACCTCTTTTCTGCCTGAATCCCTGTGCTACCAAACGTGCTTTATATCTAACTACTTCATTCTTTTCATTTCTTTTTAGCGTATATACCCATTTGGTTCCCAGCATAGTTTTATTTTCTGGCTTTTCAACTAATTCCCAAACATTTCTTTTCTTCATTGTTTCAATTTCTTCTTTCATTGCCTTACTCCATTCTTCGGCATTTACTGATTTTCGTGCTTCTTCAAAATTTTGTGGGATAACAATTTCTACGGAATTTGACTCTTCAGATAAGGAACTAGTCTCCTGTTCTACAAAATTAACTTTCCCGGAGTATTCGTTTCTGCTACTAAATTCAAACTTATCTTTTTCAAATTTAATATTTCTTGCCTCACAATACTTTTCAATATCATTATGGGATCTAAAACGAGTGTCTGTTCCTTCTACATAACTTATGTTTGATGACATGACCAATATCTTTCAAAGGGATGAGGCAATCGGACAGTTCAGCAGCAGATTTTGCTGTGATGTCCGCCAGCTCATTACCCTTTATTCCTGTATGTCCGGGAACCCAGCAGTACAGAATTTCGTATCCACGACTTGTTAATTTTATATTCAGCTTGAGTACATCCACTACCACAGGATTTTCGGTGCTGGAAAAAGATTCTAAGGCTTTCAATGCACTGTAGGAGTCTGTATATATAATGAATTTTTTATGGCCTACCGTAGAGATGTACAAAAGC
>KK121793.1:22014-38935 GCA_000611955.2 Stegodyphus mimosarum
TATGAGCATTCCTTAAATTTTTACATAGAGTTTTGTGTACTGGAGAATGCAAGTGGTCATCCCTTTTAAAAAATTCCAGAGCTGACTTATTGCAACTCAAAAATTTGTATTTTACTGTTTGTATAGCAGACAATGTGTCTATACTCATGCGGCCACACTCCTTGTCTAACACACTGCTCATAGAACTAAAAGCACTCTCAACTTGCGGCCCATGGAAACAACTTAAAATAGCTTTTACCATTTTGGATAAAGCTGGATAACTGCCATCTGCAAATACTTTGGCCCACCACTCATCAAGTCTCATTATTTTTCCATCTATATCTAATGGTGAAGCTAATTTTTTATCAATTTGGTATTTATGCACTTCTAAATTATATGAAATTTTGTCTTCTTGTGTCAAAACATTCTGGATTAATTCAGGCAATCTTTTTAACTTGAGTAAGGTACTATGGTGACCTCTGG
This sequence comes from Stegodyphus mimosarum, assembly GCA_000611955.2. Lineage (NCBI taxonomy): Eukaryota > Metazoa > Arthropoda > Arachnida > Araneae > Eresidae > Stegodyphus > Stegodyphus mimosarum. The sequence goes on from KK121793.1 coordinate 22,477, forward strand.
CTGTAGGATCAATTCCTGATATGCTTTTTAATAATAGGTTGTTCAATGGCAAAGTCTTCTGCAGATATTTTGCACAGCTGATGAAAGCTTCAGTAGAATTTTTAAAAAATTCTCTAACATATGTTTCACTAAATCTTTTTGAAATAAGTGCAATTGTAGCTGCTCCTAAATACATATTCTTTGGGGATAAAAGATGAGATTCATCTGCAATATCTAAAGTCAAAATATCTGAGATAGATTTATTTTGGAGAAATTCTGACTTAATAAACAGTGCTAAAAAATCAATAAATAGCTGCTTCTGCTCATCATGCAATTTATGTATTAAAGGCTCCTTCATTTGAAATAGACAGACATACTTTTTTAATAATGGCAATACAGACACGTAAAAATGCATAATTAATTGCAGTTTTTTCCTGTCATAAAATAATTTTGAAATTATTCTTTCTTTTCGTTTTCTCCCATCACTTGTCAAATGCTTTTGCTGTAAATACCTGTGGATATCCCTAATACGTTCTCTGCTTTCATTGCTCAGATTTCTTTGTTTATAGATACTGCAACATATATTAAAATATAATAATCTGTCATGCTGATTTAAAAATCCATAATAAAAAATGGTTAAACAATCAAACATGAGTAAATTACTCAATGTAACATCATATATGGACAGCCAGCGGTGTTTAATAAAATGTTCAATAGCAATATATTTGACATTTGAAATCACACATATTTCCTCTAATTTTTCTTTTAAATCAACAGACCAGTTAAAGTCATTATATATATCTCGCAAGTACTCTTCTACCCACCCACCAAATGGTTTAGAAAATACCTTGGATGCATTATGTATATGATGGCAAGAATCTCCATCAATGTCTAACAAATGAGGAGCCTTCTCATTACGAAGTCTCACCTCTAATCCAGACTTTGATCCTCTCATTATATTGCAAGAATCCATCAAAACAGACATGAGATTCTCAAATGGCAGCTGATTTTTGTCAAAAAGAGACACAATTTTTTGAAATAGTTGTTCAGCAGACACATTAAAAACATTAACAGATATTAAATGCTCGACCACTACTTTATTGTGCTCTGTAGAAAAGTAGCTGGCTAATATGCACAAAACTCTCATTCGATTACTACTTGTAGCTTCATCAATATTTAGTGAAAATTTAAACTTTTTTAAATTGTTCACAGTTTCATTGAAAAATGTTTTTGAGAGGCCTAATCTCATTTTATATAAAGCAGTAGTGCGAGCCATTGAGAGCTGTGATAGTGCCTTCTTATCAGATGCCATTGATTTGGCCAAATCAATTATCACATGTGCTACAGTATAAGGCAAATTATTTTCAGCCATAACTCCAAGCAGTTGACCCTCTAAGCTGAAAACTCGATCACAAATTGGAATACTTGGAGCTGCTAATTTTTCTTCTATTTTTTTCTCCTGCATGCTTACGTTTGTGTCTGTCAAAGATGAATATGATGATGACAACCTGTAATTATCTCTTTTCACTACTTCTCTCCCACAATGCTTTTTGCTTTTGATATGGCTGCTAATAGCAACATATCCCCTTTTTCCATAATATATTAGATCAGAACACAATGCACACTTCACTTTTCCACTGATATCCACTTTCTGAATGCAACTGCCAACGACCACTTCCATTTCTCGTCCATTCACATGAATTTTTACGATGTTTTTCAGCCACGCAAATCTGAACTTATTTTTTTCTTCACTATCTATACGCCGAGCTTTGTGCTCATGATTCGGATTTAAGATATTCATACTGAAAAACTTACAGCAACAAACAAAAAAGAAATAATATAAACGATCTACGCTCCGAATTACAGTATACCACTTTACAGCCGCTAAAACTCACACGTGCTCTAGATAATATCAGTAGGGTATCCATATGTCCGACAGATGGCGCCAGCACCGATCGCTGAAATTATTGAAATCAGCTCTTGTCTGACGGTTGCTTGCTCTTCTTTGATTCGATATTCGTACGCATCTAGTTCCGCCTTTTCACATAAGCCCCACCTACTTCGCCTTGATGTGAAACAATGCATTTCGCGATCGCATGTAAATTTTTTTTTTACAAAGAAAAGAGGATGAGAGAGAGACTATCCTCCATTTACCCCTCCCCACACACACACACACACACACACACACACACGTTTGCCGGTCGCGATTCTCAACGGTTCTGCATCGATCTCAGAAACAGCCCGGGTGACATTCAAAAAAGCGGAATTCCGCGAAAACGCGGAAAACTTTCATGCCTGCAGGATGGACATGCTTCGAATAAAGTTTCACAACTGCTATCTAGTAAAGCTAGCCTATTAGGATTGTCAGGTTGAGATAAAATGTTAAAATATTGCAAAAGAGACAACTGCTCACGCCTCAAATGGAGAGATGGTTCGTAAGACTCAACATAAAGACTCTAGATAGGAGATGTCCTGAATGCTCCAGAACAAATCCGCAGAGCTTGATGATGAACAGGATCTAAATCAACACTGATGACCGGGCGGATCCATATATAACTGAGCCATAGTCCAGTCTAGAACGAACGAGTGCTCTGTATATACGAAGCATAGAAAATCGGTCAGCGCCCCAGGACGTGTTCGCCAAGACTTTCAAAATGTTAAGTATTTTCATACATTTCTTCCTCAAATTTAAAACGTGAGGAAGGAAAGTCAGTTTACGGTCGAATGTCAGCCCAAGAAATTTTGCTTCAGGCGCAACCGGGATCGCTGATCCATTCAGATATAGTTCAGGTTCAGGATGGAGACCTCTTTTCCTACAAAAGTGCACGCACATGGTCTTCTGTTCGGAAAAAGTAAACCCTTGTTTGTTTGACCACTCTTGGATCCTGTTCAAAGCGATCTGCAATTGTCTCTCTCTATGTCTCATATCTGCTCCTCGACAGCTAATCTGAAGGTCGTCAACATATAAAGATCCTAAAATAGTTGGAGGAAGTTCTTTCAATATAGAGTTTATTTTTAAGCTGAATAGAGTTACACTTAGTACACAGCCTTGAGGCACACCCTCTTCCTGTTTGAAAATCTCAGACATCACAGAGCCAATCCTTACCTGAGACGTTCTGCCCGTCAGAAAGTTCTGAATTAGAAAAGGTAAGTTGCCGCGTAAGCCACTGTCATGAAGATCACGAAGGATCCCATATCGCCATGCCTTATCGTAAGCTTTCTCAATATCGAAAAAAATAGAGACAAGATGGTTTCTTCTAAGGAAGGCTTTTCGAATTGATGTCTCTAAAAGGAGCATGTTATCTAGAGTTGTCCTTCCCTTCCGGAAACCGCTTTGATAAGGCGATATTATGTTATTCTTTTCCAAGTAATACACTAGGCGGGTGTTTACCATTTTTTCAAACAGTTTGCATACGCAACTGGTAAGGGCAATTGGCCGATAATTCGAGGGATTCCGCGGGTCTTTTCCTGGCTTCGCGATCGGAATGACAACAGCTTTCTTCCATGCACTAGGGAATGAATGCTCATTCCACATCCTATTGTAAAGAGTTAGTAGGGCAGTCAGTGACTTATAGGACAGATGCTTCAGCATTTCGTAGCTGATGCCATCAAGACCCGGAGAAGACTGATGCGTCTGAAACAAGGCTCTCTTTAATTCAAACATGGTTAAATCTCTATTGTAGGGCTCAGAGTTGGAGGAGTTGAATGCAATGGGATTTTTCTCGGAGCGCTGCTTTATAGAAAGAAATGCGGGTGAGTAGTTTCTGCTGGAAGAAACGGCAGCAAATGCCTCACCTATAGTATTCGCGATTTCTTCTATGGTGCTAATCACTCGGCCATCTTTTTCCAAAAAGGAAAGTGAGTGGTCTTTATAAATTCCACATGCTTTTCGAACTCTCTCCCAAACTCGGTTACTTGGCGTAGAGGATGTTATTGATGACACATATGAAATCCAGGAATCCCTCTGGCTCTGCCGTCGTACTTTTCGTGCGTTTGCTTTGGCTCTTTTAAATGCTATAAGGTTTCGAACAGTTGGGTATCTACGGAAAATTCCCCAAGCTTTTCTCTGTTTTCTCACTGCTTCCTGACAATTGCGGTTCCACCATGGTTTGGAATATTTAGGCAATTTTCCTGATGTTTTTGGAATAGAGAGCGTGGCTGCTTGATTGATAGCATACGTAATTGCTTCCACTGCCTCATCGATATGCGCATCTTCTACCATTTTTGCTGTGAGCTCTGCAACAGAAGAAAAGAGTTCCCAGTCTGCCCTTTCATATATAAAACGAGGGGATCTCGACATGGGGTTTATTCCTCTTCGTGAGAGAGATACGAAAATGGGATAATGATCGCTGTTGTGAATATCATTCCCGACACTAAAAGTACAAAATGGCAACAGAGATGGTGAACAGATGGCTAGATCAAGGGCGTGAAAAGTTCTTGTAGGCTCGTGGAAGTATGTGTCCTGCCCATTATTGAGAAGACAAAGGTTGTGATCTTCAATTAGCTGCTCGATTTGTCTTCCTCTTGAATTGATGTCTTTATTTCCCCAGAGCGGACTATGCCCATTAAAATCTCCTATAAGGAGAAAGGGTTTCGGCAGCTGCTCTACAAACTCATTTAAATGTTGTTGGTCAATGTGCTCGTTTGGAGGCAAATACAAAGAGACGACTGAAAGCACAATATTCAAATTTATTTGCACAGCGACAACTTGGAGAGACGTCGTCAGAGAAAGAGAATTTGATGGATAGTCCAGAGAGGTGAGAAGACCTACACCTCCACTGGCACGCTCACCTGCATTACTATCTTTCTTGACGAAAGAAAACCTCCGAAGTTTTGCTGGCTTTTCGGGTTTCAGGTTTGTCTCCCGTATTGCGAAGCACACAGGATTATGAGCATTGATAATATTTTTTATATCGATTAAATTCCGGTGAAAGCCGCGACAGTTCCAGGAGATGAGGGTGGTTATTATGATTGATGTTTATTTTTTTGGTGTTGCCGTTTTGTTTTAAGCGGAAGCAGATGTTTGGGGATTTCCAGCCCCTCTTCTACTTCCATACTATCTGAATCACCTGATTCAGATATCATTCCTTCGTGTGAGCTATTGCTGTGGCTTCTGATTTTATCATTTTTATGATGAGTTTTGTTTTTAGGTCTGCTTTCAACTACTGTTTCCTTGTTTTGAATTGAATGTGTTGGTTTTTCATTTTTGTTTTTACTATTTGTCTCATGTGTTTTTATTGGAAGTGTTTGCGTCCCGACTGATACTTGCACTGCAATTGACTTAGTTGATTTAACGGCTGCGGCAAAAGAGGTGTTGGGTCGAATCTGATTGGTTTGTACTAGCCTTCTAGCTTCTGCATAAGAGATGTTGTTATTTACTTTGGCAGCCAGTACTTACTTTTCTAATTTCCAGTTTGGGCATGATCGGGAAAATGCTGTGTGCTCACCTTTGCAGTTTATGCACACTGGCACAGCGGAGCAGTTTTCGCTCTCGTGGCCTACCAGTGAACATCGCGCGCATGTCAATTTGCCACGACACGAGTTCTCGGTATGACCAAAACGCTGGCACTGGAAGCAACGCATGGGATTTGGAATATAAGGTCTTACGGGAATATTTAGATATCCGGCCTTAATATTCTTAGGCAGATCAGGCGAGTTGAAGGTCAGGATCACGTGTTTCGTGTTAATCAACTGACCTTCCTTACGCATCTTGATCCGTCTAGCACCACAGACATTTTGATCCGCAAGCTCGGATTCGATCTCTTCGGAAACGTATAGAAGATCGATTTCGGAGATTACACCACGACGATAGTTCAAAGTTTTATGCGGTGTTACTTTGACGGTAACTTGCCCAAGTTTGGTTACTTGAAGTAAGGTTGCAGACTGTGTGGCCGATGTCGTATCTATAAGCAAGTCTCCAGAACGGAGACGCTTTACGTTCCTCGGCTCACCAATGCACGATTGAATGTACTTACTAATTACAAAAGGTGATAATTTTTGAAGCTCGCCAGAAGTACTAGAAATGACAAGGAAACGTGGACAGTTTTTAGGGTTATTGGCATTTGCATCTGTTCGCAGTTTTTTTACAGTAGAAGTTTCGCACAATTCAGTATTTGGAAGGACTTTGGTAGTTTCTGTTTGTTTCGGAATGATATAAATATTGTGAGTAGCCATATTGAGGAGAAGAAAGATTCGGGTCCGACCGCCCCACCCACCACGGAGCCCAACAAGGGAACACAGATTCCTGTGTTAGGGCTAGCCAGACCTATACGCAAACTGAAGCCCCACAGTCGGCTTTCCCGAAAGCAGGAACTCCCGAGAGCTTATCCCCAAGCCACTGACACAAGGACTAGTGACCAGCCGATTGACACCCGTGAGGACGACAAGGTGCCACCCGTTTAGCTGAAGCAGAGGCCAAAGCAGTGTGTTGGGGACAGTACCTCGCCCCTCAACTACCAGGACCCTCCTTTCCAGCGACACGGGTCTCCACGCACGGCAAACACGTGGGCAGTTTTCTCGTCATTGGAAAACTAGAGACAAGGGCTGTTCTAGTCTCTCATAACGAGCCCCAACCTCCGAAGAGGAAAACCACAAGGGAGAAAGGAAAGACGAAAGTTTCAGCTCAGAGGAGAGGAGACGGAAAAGAGGATAGATCACTGGGGCTCCAGGATCGTGACACCCGTCTCATCAAGAAGATGATCCCCTGAAGGGCTAGGGTACCTCGGGATTGCCACACCCGTACTCACAAAAGTGAGCCCCTGAGGGTGACAATCTGTTTGGAGCTGCAAGAATTGGCTCTATGCCAGCTGCCCGAGTGACGCTAATGCACGCCAGGAAAGTGATCGGCTTCCAACGTTGGTGCAAAACTCGCTTTTTGGGGGGGATAGCTGTATGAAATTCCCTGACTTCTCCAGATTTACATTAAAATATTCGAATTCCCTGACTTTTTTGGTCAATTTTCAAATTCCCTGACTTTTTCTGGTTTTCCCGATAGCATGCAACCCTGTTATAATGACTTATTTGCTACCGAAAGCAAGTTTAACATGTTTGGTTTCAATGATCAAATAACCATATGGAGAAGAAAAAATGAGGAACTTCATTCTAAGAAGTTAGTTGGAACAGTTAAGCATGGCGGTGGAGGTGTTCTTGTGTGGGGCCACATGGTAGCATCAGTATTAGGTAATTTGGTATTTATTGATGGCATAATGAATCATTCTCTTTATTTAAATATTTTGAGAGACAATCTTAAATTATCAGCCCAAATTTTGGGTGTTAGAAACAGCTTTATTTTTACCATCCGACAGGGTACGTCAATAGCCAGAACTGTCGAATATGGGCAACAGAAAATCCACTGGCAATGCACGACGCACCACTTCATCCCAAAAAGGTCATAGTGTGGTATGGCTTTACGGCATCATTCATCCTATAGCCATGTTTTCCGAGCAGACAGGTGCTTCTGGTCTAGTTACCGCAACCATTACTAGTCAGAGGTATCTTGTCTCTTTTGCACAACCACATGATTCCAGCTCTGCAACAGTGTGGATGTATGGATGAAATCATTTTTATGCAAGATGGCACTCCTCCACACATTGCACATCCCGTGAAGCAGCTGCTGAGGTGCCATTTTGGAAAGACTTGAATTATCAGCCGTCATTTTCCTACAGCCTGGACATCCCAATCACCTAATCTTACTCCGTGTGACTTTTGGCTGTGGGGATATCTGAAGGATGTTGTGTTCCCTGCTCCAATTGCAAATTTAGCGGATTTAAAGGCATACATTCTGAGCATCACCGCGGAGACACTGCGATCTGCTGTGGAACATGCTGTTTGTCGCTTTGAACTTGTTGCACACAACGGTGGACACCATACTGAACATGTTTTGCACCAGTCTAACCACAGTTCCGAACTTTTTTGATGAATGGTTCTTATGCGGTATGTCGCCGCAAAACTCTTGAAACCGATTTGTTCCTTTCGATGTGATATATATACACAGTCATGGAAATAAAATTACTCAAAAATTCTAATTTGTCAATGCCTTTTAATGTGTAACTTACACCTTGCCCATTGTTTTAAGAATCATTTCTCGTCATGTTTCTGCCACTTACAGCGCCCTCTGTTGCTAAACTTTAAAACTAAATTTTTTCTTCTGCCATACGCTTTCTGCCTTCTTCAATAACATTCCCTTCAAATTTGATGTCATTTTCATCAGTGGTTCTTTTTTTATAGTGTTTTGAAACTTTAATTATAATCACCCTCAATATTGAAGAATCCATAGTAATCCAGTCTTGATAAGAGAAAAGTATCAATAAATTCATAGAAAATAGCAAAATATTCTCTTCCAGCTGATGCAGAAACAGCAGACAAATTCCAGCTGATGCAGAAACAGCTAAGAGCTGTCTGTTGTATAGCAAACTGCTGCAAGCACCAATGAAGCATGAATGATCAAGTTCAGCTGCAGAACAAATGGACGAATCAACTGACACTGCAAAAAGTAGTGTCATTAGAAATAATCCTAAATCTGCTAAAATCAGGAAGTTAGGCCACAAACTTTTGTATTCAAAGAAAAAATATGATGTAAAACATAATTTGAGTGAACAAAAATTTAATAAAGCTGGAGTTAAGAAGACACTCCAACTGGTAATGGTAATGGATTTCCTGGCACAAAAACTTTAGGGTTATGTATGCCGAAAAACGTGAAACAAACATCAGAGTTTAGAATTACACAAACACAATATACAAACAAAAACAAATTTGAAACTTGATGACACTTTTAAAACCGAACGAGGAGAGAAAATGATGAATTGTGAAGTAAATTGATAAACTTCTGGTGGTGGATTTTTGGTGCAAAGCTCTAAAAGCTATATACGCCAAACACAGGGTTTATCCTTCAACATGCAAACTATTGTACATATATTAGATGGAGAATAAGGTTTAAAAACAACAGCACACTTATAAAATCAAGGCAAGTACTAAGATGATGAAAAGGTGAGATGAATTGCTGATTAAAATTTGGATAATGATATATGAAGCATAGATACAAAATCATAACATCTGATTCATTAAAATACACAGCATTAAAATTCTAACATAAAATTTCAAGACAAAATCAAATTAAATTATAGAAACCTCTTTCTTTCAGGTACTGGAACAAATTGCTACTGACCACTTTTCCGATTAAACGGTCAAGAGGCAGGTCACAGCTATTAAAATACTTCTGACGAAGAGTATTAAAATATGGACAATTAATTAAAATGTGATGGACTCATAGACAAATATTACAATTTAGACAAAGAGGCTCATTCTCAGCTTTTAGTAGATGTGTTGCTCTAGTGTGACCAATTCTAAGTCAAGTCAGAACTTCTTCCTACTTACGATTTCTAGTCAAATACCAAAGCTCTATTTTAGGATTCATCCTTCTTACTTTTTTACAAGATTGGAAGTCCCAAAGTTGGTACCATTTTTTAAGATATTTTGTTTTATGACACAACTGATAACTGATATCTTTCAAAGGAATGAGGTGACCAGACAGTTCCACAGCAGATTTTGCTGTGATGTCTGCCAGCTCATTACCCTTTATTCCTGTATGCCCGGGAACCCAGCAATACAGAATTTTGGAGAAAACTCAGATAACCGGCACTTCGCGCAATTTTTTCCGCAATCTTGAATCATGAAATCGCCATATCTTTGGGAGGAATTTTTTGACGCCAAAAGGGAACTTGCATCAGAAAGCGCTTTCCAAAATTCCCTCTTCAGGCCAATATCGGGAAAAAAAGCTCTGCTGCACGAAAATCGCGCAAGGCAAAGTGTAGCGTTTGTGTTGAGAAGGTAAACCATACACGTAGGACAAATTGTAAACAATTAGTTATTGTTGTGATTAAATAAATCTACGTACAATTTTTTTAGATTACGATATACATATATATCCAACATTATTATTTTCATAATTCTCTATTTTAATTTGAACAATTATCCGTAATAATGGTTATATATGTTTGAAAACATATTCTTTATATAAATGCAGAAATGATCACGAAAATGCAATATATATCGCAAAGTCAAAGATGAGTTTTAAAAAAATATTATATGCGTGTTTCCACAATATTGCATCCTCGAAATGTATTCCAAGCTATTCAATCATCCAGTCCCGTTTATATTAGACATTCGGGATTCTTTAATGCAATAATTTCGCATAAATAAGGTTAAGAGGGTTATTTTTTTTGTGTGTGTGTGTGTAAGTGTGAAAATAATTTTCATGTTGGTAAAAAAAGAAAAATAATCTTGATTTGCATAACTGCAGAGAAACATGACTTGTAACAAGCATTTTTATGGCTTTACATGACGTCATGCAAATGTTTAAATTTCGAAAAAAAGACCAACAAAATAGAATAGGATAAGGTTAATTGAATTTATCTAAATTTATTCCATGAAAAGTTAAGCCATAAAATTTTACTTTTGTGCAATTTGAATGTTGTCTATAACAGTGGTTTCAAACTGCCGGCCCCGGAAGCAATTTTATGCGGTCGGCGAATGTATTTCAGTTACACATTTGTTGCGAGTACAGTGGTGCAAAAATTTCTATGTTTCACTTATCTGAAGTTTGATTTATATTACATTCATTACTATTAAACATGAAGATGAGAAACACATCAGAAAAGTCTATAAATATAAATCTTATTCAAAGATTTGAAAATAAAAATTTAATTAACTTTTATTCGTTTTCTGTGAAAAAATAAGATTTTACTTTTATTCTGATTAGAAGTATAATTTATTTATTCGGTTTGAATGCGCTTTAGCCCACTGCTTGGCGGCGATTGTTTCTGAATGAGCAATAAACGTGCCAACATGGGTAACTCCGTATATCCGCCAACATGGCTGACTGGGTATTTTGAAGCTACGGAAACATGTAGTTTTCGCGCATGCGTATTTCCTATTTTATAAAGAACGCTTTTATTGGTAATGTGAGATGACGTAGCGGTTTATTCGAAATTCTTACGTGTTAATTTGAGTAGTTATTTCAGTTCTCGTTTTATTCTTTGAATGCGGTGTTTTTCTATTGAGTGTTTGCTATTTTCGTACGTATATTTCGCTAAATACCAAGTCGCTATGGATTTAGCTGTGATGCTGAGAGAGGTGAGTGAATGTACATGTACATTTATTACTTTATTGGAAGTGCAAGGGAAACGTGATTGATTGGTGTATGAAAGCTGGTTATTTTGTTGATTTGTGCACATTGCCTACATTGTGCAATTCGCTGATGTTTTTTTTAAATTTTAGCTTATTTTGTTGATTTGTGTACGTTGCCTACATTGTGCAATTCGCTGAAGTTTTTTTTAAGTTTAAAAGGAACGCTGTGCACATGGCATTTTCTTGTAATTCATTTTCATTATTTTAGCTTATTTTGTTCATTTGTGCACGTTGCGTACATTGTGCAATTCTCAGATTTTTTTTTTTTAAGTTAAAACGGAACGGTGTGTACATGGTATCGTTTGTAATTTATTTTCGTTATTTTGTTCATTTGTGTACGTTGCCTACATTGTGCAATTCTCAGATTTTTTTTTAAGTTAAAACGGAACGGTGTGCACATGGTATCGTTTGTAATTTTAATGCCTTTTTAAAAAAAATTCCTTCTTTCTTGGATGCCATTTTGGTTACGTTTTCACGGAGCGTGTCGGGAAGGTTATGTAACGGCATAAAATGTGTAAGTATTACAACATAAAATGTAAATAATTAATTTAAACCTAACTGACAAATATTTTAATGATAGTAATGTTCGTTTTGCATATTATTTTATTATCTTTTTGTGGCAACAGTTTCCATACTAATTTATGCTTTAGAAATCTATGTTTTGTTTACAATAGGTTTTCGTGGAACGTGTCGGGAAGGTTGCAATTAATTGCAAAGACGTTTCACAGAAACGCTTCGAATTGGCGATTTTCAAAACATCGCCAATTCGAAGTGGCTAAAGCGCATTTTAACCATTTATTCAAGTCTATCATTAAGAGTTTTAAATTAATTATATGTAAATACATATAGGGTAATGTAAGCCATAAGTACAGAAAAGGAACATATTTTGTCATTTTCTTGTATAAAAATAAAATTATCTTATTCTAACTACAGGTGTAAATAATTTATTTAGAAAATAAACAGCAAATTCAAAACGTCTATTGACAAAGTCATGGGATCATCAGCACAACAAAGATTTATTTGCTAAGTCACAATACCCAACGCTAAGTGCTTACATATAAAAAGAAAATACCCCTTTCCTTTTCCCTATCTTAGTTAACATGAGCTAGCAACCTAAACACTCTTCCCACTGTCTGCTGCCTCTCGCCCAAGTTGGGGAATGCGATTTCAGGAAACTCAGCAAATGGCGGTTATCTGAGAATCCCCAAATTTTGTATCCACGATTTGTTAAATTTATATTCAACTTGAGTACATCCACTATCGCAGGATTTTTGGTGCTGGAAAAAGATTCTAAAGATTTCAATGCACTGAAGGCGTCTGTGGTAAAAGTTTACAATTGGGTGCCTCCTGTTTTTTGGCGATTCTGTTTTGATGCCAAGATCGACACCAATAAGACACAATTTCAAGATGGCCGCTACACAAAACCAAAACAAGAAGTCAAAGAATTTCACAAACTCCGTGTCCATGTACACATCGACCTATTTTCACTTAAAAAAAAATATCAGAGAATTCCACAAACTAGTCATTGCAAATTTTGACTTTGTCCATGTGCACATCGATTTATTTTCAATTAAATAAATCAAGAAGCTAAAATCATGTTAAAACTCTCATGGTAAACAGAAATTGGGTTTCATCGCCAAAACTGAACAAAATTTTTCGCCAAAAAACAAGAGGCATCCAATTCTACACCAGAGCCGAGTCTGTATATATAATGAATTTTTTATGACGTAGCATTGAGATGTACAAAAACGCATAGTACATGGCAGTCAGGTCAGAGATTGTGACTGAGGAAGTATCGTGTAAACATCTGCCCTCCATGTGGTCACCAATTATAACTGACATGCCAACATGGCAAGTTGATTTCAATCCATCTGTATACACGGAAAGATAACTTTACACCTGTGCTCAGCAAAAATTTTTCCGTTAATGGTTGTTTTTCACTCGTAACTTTCCAGCTATTTCACGATGCACATGTAACTTCCAGATCTCTTTTCAAATTCAATAAAGGAAAGTAATGCAGATGTAAGAGAAGCATAAGTATTTAAGCTTCTTTTTAATGTTGGTAATATTCTGAAAGGAAATGCTGTATATCTTTTAGATCATTTAAGGTAAATATTTTTTTTAACAGACAAATATTACAATTTGGACAACCAGGCTCATTCTCAGCTTTTAGTAGATAGTTATGTGTCGCTCTAGTGTGACCAATTCTAAGCCGAGTTAGAAGAACTTCCTCCTTACGATTTCTAGTAGAATACCAAAGCTCTATTTTAGGCTTCACCCTTCTTAACTTATTACAAGATTGGAAGTCCCAAAGTTGCTGCCATTTTTTAACATCCTTTGTTTTATGACACAACTAGCATCTATCAAAGGGATGAGGTGACCAGACAATTTAACAGCAGATGTCTGCCAGCTCATTACCCTTTATTCCTGTATGTCCGGGAACTCAGCAATACAGAATTTCCTATTGACAACTTGTTAAGTTTATATTCAACTTGAGTACATCCTCTACCACATGATTTTCGGTGCTGCAAAACGATTCTAAAGATTTCAATGTACTGAAGGAGTCTGTATACATAATGAATTTTTTATGACGTAGCGTTGAGATGTACAAACACGTATAAATACATGGCTTTCGGAGCTTAGGACTGAGGAAACATCGTGTAAACATCTGCCCTCCATGTGGTCACCAACTATAACTGACATTTCAACATGACAAGTTGACTTAGATCCATCTGTATATATGGAAAGATAATTGATGTAACCATACCTGTGCTTAGCAAAAATTTGTCTGTAGATGATCTTATTAGCGGTTGTTTTGATGTAACTGTTGAAAATATCAAGAAGCTAGATTTGAGCATTTTCCCAAGGTGGAATTTTGAAATGCTGCACTGCTTGTGGGGACATATCAGACAGGGAGAGTTCTTCAATGACAGGAGAAGAAGGCACACAGCATGGCCATGCTCCAAATAAAAGATCACTTTTCTTTTTTGTGTGTTAAGTGGGTTGGTTCTTTCATATTTTTATTACTCACTTACTCCTGTTTTTTTTCTTTTTAATGTTTGGATACTGAATATAGGGAAAAACATTTGAGTCTCAACAAACTGAGTTGATTTTACAGCACTGGCAAAGAACATATTTGTTCGCGGATATAAAACTAACTTCCTGGGTTCTGCATGTGATACATTCCTTGTCACTTCGGTTGTCTGAATTTCCCTTCCCAACTTACATTTTGGGCCGAACCATGAAACCACTGCATATTTACTCTTACAAAATTCTTAATACAAAAATTTTACTGTATCATACTTTATTCTATTATGTTGAATTTATTCAGAAAGGCAAATTGCCAAGTATTTAAATTTGGTTAATTTGTTTAGATGGTTCTTCCGACTGTTTCTTAGTTTTACCAGTTTGCCATTGGCAGTAGGGTTTAGGAGTTTGCGATTAGGTTTAGTTTTATCATTACAATTAATGCACAATGGCCCAGCAGTACAATTATCACTATCAACAGTTTCCATGACAGGACTTCTTAGAATGACCAAAACAAACTACAAGTTCAGTTTTTCCAGTAGAGGAAGGACTCAGCCAAAGATGTCATAAACTACGACATCACTACCACCTTTTTCAGGTAAAAGCTTAATATTGACTTGTGATTTAAGACATCATCAGCATTAAACATTGAGTAGATTGATAACAATTATTACAGAAGATTATTTTTTCTTCATAAATCATTGGTTTGGTCAAATACAAAATGTGAAACATTTTGTTAAAGAAAGATCGGAGGAAGTGCATATTTGCAGCTGACATTTCACAAGTTGGGAGCTTACACAAGCTTCTTGATGCTTTGAAGTCCTTGCAAGAAAGCGAAAACTGTTCAGAGTGTAGGTTCAATTCAACATCCTTAAAGTTCAACAGATATCACCCTGCATCAGCATCTGCTGTTGTTTTCAATGCTTGCTGCTACTTTTCCAAAAATCACATCAGATCTGAATTCTTTAAGGCTAAATGTACGATTTGCTCGCTTAAAATACCAGCTCTAAATACATTCTGGATGTTTCTAGCTATGCTATGCTTAAAAAAAAAAAAAAAAAAAAAAAAAGTATATGAAACTCACAACTGTATTAACATAGAAATAAGGGCAACAAATTTAGATGGCTAGGCTAAACAGAAACTCACAAAACCAAAACTCGATAAAGAAGAAATATATCTGTCTAATTATATCAGACCCTTGAATTAACAAAGACACACAAAAAAGGGTAGACTGGGAAATTCTCCTGAAAACAACAGACTGGTCTTTAAATTGACAGATACGTTCACTAAGTTAAATGAAATAATTTTACGTCTTTCCACTAATGTACACATACAGTCAAATAATCAAATTGGGAAACTTTAATAATACTTCTTCAAAAATAGCAACATTAAACAACTGTCACTCTTCTACTTGCTATCACTTCAGTCCTCTATGACTTTCAATCGACGATTTTCAAAAACACACAATGAATGAGATTTACATCTTTTATTAGATATTTCCCGTCTAGTCACAATGTAGCTTGTTGTCCAGATTTTCCAAATCTTCAACGCGTACTCTACAATACAGACATAAGAAGTTCCTACCCAATATCCTTTGGACGAACAATACGCTGCTTCTTTAGAGTTTAGCACAAATCAATTCACAGTTCAAAGACTTCAGTAATCATGATTAATTTCCACACTTCCAACAAATAAACGAAACATATGTTGAGACCAATAAATTATCTTAACAGTAAAATGACGGAAAATAGCATTCACCAAACAACGGTTTCCGCCTATTCAAGTCATATCTTCAAACAAATTTAGTTGCCAGATAATAACAAATAGAAAAGAAAATATGAAAAAGTTATGGCGTACAGTCTAGCACAGACGACCTAGCACCTGCCCACTCTCAATTTTTCTAAAAAAGTAAATAAAAATCTGCTCACCTAAAAATACAAAATCTTCGAAAATTTTGCTACATTCTCCAAATAACGAAAATGATAAAGCTCCTATAAGCCTTAAACTCGACTGAGGAATTGTTGCGCATGCACTGAACCAATCTACAGGCCTGCTCCACCGATTTGTGACGTCACAAGCGAAGGCGAACTTTTCTTCGGTAGACGCAGGCAACTGTTTCATTTATGTGGTACACAGCTTTTTATTTCAAACACAAAAGTCAAGTGAAATTTATTTTTAAAATAATATTTTTAATTTTAGGACTAATAAAGGGATATTGTTCGGAGAACAGCCTTGATTGCGCCAACTTGGCTTCTTTAAGGGTATGGGC